>VZTY01032578.1:0-38943 GCA_013400935.1 Turnix velox
CATAATAAATTCAGAATTTTGTAGTAAAAAAAAGCAATAGGTTAAGATATGGCCAAGAAAAAGAGCCCTTATAGCTCTTTCATATTGCAAATATACTGGAGGAGTGTGACTGACAGGCCAACACTCTCTGTCTATCCAAAGCAGAGGTTTCTGCATTCAGTGAATTTTTCCAGCACAGCAAGGGCAAAATCAGAGTCACCAGGATCTGTGCACTCACACACTTCAGTTAACATGAACTGTCAGCTTAAGCACAGTTTAAAAGATGTGACCTCCACTATTAAGTTTGTTCTCAATGCCCTGTTTATTATTTCAGATGTGTAAGGGTTTTTGTGGTATATATGGAGAAGTAACGTGATCCTAGTTACTGGAATTTTTAAACTCCTGAAGGATGTTTTGCTGATTTATAACATATCAAAGAATTGTGTCTAGTGGCTATTGCTTTTGTTGAGCAGAATCCACAGTTCTTTCAAACTTAGCACCTGGCAATCTCAAAATACAGGTTGCACATAGAAGGCAAGAGTCCTGTTGTCACGTAACTTCATGAAGTTCCTTACACTAGAGTAGTATTAACACCAGAAAACTGATAAAATCTACATATGAGGATTTGCTTCTTTGACAAAGTAGTTTATTGATAAAACTCAGTCCTGAATCTAACATTCAGTATAGAGTAAGAGCCTGCAGTAACCACTTACCACAATGAGGAATTTGTTTCACCATGAATACATAACAAAAAGCTTTGCAATTGAAAGATACTCCATCCTACCCTGTGGCCTCTTCCCATGAAACAGGACTTATAATATGTGTATCTGTCCAAGTAAATCATTGCTGTGTTTAATCAAAGATTAGAAGAAAAAATAAATTTCATCATCCATCTCCCCTCAAAGATATCTCTGGTTTAACAGTGTAGGAAATTGAAGTTATTAACTAGATGGGGAGGGAATCCTGCCAAGAACAGTACATGACTGCTCCAAGAGATCTCTAAATACCACTAATACTTTCTTCAGTAAAATTAATCCCATTCATTAACACAAAATGCTGAACAAAATCTCTATGGTTTAACCTGACAGCAAAGCCTGTTCTGGATACACAGCCTTTACTGCATGCCAGGTTTAGAAATCTGTAAATTAGGGAATTCAGCTCCTCATGAAGGTTTTTGGATTCCTTCCAGTTATTGCATCCTAGTCTCTGATTATGAAAAAAAAGCCTAATTTTCCAGGAGCTGTGGAGGTATGGACAACTGAACACACACAGAGCTCCATTCTGGAGGGAGATATACTATGGTTGTGCCTTTGAAGAGAAGCTTTGAAGAAGTCTTTCTTCATCATGAGACAAAAATGTTCACTCAATGAACCTGGCCAGTAAAATGCACTATGAAAGGTTCAAACTACCAGCTCAGATCTGGGGATTTCTTTCATGCCCTCTGAGAAGCAAGGAATTTTTTTCTGTTCTTTTCTAAATGGGTATTCAAAGGACACTCATTGAACACTAAAATTACCTCTCATACTTCAAGTGAAACTACGCCGAAGCTGAGATGGTAAGGTGATGCTGTATTAAAGATTATTCTTTGCAAATGGAAACTTTAATTCTTTTCTGGGACTGCCAATATCAACATGTCTATAAAAAGTCACTGAGGAGACCTTATTTGCCTGAGTGCACACTCAACAAACAGGTGCAGCTGGGAGGAACTGATGAAGAGAAGAATTGCTGTTACAGGGTGGTTAGTGAAAAATGAAAGGACCAAATTATACTGATTTGACAACTGCCACAAGTGAGTTTTCTTTGCTATTTTACCTCTTAAGGGAGTAAAATGTAAAATAGTATAGATACAGTATAAAGCAAGAATCTACTGAGTGTTTGTGTTTCTGCTCTGATTTTTCAACCCGCATCTGTTTGTCAACTCCCGTTGATTTTAACAGAGAGATTTGATGGTAACATTTTCAAGGACATTTAAAGAACTTACACTCCTAAGCCAGTTAAAAAATTTCAATAGTCTGTAGATAAGTACTTTTTAAGACAATCACAACTTAAATCCCAAGGTCTGACCCTAAAAACTGGATTTATGTGGCACAGTAAGAGGTGCAGTGCAATTTTGTACATGTGATTTAGGTACTTGTCCCTTGAGACTGGAAACATGGATAGTGTGTTAAGAGAAGGCACTCCCTCACTGCTGGCCATGCAGCTCAGCAGTGCAATGGCTGTACTACATTTTACCCAGGCTTCCAGGCTGGAGAAAAAAGACCATTGAGAAAAAGTTGCTTTGAAATATCTCTGCAGTACTCTGTTCCCCTAATAATGTTGTGTCACAGAAAATCAGGAATCTGGAATTCACCTGGACAAGACAGGTCAATCTGAGCCTTTCTCCAGTGATTCCACTGGAATCACTGTGAATGGAGTGAATGGAGGGATATAGCCAAGAGGGAGGAGGGTGCCAGATGGTTCAGTCTCACCCAGTTCAGCCTGTCGCTGGCTCACCTTCAGTAATCACACAAGAAACTTCTGATATCTTGCTGGGACACTGGAATAATTCAAGAAGGAGATGTTGACATAGCATGTTCTTGCATGAACATGTCCAGTGAATGAGTCCTTGTAAAACGATTTTAAAAAAAAAAACAAAACAGAACATACACCGTGACAAAAAGTCAAAGCTTGTAGCAAATAGAATGTGAGCCATTGGCCTTGCTCTCCCTGACAAAGTTTGGTCTGAGACAGCCAAGGCAATGCAATGTGTGCTACACTCCAAGGTTTTCTGGCTGGCAATGAGAACCTGGTTATTCACTTTGTATCCTTTTTCTCCGTTTTTCTTCTTGTTTTTCTCTTGGTAGTACCAGAGCTTTCATGCCATTTGCAATTCTTCTCCTGCTGTTTTTCTCTACAGTTGGGGGCTGTTTTCTCTACATATAGGGCTGGGACCTTTCTATGAGCAAACTAGCAAGCCACCCACCAACATTTCCACTTCAATCTTCCCTTCTAATGTCCTTTCCTTCACTGTCTGACACATTGCAAGCTCCTGCTTTCCATCTATATGTCAGCAGAGCCAGTGAAAGTCAAAGCACGTAACTTACATGGCTGTGACACTGCATCAGTCAAGTCGACACAGATCCCTCGCAGGCTTGTGAATGGAATGAAAGGGTGAAACTTGTTCTTAAATCAGCAAATCCACTCATATTGTGGGGAAGGAGTCAGTACTTACACGTGCAGTGACCTACTTTTTCCATGGCTAAGATTTTAAATGTTGGCAGTATGTAGTTATGTTCTGCACCATTCAACCAAGTTTACATGTGTAAGGGGATTATGAATTTAAGCCTGTTCCTTTAAATAATTTCCTTTTATTATTTTATATAAATATTTGCTTCCAATTCCACTACTCTGCTGATACGTCTTGTCTTCTAGATTGTAAGCTCTTTCTAGCAGTAATTCTTGTTTTCACAGTGTAATGGCTACAACCAGAATTTTACCTCCGGAACACCCTCTCTGTGTCTGTCCTGCTGATTCCTGTGTATCTCCTAAAGCACTCCATTGCATTTGCTCAGCCTCCACACTAGACTTTCCTCCTTGTAAGAAACAAAATTATGAGGCTATTTGGCATACATGCACCTGATTTTCTACTGCCACTTAGGTGAACCTAACCTGGGCCAGAAAGGTGGTAAAAATAACAATAATAGTAATAACAACAACAATAGTAATAGTAATATTACAGAAATTGTCCAAGTAGTGTGACCCATGCAGTTTCACTAGGCTCTGTTAATGAGAACTTCTGAATTTCCAGTGTAGAATCCCTCATCCTTAATTACTTTTTCCTTCTGTTTGAGAATTCCTCATCTCAGAAAAAGGACTTGCTCATTTTAGGAGAAAGTAGTTTTTAAATAAGTACATAGATGAAAGGGATACATAAGCAATTTTTTTTCCAGCCCCCAGATAAAGTCCTTTTTTCCCCTATGTAATAGCTGTAATAGGTATAACTGCATTTAAAGACAACTTCAATAGCTATATCATGGAAAAATTTGCCAGAGTAACATAGTTCCATTGGATGAGCATTTTAACTTTGTTCTGCTATTTCTTGTTTCTTAATCATGAGACATGGAGAAAAGAAGAGCTGAAATTAAGTGCAAAAACTTTTGCATTTGTTAATGCTGGTGTAAGATGGAAGTCAGGCCCCACTCTTAGTTACATCAAAGCAAAGCAATGAATTTTTCATTAACTGACAAGGTTAAATAATTCACCAGAAGGAAGGGGAACTAGATGAACAACTTCAGCTCAGCTGAAACTCTTCAAGTCTCCCCAGCACAAACCTTCTCCTGGATGCACATCCTGGGAAAAATGCTGTATACTCACACAACTTGGTGTTTAGGATGGAGCATCCTCTTCATTTCTATTGAAGCCCTTCAGCTATCCACAGACTCTTCAGGGGCACTGAGACTGAAACCCAAGTGGCCTGTGGCCCCTGTGCTGCACTAATCATTCAGCTGGAGGACTGCCATGGTGCAAGTCAATTGTTGTATTCGGCTAGTTTGAACAGAGAGGAAAGGCTGCAAGCAGAGGGGTAGAGAAAGATGCTATGGAAAACTACATCATGGTGTTGAGCCTGCTCTCCAGAGAGGTCAACAAGAAGGATCTGAGACATCCAGAGGGAATCTGCAGCCTTCTGAGGACATTAGAAAAGAAGCTTTAAATCCAATGATGAAATCCAGAGGAAATTGTTTGATGAACACAGCACCAACTTGACATTAGAATAGAAAATGTACATATGTTTGGGGGAAAAAAAAAAGCCCTGCTTGCAAATAAATAGCAAAAAGTTTTCACTGTAAATCTGGGAGAATTCTCTTGATGATGATTTGCCTCCATTTAAATCAGCACTGGAATACTGGTCAGGCCTTGGGAGGCTCCATGGGAGTAAGGCAAATTAGTACAGACTTCAATTTCACAAGACTTACAGCAGACACTCAGGGCCCATTTTAAGGAACTTGTAAATGTGTCTGAAGAGGAAACCTTTTGCAAGCATTTGTTGGACAACAACTGTGATAATCGAGGCAGTGCTGTGTATCTGGATTTCGCTCTTTTTCCCACACAAGACCCAGCTATTTTGCCTTACAGACTTAAATAGGGTTCTTGATTAGAGTATTTTCTTGGGCCCACAAGTGGTTAATATGATTAACTTAATTCTAAAGAATGTAATCTTAAGCACTTATTAAAATTCCTGCTTTCTGTGCATGCATTTGTCAACCGGAAATTAGCAAAAATACAAAAGGTGATGATGGTAATTAATTTCCCTGAAGGAATCATTAAATCTTTCTCCTCCCTTTTCTCCCCCCAGCTGTGCCTCCCTCTTTATATCATGGGCTCCAATACTGGGAGCTTTTAATTGTCTAGAATGTCAGTTTTTGACATCTTAATCTACCCTGATGAGCCTGGCATCTTAGAAGAACAGCATCTGAATACTAAACACTGCACTTCTTGGGTAGCCACTATACACAAATCAGATGTAGCTGGGCCCCAGTTTAGATCAGTGCTCCTCTTTATCTGTCCCAGCTCTTCTCCTGCTCCTCATGGTGCAGGTATGTAGTTCCACCAGCTCACCCACACTCACTCTCTTCTCTTTGATTTGCAAGTCAGGATTTCATTATCTGCATAATTTATCTTAACATAAGACCCTGTCAGCCACAAAAGCAAGTATTGCTGGAAATAATGTACTGGTATTAGTGTATTTCTGGTCAGATCAGTCCTTACTACTGGTATTAACAGATCAAAACAGAAGTGTTGCTATGTTTGTACAGAGCATGTACTACCCAGACCTGGCAGCCTCCTCTTACTGAAGATTCTAGGTCTGACATAAAATAAAACTCACAAATTTTCACTCTCGGTGAAACCAGTGAAACCTAGATAATGCCACTGGGTTATAGTGAAATCTAAACTGACTGAAATGAACTGGGAAAGCCTAGGACTTGTGAGGTTGGTAATACAGTAACATGTATGAATAGACACCATAAAATTTCTAAATGCTCTTCTGTAGCTGGTCCCAGTAAGTCCTAATCTAACACAGACATACATGTGGAAGATGTAGCTGCTCTGGCCACACATTACACCCCACTTCCACCAACGCCCTGCAGACCTCTGTAATGGTGAGGAAGCCCCCATGGGTCCATAGTCACATCCTGAGGTATGGGTCCCTTCACACTGCACCCTCACAGTCACACTTTCCAGGTGCTGTCCCCTACCTCCACTGGGAGCTGCCAGGGCAGGGTTTCACACACATTCCTGTTCAACCACAGTCAACCACACTCCCTGAAGCATGTATTTTATGCTACTTTTATACAGATTGTCAAGTCAACTTCATGTATCAGAAGTTTCTGTGCCTCTCTTTGGCGATCATTTAATCCAGCAAGTAGGAATATTCCGCGTTTGCATGATATTACTTCAGTGCTAGACCCACACACACCCCCATGCATGATTTACTGTAACATTTCATTTCTGTCTTACCTGCTGTTGTGGTCCCAGCCATTAGACATGAGAATCATGGTCCACAATCATGCCTGATGGCATAATTTATCTTTCCTTTCCAAGCAATACAAATGTTTGAAGATCCAGTGATTGTGTGACAGTAAATGCTGGTGATGTGCTTTTTTTTCATGGAGAAATTTATTGGTTTGCAAATATTTTTCAACTATAACCAAAACTGAATAATTCATACATAAGTAGCCTGTTTCAGCTGTTTCTTCCCTGTGATTTTTAAGAAACATTTTGGAAGTAAATGAAAGTAATTTTATATATTTAGAGCATTTGGTTTATAAATCTTAACATTCAAGGAAATCAGTTGAAAAATTTTTTTATTCTGAATGGAAAATGAGCTCATTCTTATCTGAATCAAATCTTACAGCTGAAAATGTTACCTCTAATCTGAACCTGAAAACCATACAACCTTTATTTTCGGTAGTTGAGAGTACTTTTCTCCAAACTACTATGACTTACAATAGTTTTCATTTCCCACCACAAATGCATTTACACTGGTTTATTTCTACACACTGAGGTATTAGTTAGTATTTCAATGCAAGGGAACCCTTTCTGTGTTTTATTTCCCATCATCCCTGTTAAAACTGAGGGCCTGTCAGAAGCATTGCAGCCAGCTCCAATTGCAGTTTGACATGCCGTATGGGACTCACCAGACCAGATGTCCATATACCCACTTTAGACTTTCCTGTCACACAGAATCACAGAATGACCTGGGTTGGAAGGGACCCCAAGGATCATGTAACTCCAACCCCCCTGTCTAGCAGGGCCACCTAACAAACACATCTACTAGATGAGGTTGCCCAGGGCCCCGTCCAGCCTGGTCTTGAACACCTCCAAGGACGGGGCATCCACAACCTCCCTCGGCAGCCTGTTCCAGGACCTAACCACTCTCCTAGTAAAGAACTTCCCCCTAATATCCAACCTAAATCTTCCCTCCTTCAACTTGTATCCATTTCCCCTTGTCCTGCTATTGTCCTGGGTGTATCATTGGCAAAGAGAAGCAGACATTTCTGTGTGTGGTTTAATCCGTCTTAACATGGATGGTTAAAATCAGTCAGAGAAATTGAGCTCTGATGACTGTATACCGAGTCTGGGAAAACAGGGTTGTGTGTGCGCATTGACACCACAGGCTTTAAAAAGGTAGGTAAATGAACTCCAGCCTGCAATGTCAACCCACAGCAGTTCACACAAATTAGCACCATGGAACAGGAGATTTAACAGATATAAAAGGAAGTCTCAGTTGTGCTCCAAAGGTGAGCAAGGTCAATTTGAACACCAGAGGAATGTAAGCAATGCTCAGACTAATCCATCCACTACTATCCCTTGATATCAAATAAATAAGAGTCTAAGTCGCAGAACCCTCAGTGACTCTAGTGAGAAAGATGCAGTCTATTATCCCGGCACCATATTTAGTACTGTAGATTCTTTTTATCTCTGTCATTTAGATGTGTGTCATATACTTTCCAGTAAGATAAGGATTTTAAAAGTCATCACCTTTGGAAATGGAACCAGTTACTTTTGTTGCCTAAATAGGGATAGGGAACTTGTGAATTGCTAGGGTCTTGTTTCATGGTTAGTGTGCACTGGGGCACAGCAATGATGCTGTATAAATCAGAATGAGATTGAACTCTTCCTTGTAATGCATGGAAAGAAATCATATGGACTTCATTGGGAGCTTCGATTGGGAGATGGATAGTGACAATTTTATGTAGCCAGTAGTTCATGTCACTTTCTAAAAGTCAAGGATTACATTTCATGTCCAAAACATATTCCACACAACATATGTAACTCTTCCAACACTCTTTCAGACTTTCTTGTGAACTTTAAAGGTAAATTCACTACTGCAATAGAAATTGGTGGCTACTCTCCACCTGTGGTCACGACTCAATGGCATTTGGTAGGAACAGAGGGCAGTACCAGCTACTCAGTGATTCCTCAAGTATTTCTGCCAAGGGACCTTAAAGATCATGTAGTTCTGACCCTCCTGGCATAGGCAGGGACACTTCCCACTAGACCAGGTTGCTCTAATTTTCATGCTTCGTCTTAAAGCAAGTATGATATCACTGACAATGCATTTTGCGGGTATTATAGACTGATGAGGAAATGGGTATCATTTTATATATATTTATTATATATATTATATACATATTCAAGCATGAGAAAAGAGAAAAGCAATATGGCATAATGTGACTCCTTAGTGAGATTAGTTCAAGTCGGCATGATGGTTGATGCTTAATTCATTTAAGCTGCCTACTAGTTGTCTGTGTCAGAGCTAGCCAACTCAACTGCCTTTATAATCAACATAGAGAATTCATAATTCAGGTCATGGTTTTGACCTGGCCTACTTTAAACTTCTTTGTTAGGATAAGAGGGGTAGAGCCTTCAAAATGTCTCTACCTTATCTTGCAAGTGGCAGTTCAGGTGTGGGCACCATCATTGTAAATATAGATTTAATCAGAAGAACAGCTTTGGTCAGGTGAATACCCTCTGGAGCTATGCTTTTAGGTAAAGAGAAGATAAATCAGTATAGGGAAGGGGAGGTGGTATTGTATGGTATAGTATTCCCAGAAAACTATGGGGACAATAAAGGCAATATCTGCACAGGACTGTGAGCGAACAAGTGTTCTGACCTTCATATCAGAAGAAGAAATGAACAAGAATAAATAAGAAGTCTTCTCAGCATCAAATGTAGGATCCAAAGGATTCTCTGTACTGTCAAATACAATGACAAACTAGGGAAGGCAAAGCAAAGCATTTTTCAAGACAGTGAAGCAAGGGTGAATGTTTTCTTAAAAAAGTGTGCAGTAATATGGCATACAACAAAAGAGTTATCAGAAAGGAGACCAAAAAGTGACTTGAATCCAATATTTAAGACTCACTTTAGAAGAAAAATGTTATTTATTAAAAGATTCCTTGATCTAATCGAGAGTAACAAGTACTAGTAGGTGAAAGCTGGTATCAGATACCCTTAAAAAAGAAGTCAGGTGCAAACTTTTAATTATGAGATGAAACTACCAAAAGAAATTGTGAATCCTTTTACACTAGCTAATCAAGCTACTTCTGTTTGGAACAAGCATAGAATCATAGAATGTTTTGAGTTGGAATTTCCAACCAGGGAAATCCATAGGCAGGGAAATCTCCCACACAGTTTACTTTAGTTAAATATGTACTGCAGTGTTCAATTTGGGGACCAAGTGATGGGACATGACAGCCATGTCTCTAAGTCAGAGTGAGCCTACTGGCATCTCCAGGCTCTGAAATATCTGGAGTTCCCTGGAGAAAAAAACCTCACATTTTATTATTTTATAAACAATTGTCAGCATCTGTTGAAAAAAAAGAAAGATGTTTTGCAAGTAAAAAACCATCACTATTTGCAAAGTAAGAATTACTACAGTTCACCTACACATCTGCAAGAGAGAAAGAAGCAGGGAAATGGTGTATATACAGACTGCAGATCATAACATTCAGCAAGAAAATGGTTCACAGAGAAAAAAATTTACTCTTGAATTTCAATTTTGATGGTGTATTATGCAAAGGAATATTAAGACAACAACGGTCATTTAGAAAGATTAAGGTATTCATAGTAATGACTTTTCAAGCTATAATTTAAGGAACAAAACAGGCTCCAGATTTTCCACATAAGTTTTTTTAAAGCCATATTGAAATGTAAAATTAAAAGAGCCACAATTTTTTTAGATTGTTCTGCTCTTCAATGTAAAATTATCATTCCTTTACTGAGGAATAAGAGCTCATTCTCTGTTTGTCAGCCTGCTTTTGTGGATGCCATTCAGAACTTGTCACTGTAATAATACCTGCTTCTTAGCTGCCTTATCTTGTTCCATGTAAGCATTCCTTTGGTAGGTCAATTTGCCAGTCACAGCTTATTTGGGTCTTTATGATGTGGGGTGAGAGAGACCTAAAATTGACACCTCCATCTTGGCAAGCCCATTTACACCAGTATGGAGGTACAACAATGAATGCACACAGAGGAAATGAGATAAAGCAAAGGGAAGAAAGCCCTAATGCTAGAAGGATAGAAGCACTGTAACCAGTTTGACTGTGAACTGCTTGTTCACCACAGAATCCTAATTTTCAACAGAGGGGGATACATTTATAAGCAGAAGAATTAGTAAGTAGGACTGTAACTCAACAATTACACTGTATTGTGCCCAGTTCCTGGGTAGAATTCTCAGCACTACTTAGGAAAAGGGTGTGCTCTAGCCCTTTCCACTTTTTGGTCCCCTTTTCATAGCACCACAGAATCATTTAGGTTAGAGAGAATTCTTGGTGACCTACTGGTCAGACCATAATGTTAATGGTTGTATCCAGTTGCAGTTTGTTACCAGGGATGGTAATTTGACAGCCACTCTAGGGAACCTTTTCCAAAATTTATCTGTCTTTTCCTCTAAAGTTGTTCCTGGAATTTCCTGTGTTTCAACATATGTCCATGGCCTCTTGTCTTATTCCTATGCATCTCTGAGAAGAATCTGGCTCAGCCTTCTTTACACCTTCCTAGTAGCTCACTAAAAATACTATTAAGTCCTTCTGAAACAGTTTCTTTTCCAAGATGAGCAGTTCTCTCTCTTTCAGCCTCTTCTCACTTGTTAGGTGCTCCAGGCTCTGGTAACCTTCACCACATTTTTCTCCACATTCCCAGTCTCTCTTGTACCAGAGAATCCCAAACTGCACGAAGTTCTCTAGATATGACCTCACAAATGCCAAAGAGAGGTGAAGGATCACTTGCCTCAATGCGCTGGCTAATACTATTGCTAACACAACATAACATGTTGTTAGCCTTCATCAAACAGGGCCAGCACTTCTAGCGTTAGGCAGGAAGAGATAGAGCCTCTATGCATTGCATTTGTGCCACCCCAGCCTTGGGTACTGTCTGTGGCTTGGGTGCTTCAACATAAGAAGGTCTGAAAATGTCAATTGAAAGCAGCTCTATCCTCCAGTGTAGCTATTACTCTACCCAATCTAATATTGTCCACAAGCATACTGAGAAGGCATACGGTCCCACTCTGTGAATCTCAAATGGAGTCTTAAAAGAGCACTAGAAAAGTGCTAATTCCTGAAAGATAACACTGGTCACCGGTTGTATTTTTTTACCTCTGATCATAATGCTTTGAGCCTGGAGGTCTGGTCTTCTGTATACCTTACAGTCCACTGATAAAAATGATGTCTGACAATTTAGATGTAAAAATATTATGTCAAACATCTTGCCATGGTCAACATAAATGCTGTCTACTCTTTTCCAACTACTGGCATCAGCCCATGGCTCAGAAGGCAAACAGGAAGAGGAGACATGGTTTGCCCTAGCTCTTCCAGGTCATCATCTTGACTTCCATGTGCTGACTGATGACTTCCACCACAGTCTCAGGATATAAAGTGAGGCTGACATGTTGCTCTTCTTCCAAATGCTCATGACAGTTGACTTTTACCAGTCATTGGGATTCTTCACACAGGTGACCAGCCTTAGTTTAGTTTAGGAAAAGAGGTAGTGAAATTCTTGGCTAATCTTTTTTAGGTTGCTGGTTTGGTTTTTTGTTTGGTTTTTTTTTTTCAGAATTGTCTGTTCTTTGTTCTTGCACCTTGATTTTCTCAATTCACTAAAGTTAATTTTTGGTTATCTGGCTTCCAAAATATTGAGAATAGCAAGGAATGACCAGGAATGCTCATTCCACATTAAAAGTCACTTTCTGGAGACTTGCATAGAAATTAATAAGCAGTAGAGAAGATATTTCAGATATGTTATATCATTTATAAAACAAATAGAAAAGTGAAATCTTGACATGTCTATAGATTCCTTCTCTTTTTTTTTATCTAATAAAGTATCAATCACACAATTTCTTGTAGCCATAGGATAGTAAGAAAAAGCTTCTTTTATGTCCTCAGAAACCAGAATATTCCCTTTGTTTCCTTTAGAAGCATTTAAATCTATTGGTGCTTTACCATCAAGGTACATAAAGGCAAATGCCTTTCTGAGTAAAATCCTTTCATTATTTTTCTTTGTAGAAGTGATTCATGTGCCCTTATAAATCATGACTGTAGAACTTTGGTTCTTTCAAAACTTTTTTTATAGACTTAACTTCAAGGCAAGTGGGTTAGTAAGACTCATAACTAGCACTATAGTGTTTGTCATCATGATTTGTCACTGCGTTGTGTGCAAACTTTGAAGTTAATCGGTTCATATTTAAACCATGTTTTGGAAATGCAAAGCTCAGTGCTGTTTTTTTCCATAATGAGGTCCATTTCTTATACTGACTGATAAGCAGTCAGTATAAAATGATAGGCTCTTAAATCTATGGGAATTGTGCTTAATGAGAATTACTCTGATTCTCATTATATCGATTTCAGTGGGAAAACTTTCACTCATTTTAATGGGAACAAGACTGACCCTTGCTGTGGATTTGGACCCAGTCCAATGAAGATCATAAGTATATGAAAGGGAGGTACAAATGCACACTGGCTTCACTGCCCAGGCTCCTGTTCTCAGACTGTGCTGTTGGTGAGCGTTCATGCCTGAGCACACAGGAGAAGCTGGGTACCAGAGATTGAATGGCTTTAAACAAAAATCTTTGGCTAAACTTCACATTTTGAACCCTAGATAAGGCTAATTAAGCTCTTTTCATGTCAAGTCCAGAGCCCAAATTTCTTCCTAAGAACAGGCTGCCACCAGCAATTTTTAAAATTTCAGGGCAAGACACATTGCTTTCAGTGGCAGTGGCTACAGATACCATTTTAAACCATAATCAGGTAGTTAGAGCAATTAATTATGAAGTGAAAAAACCAAGTTCAGGCCCTTGCATGTCCTGTCCACTGGACCACAGGCCAAAATACACTATGAAATTTCTCAAATCTTACACAAATTACTTGTAACTATGAACTGGATGGTAAAAGATTAATGAGGGAGGGGTGGATGGCAAAAGAAAACTCAAATCATTGAAAGACAGTCTTTATTAATGCTATTTGTCTATTCCCCAGTATTTTAAAATAACAGGTGCTTTGTTGTAAAGAAGACAAGTTTAAAAGTACAAAAAGTACAAAAATGTAAGATAAAAGGTACACCTTAATAGTGCTTTTCTTTCTCCAGTTCTCCTGCAAGTTCTTACATATATCCCAAAGCAGTTCACCACTTTGAAGCATCCTGAAGGATTTCAGGACCCAGACATAGGTCTTTAATGCCACTTTGGTGCCATGGAAGAACTTTCTTGTTCTTCAGCTGCCACTCCAAAGGCAAAGGATCTCCAGAGTGACGTCTGCTAATCCTGCACACACCACAGCTACACCAGTGTGTCTAAAATGGCACACTGAAGGTCAGGCATGAAAAGCCAGATAGGCAACTCAATTCCATTGCTGTCAGGACATCACCTAGGCTATGGTGCTGCATCTCCTCATATGTTCTTGAGCTTCTATGAGGAAATGAGTAGGCACAGCATACTGCTCTGCAGAAATACCAGCTCTGCTCCTAAATCCAGCATGGCTGTGCTAGCGTACTATTTGGTTTCAAAGCCAACTAGTGGGTCTTTATCAAGCCACATATATCTAGACAGATTTCCCTCTGCTTCCCTCTAATCTTCCCTGAATAAACCTCACTATCTATTTTAGCTTGCAAGTTATTATAAAAACCACCGTTTTAAAGTGCATTCTTTCCATCAATGTAATTTGCTGCTAAGATTAATACTTCCTCTCTACCATGAGAAAAATAAAATTTATGAGACATAAAGAGAACATGCAAATTGTACATGATTCAATGAAGCTTCTACTTTAAATGTAGTATCCAAATAAGCTTTGAAAAAGTTTATCATGGATGCAGGCCTGAATTATCTTTTCTCCTCTCTGCATCTATGCTGCTTATCTCTGAAGATCAGATCAATTTTCTTTGTGTGGGTTTCTTTTCTGACTTGTATAATTGCACTTACTTGGCTCATCAGTCCTTTTAAAGAGAGAAAAAAATTTAGTGAACAAAGACTTTCAGCAGCAAGTAGCAGGGATGGGTAGGAACACAATCTGTTCACAATACATGACTTTTTTTCCCCCAGGTGACTCTAACTAATCAATATAACTGTGCCAGCATTTACTTTAGGTGCCAATTCACAACTGCTAATATGTGTCCAGTTATGATAATTTTTATCATACTGGGAGGTCTCAAGGGTTTCTAAATTTCTGCAATGAGAATACATGCAGACATTTGCTGCCATACTGTGAGCACTCACAGTAACTGGTTCAAAAGTACTCTAAATATTTTTCTACATTTTGGCTAGAAGATCTTCAGAGAAAAATTGGCCTGCATTTTTTCCCATCATCCTGAGAATGTCTTCACTGGGGCCTCTAGAAATGTGCTCAATTGTGGTGCACCCTAACCTCAGCTTGTGAATGACTTGATAATTCCTTGCATGCTGGTGTGCCTTTTGGATTTGGCTTTTTGATCCTCCATGACACCCTCTAAATAAGTCACTAAGAACCAACTCTAAAGAGTGTTTATGTAGTTCCATATTCTTTTTTGTTTTTCCTCTTTTGGAATGAAGCATAAGGAAAAGTTCTTTCAGAGGCATTATAATTATTTTCTTTTGTGAAATCTCTGAGAAAAAGCACTAACGATGTTTAGGGAAAACTAACAAGTTTTTTTATTATGAAGTCTCATTCTTGCAAAATGTTTGTGTCTTTGTGTTTTTCCTACAGGTTTTGTGCTGTGATGATATGGAACTTGGTTTGGTCACATCCAGTTGTAGATCATCATATTCATTCCTCATCCAAATGACAGCCTGATGATCTTTTCAAGATCTAGAGTTGATGATGCTTGGTTTTCTCATTAATACCATAGTCAAGCTGACTCAGGATGGAGAAGCTGTGAGTTAAGCACTAGGAAATCTGACTAAGATGGAACGGACGACTTATCATATAGGGAATTTTTTTTCCCATAATAGCCTCCAGTTAAAAATGAGCACACAAAGGTACACCTGTACTGCCAGTAAATGAGAGCAGTTGCAGTACAAATTATGAAGAATAGAGTGTTGCCAAAAATTCATGCAGAGAAATGAATCTCTTCCTGATGGGCATCATTTTCCAAATAGGCTCCTGCATGCTGTTGGAGTTTGAATTATGAGTTTCACACAGATACAATCTGCACTTCAAGTGCACGGGCTGCTGAACAGTAGCTGCATGTCTAGAAAAATGAAAACAAGTGATAGCCCATTGAATGACTATTTTAAATTCATATTAACAGTGAGGTTGTCTGCTTTAATCTCTGAGTGAAGGGCATGTTGCTTTCCAAAATATCTCAGTGAAAGAAATAGCTCCAGCATAATTAGTTTTTTGACTTATAAGATCTGTGAATGTAACTTTGAGAACTCAAGGAATTAAATCTTGCTTGTGCTGATGCATTGGCTGCAAGGAAGCTCTCTTAAGTGTCTCATTATTCACAGAAGCAGTGCAGTGAGGTCTAGGTATGAGCCTCAGCCACTAGCTCCCATGCAAACTGTTCCAAGTAAAGTTTTCTTTGTGGCCTTGTGTCTTCTTCAGTGAGGTATTATCAACGCAGCTATTGTGGGACTTTCTGAGCTACCAAGAGTACTGCAGGCAAAGAAGAGCAATAATGTGGCCTTACCTGGAGCCACTTTCCTTGGCTGCTAAAGAGACTGTGCTGTGATCTCCATCACAGCTCTACCCTGAGCTCTGCGGTGCTGTGAACCTTCCTCTGCTTCCTTGTGTATTGCTTTAATTTGCATTCTATTTTTTCCTTAGTTTATTAGCACTGGAAAATTTTATTGAATAGTCTTTTAAAAAAGATTAATGGAGTATTTTCTGTACTGTAATAAAAAAACCATCTAACTTTATTTTTCATCACCAGGGCATCTGAAGTACTTCACAGTCTTTATCCTTACCTCCATTCTTACACCTGAGGAATGAAGCCCCACAGGGACTGAGTCCTTGCTCTGCTGAAATACTGAAGAATTTGAAGCAGACTCTGATAACATGTAGATATCTGAGCTTGAAGCTATGACCCATAAAGTTCAGTCTAACCTCTCTGACATCTACAGAAGCCAAGGTGTTTGCTAGCTAGTTTTGCTTTTGGTATAACTGTTTTCTTTTGCAAATGTATTTATATTAGGATTTTAGATTAGATGGGAGTGCTTTTTAAAAGCTGATCTGGCTGTTCCTCTCACCATGTTTCATGGACCAGTCTCACAGCTCTCAAGGCAGATGCCTTTCAGATAATCTGAACTGGGAGATGAATTCTCAGTATGTACTGAATGTTGTCCAGATGGTAATGGTTACTGAGACCATGGACTGAGGCTTGAGAGGAGAACCATACATAGAGTACAGACATCATATCCTGCATACCATCTCTAAGTTCCTTTTGAATTAACCACTTGCTATTGTAGACACAGTTTGTAGTGGTGATGGGTGTTGTCTTTACAAGGCAGATCTTGCCTCATGTGAACACACACAATTCACTCTGACAGCAGTGAGAAAGGCAAAAAAATAAAATACAGTGCTACAATATAATTTTCAAATATAAGTGATCTTTTGTCTGACTGTGAGCCTGTACTGGTGAGGTGACCTGGGAAATGGCGTGCATGGTTTCACTGACTGACCTCTAACAACGTTCAAATCCCCTTTTCCCAAACACATCTCTTGTATTGATTTCTGTATAGGCTGAACTGGAAGGTGGTAGCTGTCTATCAATTGTACCCAGCCTTGCTGTCAATACTTAATTATTTCATGAGACTATGTTAATGTATTTGATGGTATCTGGGAGTGGGGCTGCCTCTTTTCTGAGCCTTCAAGCAGGAATTGGAGTTTTTTTCACCTGCTAGTAAAAACATGGAAATGCTTAAGGCAGAGGAATTCAAGAGGAATTTCTATCAGACAACAGCCCTCACCCTGTTGAACCATCTTCACTTAATCAGTTCTTAGTTTATCTAGTTCTTAAATTCTTTGCAGCACAGAGATGCAACTTGGACTGGATGACAGCGGGCATACTCCTTCCCTCCCCCCCTTTTTTTTTTTTAATCCAAGACTCCTGGCTGTTATACTTTTTGTGCAAAAGAAAAAAAAGCAATTTTGAACTAGTTGAGCTGGGTTTTCTATCAGCAGAAAACACCCTGATCTTTATGTGTGTGTAAGAGTGAGTATAACTTGTGTAACCTCCATATACCTCACAGAGCAGACTGACTGCCAATGCTCTTCCACATAACACCTTCCAAAGGAAAAGACATTCCCTCAGGATTACTGAACAGGTTTAAAGATATATTTTCTCATTGCTTCCTTTTTCTTTTTTTTGACGTGGTGCAGAGGAAACATGTTTTTAACCTCAGCCATCCTTAGAAATCACCAACCAGCCACTTGAGGAGGACTGAGCTTGGCCTCTGAAACCTTGAGCCATACCAAGTAAATATTATCTTTAGAAGATTAGTTAGCTTCATAATACTCGTCTACTTTGCAGCCTAATGGTGTAATTATGATTGATTTAATTTTATTAAGTCATCAAAAATTCTATTTCCCTTCTGAATCGCTACAAAAATGCATAAATTCTTAATGCATCGAGATACAAAAAAGCAAATCATCATGAAGGACAATTCCAGAGATTTATGAAGCTGTGGTACTACTCCACTTTTAATAAAATATAGCCAATGAAAAAAAAAATTATCTAATTATAATTATATAAAATGTAATTGCACACATTATATAAATGTAAAATTGTATAAAAAATTGATGGCTAAGCTAGTCACATAATCATATTTCCATTGAAATAGCTTTGATGGGTAAAATTGATCTGGCATTCTAGGCAGGTGTNCCCCTCGGGGCAACCTGTTCCAGTATTTCACCACCCTCACTGTAAAGAATTTCTTTCTTATGTCAAGTCTAAATCTACCCCCTTCCAATTTACATCCATTGTTTCTAGTCCTCCCATCCGATATCATATTAAAAAGTCCTTCCCCTGCCTTTCTGTAGGACCCCCTCAGGTACTGATAAGTTACTATAAGGTTCCCTCTGAGCCTTCTCTTCTCCAGGCTGAACAACCCCAACTCCTTCAGCCTGTCCTCATAGGGCAGTTGCTCCAGCCCTTTGACCATCTTTGTGGCCCTTCTCTGGACCCACTGCAATAGCTCAATGTCTTTCCTGTGTTGAGGGCTCCAGAACTGGACACAATACTCTAGGTGGGGTCTCACCAGTGCTGAGTTTACTTTTGTAAATTCACAGTATCAGCCTTTGCCTTTTCCTTTTGTTTTTATGTAACCATTCAACAATGAAGTAGAATGTACCCCCAAATTAGCAACTGAATTAATCTAGGTGAGTGCCTGCATGTGAGTAATTGTCTTGGTTCTACTCTAGTCAACATCTTTCTAGTCAATGCCAATGGATTCTAGGGGACAATTCATTGCAGTCTAAAATTGCCACCAGCTAAACCATCCTTTATATACTATTATTAATATTTACTAGATCTCTGTAAGCACTAGTAGGAGCTAAGAGAGAACAAAATTATACAAATCCTACCTCTGGCATCTATTCCTTTACATTCATCTGCATCTATGCTTTGGTACCTCATTCCATTAGAAGTTTATTTTGTTTTTACCAGTGCAATTTTTCAATTCATCAGCAGTACTCTCTAAATGATTGAATGGTCATACATTTTATGTGACAGTTTCACAGCTTACCACATACCATGCAACATGTGATATTTATAAAAAGAAGTGCAATATTGTGACTTTTGGTAATTCTTTACATCAACAATCAAATTCAGTCAATACATGTCTTCCAAGATACTTCATTGCTTCTATAAACACTCCATTTGATGTACTGAGAAAAAGGTCAATCACTTCAGATTGCTGAGATGCCTATTTATTTTTTGTAAATATTTTCAGCCTGTGTTCATGGCTTTCTTCCAGTATTTTGTACTTGTCCTGTTTGGGAAATATTTATGTTCATCAGTATTATGAAAGAGACTGTCCTCAGAAACTTCACTTTTACTTTCCTTCCAGATGGGCTGTTTATTCTTCTCTTCTTTTAGTATTTACCACCCTAAACTATTGTTGATTATTGTATTAAGTCTGATGAACATTCTAGCTTCTTCAACTCTAGAAAAAGAAGATTGAAAAATATAAAATTAATATTGGTAGTATTAGTCAATCCATAAATCAAGTGTTCCCAGTTAGATCATCATTAAATTGACCTGAGCTCATTATGTCATGCAATTTATTCTCAAATTATTCTACGTTTCTGGTCTTCACTGGAGGAAAATCTGACATCTTAATCTCCCTCCAGGAAACACCCCAGTATCTTCTGCCCATCACAGTTCAAACTGTGCTTGTCCCCTATAGTCAAGAGTATTACTTTGACAACACTGATATTAAAAGACAGAGGTGTGCTACTTATTTTCTAGCAAGCAACAAGTTACCCAGTTACTGATGCATGTATCATGTAGGTACAGAGATGTGAGAAACAGAGATGGCAGAAAGCCCAGTCATTCCACTGGAGTAAACAAGAAAGCCATTAAAAAACTAGCTCAATGACAGGAAGAAATCACATCAGACAGTAGATAACAGAGATAGGGATTCAGGCTTTCCTTACTTATAAAAGAGTTTGTCTTTTCGCTCATTGCCTGTTAGTGGTAATTTTTGGGAGCCTAGTGACACAGGGAAAGATGTTCTTGGTATTCTAACTTAATGCTAGACCAGATGGATCTATCATATACATTATTTCTTCTTTCTTCTGTTGTCCTTCCTCTGTTGCTTCACCACACTGCACTTAGCTCCTTAGCATCCTTTCTAGCTAGTCCTTTTTCTCTGAAACCCCTCTAGTTCATCAATATTTTTCTGGCAATTTGGTGTTTGGCTAGAAAGCAGTCAAGGTGCAGTAGATTAAAAGGTTACTTTTTTCCTGCTTCCTGAATCCTCTGGGTACCAAGCTCCAAAGTGACACTAGATTTTTATCCCATTATATTGCGTCAGGGACAAGGGTGTAAACTTCTACCCTCTATTCCTTTCTATATCTTTCACCATTAGAGCTCTCCAGTGCCTTTTCTCCCATTAAAAAGAATATTTATGATGAAACAGCTCACTGTATTTCAGAATTACATTTTAAAGTGTGGATGAATAAGACATGAAGTAAGGAAGGGAATTAATGTTACGCTATTATGCTTATAATCATGTAGGTGCCTGCAGTAAGTAACAATCACTTTGTATTTAGTAGTCTGTATCTTGGTCATAGAGTATAAAACTGTTCATTTGAGCACCTAAGTTTTATAGCAGAAATCCTGAGAAAAACACAAAGGAATATTTTATATCCTCACTATAAAAATTATAGAGGAACAAAAGAATGTATCCACCTTCCCAAGGAGTCATTTCACCTAATTTTATCCATCTAAAATGTAAGCATCAATTTTAAACTCAGTTTGGCTTCCTGTTTTGGATTTTATGAAATAAAAAGCTTTTTTTCTAAGACATGGGGTGAATTTTGTTCTGGCAATTCATTTTTTAATTTGTAGACCATTGATACAGGCTGTTGAGAAGTGTCATCAGTCCTAATTCAATCAGCAGAGGGCTGACCTGCTTGCTCTGTGCTCCTTTTATGTTCACTGTAGCCTTCTTCACATGTAGTTTACCTTGCCCTCAGTGTTAGAAGTAGATTGATAGTAGATTCTCCAGCTGTATTTTCCTCCTCGCTTATAAAAAAGAGTTGCTTATTCCAAAATACGCATCTGAAGTCTAGACATCTCAAATCTGATCAGATGAATTTTAGTTTTTGGAGGTAGATGACCTTGGACCCTTCCCTAGTGCTCGAAAGTAGAATTAATTAGACACTATCTTTCATCATAAATATACTACTTTGAGCTTATGCCTGACTAGTATTGTGGTGTATCAATGGAGTCCATCTGAACCAGCTTTGGTACTTCCATCATGGAGTGACAGTAAGGATAGAGACAACTTCTAAATCTGCTGCTGGAAGGGAAAAGAGCATGGGGGTTATAGCCAAACAAGTATAATGCATTGCACTGAAATTGGGGAGAAGGACTTTACATCTGCTCAGGTTTTCAGTACTCACTGTCATGTTACCAAACTTTCAGATGAGGATAAGTAGTAATCCAGGTGACAAACTCTATAAGAATGCACTACTATTAAACCAGACCCTTTCAAATCTTCAAATCCTAAGATAAAGCACATCAAAGGCCTCTAAATGATTTTTCCAAATTTTCCATGTGAGTACAAAAGTTCTTTTAAGCCCAGTTAATTTCCATCATCTCTGTGGACATCCTCTTGGAAAAACCAACAAAGAGATCGTTTTAAAGAAGCTCATTTAATTTTTAGTCCTTTGTGACTCAGTTCTATTATAATTCTACTCGACCATCCATTTTTTAACTGAAGTTTCTTTTTTCAATATGTTGTTTTATTCCATTTTTTTTTAACTGCATGATGTCCTTCCATTTCTAGTCTTGCCTCGTCTGATCAAAATTATGTATATTGTTTCAGAGGCTGGATCCAACAATTGGCAGACCAATGCAATCTGAATCCTTCCCTGCTCCTTCATCCAGTCTGACACTCCTGCTGAATGGACATCTTTATTTCATTCCTTCTCTTTTATGGTCTCTCCCCTGTAATGGCTTGTGCCAACTTTCACCTTTGTGTACATTCTAAAGCTGTAAGATCACTGTTGGCTTAAATTTTATTTTGTTCTTCATGATGGGAACTTCATAAGATGACCTTTGTATTAAGAATAGATACCAAGCTGCTGCCCTGAAAGTTTTGTCAAAGGCAGAGAATGGGATACAACTGATGTCCAGCTGCCAAATTCACCTCTAGCCTTCATCAATGTAAGAAAAACAGATTGCTGCTGCCCCAGCAATGGGGAACTACGCTTCCTGTGACCATGGATGGAGGCAGTCAAGTCAAAATAAGGTTATAGAAAGAGAGATGCACAGTCCATGAAGAAGATACTCGGGAGACTTTTTGTCATGTGAGGACAAGAGGGACTATACATTTATTCTGTAGCTCCAAGAACACTTGTTTAAATAGTTTCATATTTGTTATTCTGGGCAAACCAAAGAAATGGCACAAATGGAAGTAGAAACATCCATACAAATAAGCTATCTTTTAAAACTCTCGGGAGAGAAAAAGAAAATAAAACAGCTCACCACTTCTACAATCTCAAGGAAAAATGATAAGTCTTGCAACAGTCTTTAAAGCTCAGACGTTGTAAAGGAAAAAAAGTAAAAAAGCACTGAACAGATATCCAGTGTGCTTTGGGGCATGCAAGAATACAGTTCTGTTCTGCAAAAGATGCAAAATGCTGAAAATACCATCTACATAGAATACAACAAAATCAAGAATTAATTTCCCACAGTGGAAACAAAAGTACTTACATAATATTGATTCAACATCAAGCATGAATGTATTTCAGGTGTTTTCTACTCTATTTTATGCTGAAGTTGTTAATCTCTTAAAGCTGTTTTCTCCATGTCTCCTTATTTGCCTGATAAAGTTATTATAGTGTTGTTCACTATCAGCACAAAATGCTGACATAAGTCTGTTGTAGGTTTTTATGGCTATACTTATTCTTCTACAAAATTTTATCTTTGATTGTAAGAGCAGCTGTAGTTTTTGACAATTGAACGTTGTGCTGGATTGTGCTGGATAGGTGTTTTCCCCTTACAGTGATACAGATTTCAATGTGTCACTGGTAATTCTGCCAACTATCTCATCTCCAGATTTTTTGTTTGCTGTCCTCAGGCTCTACTACATCTACCTAACAGTGTTTTTTACAATGGAACTCCTTTGGAAGAGTTTGCATCTGCCAATAGGAGGAACAAGGCTCATGAGTGAGGTAGAATCTGACATAAGAAACATTTCATATTTCAGGCATCTTTCTGGGGAGGCAGTGAAACCCTTTTCCCCTTGGATTTGCCCACATGAACTTACTCATCCAGTAATGTCCTGGTTTTAGAAAATCAGTTCTGAAGGAACATTTTGTACACCATATATTATGAGTGCAGACAAGTAGCCCACCACTGATGAAACAGTCAAATCAATTGTCTGATGATTCCTACATAACTTGTGATTAAAGTCTCTTTCTGCCATTTCCTAGAGGATGCTGTGTCCCCATGTCCTTGCTTAGGGTTTACCCCCACTTTATCCCTGCATTGCCTGGGTAAATTGTTCCAGCAGGACAGGACCAGTATGAACTTTCTGAGGCCAGCTCTCAGTAGAGACCACTTATTGTGTCTTCCCTTCACTTTCCAAGACTCACAGATAGAAGATCAAATTGATTTTAATATCTTCTATACAAATCTTGCTAATCTAAAGAACTGCCTGTTTTACATATATTTTTGATCACTGCTATTGGATCATGCTTTTGCTCTTGCAAGTTTATGCTTGCTTTCCTTATACTAGATAACAGTTGCCAGCTGAATTCATTAACCATTTACCTTGTCTTGAAATAAAAACTTACTGAAAAACCTCCCATGACATTTGCAAAAAGCAGTGTTTATGAGCAAACTGTAAAGGTTCAAACCTTAGAAATGCAAAATTATAGTGTTTCATTTAATGAAATAATAACTTAATCCTTTCACATTTCAAGAGTCATTCTCACTGGCAATTTATTTCTGCAGTGTTCTCTTCCTATAGAACTCTATGGCAATTAGAATAAACTTATCACCCATAAATGTTATATTTCCTGTACATATGTATTCCTTTTTAGGAGATAGAGGAGAGTGAAAGGCATTGTTACAGCAACACATCTGCACCTAGTTCTCAAGAACTAGTTACAAATACTCTCTCCTGTAGTCATCTATTCCACTTCTGAGTTCCTCAGACTGTGTCAGCAGTAATAATGTTCATAGGGGAGACATGTAGCACCAGAAGAAAATGGGAGGTAAACATGAGTCATCTGTGTATCAATAAGCAGAACTTTATTCTAGATAGGCAGTCCAGAAATCAAAAAAATAGCAATCTGAATCTTTAAACCAAAATGCTATTATCCCATTTTTTAATATTCTTTTCTCATTCTGAAAATTCTAAAGAGGGATTATTGTTCCTTTACTCGGCGGAAGAGTGTCTTAGCTCCCAGCAGACAAGGTAATTGAAACATTACTTTAAATATGAAAAATAATTTAGTTTAATACTAAAAATGGAACATTTTTCTAGACGTAGAGAAAAAACCTAAGTGTTACTGAACTCTTTTAGCTTACATATATTGTGTGTGTTAGGCCACTTTGCAACTTTGTGTCTTACTAAAATAAGAGAAAAGCATCTTGTGTGTAGCTCCACGATGATTAATGATGCATTTCCTCCATCTTGATTAATGATGGAAGAAATTGATTCCATTTAGTCAAGTGTCATTCTTATATGTATATATGCTTAAAAGAAGAAATATGTGAGAAATTCACCCATCTTCTTGGTCACTTAAAACTAAAATCTGGGAAGAAAAATTGATCCAGTTGATGAAACTGATGAAATTCAAAGTGCAGCTTTCATTTGGCATGAAGGTGAAGGAGGTCTTCCGGCACTGTGAGCATCTCAGTACTGCTGCTTGATCCTTTGCTTGTGGAAATGGAAAGAACATCAAGAACACTTGGTTTCTGGCTGATCCTGGTACTTAAATGAGGTTCTACTGCAGAACAAAATGAAGCAGAGCTTTTTTTCCAACTAACTGCTGTGCTGTACTGCCAAGAGGCCCCTATAATAATGAAAGAACATTTCTGGTGTATTTCTGGGATACATTCTATGGAAGAATTATTAGTTTGAAACTCAGCCCATTTTAATAACTAGGGATAAAACTGACTTTCTGCTTACCTGATTTGTAACTTCAAGAAGAGTTTTCCAATTTTGACAACACCATTTTGAAGTCAAACAATGGTACTACGTATAGCTTTGTAAAGTAATGACTCATGAGCCCAATGGAGATAAGATTTTACAATATTATCACATATTACTTATGAAATATAGAAAAGATTTCTTTTTTGTGATAAGGACATTAAGAGAGATTTGAGGTAAAAGATGTCTTTTCTGATAAGGAATATGCAGTCCTTACAGAATGGTGTGAGGAAGAGGAAGAAAAAGGCTGAAGTTCAGCAAACACTGGAAAGCTGTAGTTTGTTCAGTTTTCCACTCCTCTTACACTGACAGAACTGAAGTAAGGCCATCTACTGCAAGATGCTAACAGAAGGGGGATTGGACTAGATGACCTTTAATGGTCCCTCCCAACCCAATGCAGTCTATGATTCCATGAAGTAGGAAATACAGGATTGCAAAGAAGTTAAGAGTCAAATCTACAACACAATATCTGGCTACTTTTTGTAATAGAATCATAGAATGGTTTGGGTTGAAATGGACCTTAAAGATCATCTAGTTCCAACCCCCCTGTCATAGGCAGGGGCATTCTTCTCTTGGATACTGCAAAAATGTTAGCATGTGTTTGTGCTATCAGCAGCACTAGTACAGCTACCCACTCAGGACTGGAGCACTGGTCAAATGCAAGTGAATTTTTCACTGTATGCCTTTATTTTCCAATATGACTTCTTTTTAGAAAATTTAAGGTTACAGTATGTAGTAATGGATGCAAATTGGAAGCAGGGAGATTTAGGATGGAGATAAGAAAGAAGTTCTTTACTTGAGGGTGGTGAGACACTGGAACAAGTTGCCTGGAGAGGTTGTGAATGCCCCCTCTCTGGAGGTGTTTAAGGCCAGGCTGGATTGGCCAACCTGGTCTGGAGGGAGGTGTCCCTGGCGATAGCAGGGGGTTAGAACTAGATGGTCTTTAAGGTCCCTTCCAACCCAGACCATTCTATGGTTCTATATTTCCTGGAGGTTCCTCATTTGTCATTATTGAGTAACCATCAATCCCAAATGCACAAAGAAGATGGAGGCAAGAGTAGAGGAGGAAGTGATAGACAAAGTAAGAGAAAGAAAGAGAACAGCAGGTTCAGTAGACTGATGAGGCTGCTTCATGAATTTCCCCTCCCTAGAGTTATACATTCACAGGAACCATTGATGAAGGCACACTCTAGGTTAAAAAGTTCAAATTCTCACATCATTTTGCAGCAGAATACTTTCAGATATAAGCTGAACCTCAAGAAACCAAATCCACATTTGAAGACCTTGATGCAATGGGATGCTGAAGTACAGGATTAGTCAAGAGACTTTAGGGGATTTGTAGGCAGTCATAAAGTTCCACTCATACATAAAGTTCCACTCATAGGGCATGAGATAGAGTGAGTGCTCCACACAAAATAATGGATCTTGTGACTACAGGCACAACACAGTCCAGAGATTTCTGGGGAGAAGGGTGTAGATTTGGGTCATTTTAAGAACAAAAGCAAGCAAAAAATCCCTGGATCATTTTTTGTGCTCTGATGTTTTCATCTAGGACAAAATGGCCATATAATATTATATGGAAAATCTTGGCATTGCTGTTGGACTCAAGATTGATGGTCTGTTTACAAGTGAGTTATAAGACAAGCAAATATACTGCAGATCACATCTGGGTTAAGATTATGGAGGTGGCTACAGAAGCTGATAAATTAGTTTTCGTACTGGAGAGCAATACATGGTGCAATCCAGGGGCATTATTCATGATGTATTAATATGTTAGACTTTAAAGTGAGCTAGCAAGAGATTTACAGGATGAGGCTTCTCTTCTGCTACAGCATGAGACAGCTTCCAGTGCAGCTTTTGTAAACAGAATAAATGCTAGAGGAGTCAATATTGACTGATGTGGCTCAACACATTCAGTTTCAAAGGATGCAGAGTACTAAACTGTGGGGATACAGAGAGCAGAATTGTTAAGCTCTACAGATGAGGATTGACCTTGGGAGAAAGATACAATGGTATTTGTACAGTGAACAGCACTGGGAACAGGTTCTAATAGGAACAAGAGGAAGGGCACCTGGTATTAGTGCAGATAACTGATACGTTTAGTCGGTAAGTTTTAGGATGGGAAAGTAACGGATAAAATATAACTGCTAGGATGGAAAATTGCTGCTTGCTAACAAGTTGCTATATAAACCACACTATAGCTCAATAAAGTGTCTTCGATCACCACTCAGAGTCTGTGCCTTAATATCCCACACTGAACAAATTCTTTGGTTTAACAAATGAGTGGTGGAAGACTCTCTAGACACAATCCAAATAAAACAACTTAATTGCCAACCTGGTTGTACATATTGAGAGTGCTGGGCTTTGAATTTCATTCTATAATGCTCTAGTAACATGCATGTGTTTTAAAAGGTATGCTTTCACAGGTTTTATTTGGTTTCTGGGCAGGTCTGACATTGCTGGCTTCAGTTATTGGACAGAGTGTTCATTTGCTTTCAAAAGTTATGTAAAATGATACATATATGCATTTCAAAACAAATTGCATTAATTAAAATGTCATTTTAGTCTATAGTTTAGCTTTGGAACATATTAAATTCATATGCAGTGACTCTAAAAACTTCATAACAGTACTGAGAGTGAAAAATTCTTTATTTTAGCATGGCACGGTTCCAGTACCATCTTCACTGAAATCAAGGAAGATCTTTCAGCAAATAATTTTCCAACATTACGAGAGATGATTTTGCAATCTAGCTTTGGTCAGTTCTCATTTTTAAGTAATAAGGTATCTCTGAATTGGTTTATGCTCTAAACAAGGAAAAAGAACTGGTGCTATTCAATCCATGGATTACATTTCATTTGGACCATATTGATACCAAATAAATATGCTAGGGTTTTGAGGCCAAATGGCATGGAAGAGCCAAACATTCTAGTAACACTCCTAATTTCCAAAATACAGTGGCTGTGTGTAAAACACTCTTCAGCAGTTGTTGCTTGGCTATATTGTATCTGAGCTATGCTCAGAAATTTAGCCCAGGCCCTATCAGTACAAAAAAGTCTTGTTCCAGGGCCTGGTGATGCCAGTATTCTGTTTGGAAGACTCTTCTCCATAATGTAAGAAAACCCATTTTTACAGTGAGGGTGGCAGAATCCTGGAACAGGCTGCCCAGAGAGGTTGTGGAGTTTCCCTCTGGAGACATTCAAAACCTGCCTGGATGAATTCCTGTGTAACCTGGTCTAGGTGCTCGTGCTCCAACAGGACATTGGACTAGATAATCTTTTCAGGTCTCTTCAAATCCCTGACATTCTGTGATTCTGTGATTTCCAGTTCTGTCACTTCATCACTGACAGTCAGGACATCAAGTTTCAGCCCTCATAGATGCCTCATATTTCTGAAGCTAGCTGAAACCTGCCTAGAAATGGGCACCTTAATATATTGGCAGGACTGAACCTAGTTCATTTTTGTGGCTAATTGTACAAAAGTCCTAAGTAAAAGGAGAACTGCGGTGAGCACAACTCCTAAGCAATGGAGAAGTCAAAAGAAACATCTTCAGGGCAGGCAAGACAATAAGAACATTTACTTTACCATCCTGAAATGAGTTTGGTCTTTGCTAAAGGTCTTCAAACTGGTAGTGTGTAAAATTTCATTCAGCAGCTCATCGCTATGTACCTAGTTGACACATACAGAATATTTTTTGTGTGAGGACTGCAGAGATGTTTTATAGTTCTTCTGTAATGTGCTTACATGTATTTTTGGAAATGAGATGAGGAAAAAAAAGGCTCCAACTGTGAGTTTTATAACGAAGTGAAGAGCCTCTTCTGGTTTCACTCAGCTGTATAATGAGATGATGCTGTGTCTAATCACAGAAGAAGAATGAAATGTACCTATGTCCTGTTACATAAGATGCTTTATGGCTGATCAGATCTGTGAAAACAGCAAAATTTACTTTCATCTGCTAGAATAAGCCATTGCTCATACATGTTTGAAGTTATTTCTCTGTACTTTGTACGATGATGAGTGTTAGTTATTAGGCAGATGTTACTACCTTTTGCTTTCATACAAAATCATCATTTTGGGCTGCAGAACTATTATATGTCAGCTTTTGTTTTTTTCTTCGAGATTTTCAAATAATTCCATGAAGACTGACAATTTATTTGGGTAGTAAACAATCTTACTCATGAATTCAAGCTCATTTTACTTTTATATAATTAATGAGACCATATAACTTTCTCAGTTATATGGAGAGAAATTACCCCAGTGAAACCAAAGAGATATTTCTGTTCCTGTACTTCTACAATTAAATGCTGTTATAAACTGCCTCAGCTTAGTGATATCCAACTATTCCCCAGCAAGTTATGAAAAAAGAAATACACAAACAAAAAGATTTTGTTAAGTGCAAAATAAAAAAGATTATTTTGTATTTTCTTTTAACTGAAGTGACCAAAAATCTTCCAAAGGAAACAGGTAAGTCCTCAATCAGCAGGCAATGCTATTAAGCTAATGCAGTTAAGTGCAGGCATTAGTGAGACACCACGAAGTGGGATCTACAGCAGATACATTAGAAGTCATTATTTTAACAGTATGAGACTATTATAAACTGACAACATGTCACTTAATGTGCTTTTGCATATCTAACATTGTTGCTGATTGATTACATAAATGAGAGAAAATAATGACAATATATTTGGAAGCCAAGATAAACATTTCATTTTCTGTGTCTTTAAAAACTGAGTTCTTGACAAAGTAAGTTTGACAGCTACAAAAGAAGTCATTATCTTCATTATTATTGGTTTGCTGGATGACACTATGATATCTGATGACACTTTACAGAGATTCTCAGATGTGACAGACACTGCTCCAAATCATTTCCTATCTATACAGAGTCCAATGGAAAACATACCAAATAAAGTCAAAGGAATGGAATAGAAATAGTATTTATAATAGATGTGGTGCATATACCCAAAGAGGTTTGAAAGAAGGAGGTAGCATCAGGGTGAACTGGGATCTCATCCCAGCATCTCATCCTTGATATACAGTGAAATAAAGGGGTGAAGAAAGAAGACACTCTCAAAAAAAGCAAGAAATCAGAAAGAATATCTGGATATAAGGAAAGACAGGGAGGAAGCATCCAGATGCAGATGGGGTTGGCAGCTTCATGTGGGAAATCCTGTAAACAGCTGCTGCCTGCAACATCCACTCTGATGTGGAAAGTGGCACAACTCTGAGCAGAGGTTAGACCTGACAGCCTTTGAGGGTTCTCCCAGCCAAAATTATCCTGTAATTCTGTAGCCTGACTAGTACAGCCTGAATGCATGATCTGACATAGGGCAAAGGCCTGGAAAGGAAATGTGATGCTGAGATACAGTCCTTCGTTTGCCAGAGTCTATGTAGTTGACTGTCTTCCCGTGATGAACTTTTGATCCTTCCAAAAATCTTCTGAATATCTGATAACAGCTAAACACAGGCAGCCAGGCTTGATAATAAGTGGACTTCAAAAGGATGGCAGTTTGGTTTTCACACTTCCCTAAAAATACATTTGGATGCTGTCATGTGCCTGCTAATTGACATGAATCTGGAAAGAGGATGAAGAAGCCAAAAGGGAGAAATGAAGAGACCAAGCACTCCTTAATGACTTATGAAAAATAGAATGTAGATTTGAAACTATATAAATTATTCTTAATCATTAATAATCTCAGCCTCTCAAATAATATGCAAAAGCCTCATGCATAATTGTAAGAGTACAAATCTGACATAGAAATCTCATTTCACCGCTGTGTTATATCTGCAGGCCTGTGGGGTTTTTAATAGCTGTACCTTATAACAAATCAAATTAATCTCCATTTTGCAGCTAAAGAGAGTTGGATTTTGGTCATTAGTTCTGCACTGCAGCCCTGCCTCTGCCTAATGCTGCCCTCCCTAAGAATTTTTATTGGTGTGGTATTTATTTGGTCATAATGATCTCATCTCTACTTACACCAACCTGCCAGAGACCATGATAGTTTTTCTTTACTGATTTGTAATTCTATTACACAGCCCATCAGCAGCTTGTTTCTGATTATTGCAAGCAGCATGCTCTTCTGGTAGCAGGTGTTAATATTTGCCCCTGCTTTATTAAGCAACAAGTACTTGTTGCTAGCCCATAATAATGTAGAGCTAATAATGTTGTCGCAGGCTGCTTCCTAGGAAATTATGTGCTCCCTGTTCCCTTTCTTTATTTGTATAATACCACAGGTAGTTAAACAGCTATTTAATATATCCATCATCTTGACAAGTCACGGGAACAGAAGAATCTCAGGTGAGAGGGATATTGAGAAGTAAAGATTGCATTAAAAACTCACTGGTGGAGTTCACAGTCTGTATGCAGGAGTTAGATCAGAGTCCCATGGGGACATTGCTGCCCATGGTGTTTTGCCACCATGGCACACCCAAGACTGTGGGTGCACAGGTCACCTTCTAGAATAGTGGGTCTCAAATTTAACTACCAGGGAGGATGTTTTGAGATGGGCAGTGCCAGGAAAGGCAATTTTTAAATTTGTTTTAGGAAAAATTTTGCAGAGATTTATCAAAAATTTGGAATGTCACAGCTGTCTTCTAAGTGTCCAGATCCTTTCTCTTCATCTGCCTGCTCCCAGCCCCACAAGGTGCTTGTCCAGGTAGTGATTTAAATAGAATTCACAATTCTATTTACATTAATGTTTTTCTTTTGATTTTACACATCTTTGTACACGTTTTTATCTCTAGACATTCAGATGTCAATATTATAAAGAAGAAATTGTCAAAATTTTACCACCTTTTATTTCACAAAGGAGTAAAAGAATAGATGAATCCATTGAATTAATCAGTGTTTATTTCTGAAGTTGCCTTGCTCTCACATCACCTCCTCAAGTACTCTTCCTTTTGAATTGTAGAAGAAAATCTTGAGAAGCAGGAGAGACACTTGTGAAAGCTATGATTGGAACCTGGAAATGGGAAAAATTAACAAAAAGTGTCTTTTTGTGCTTTTCTTCTAGTTATGAATGGCATCTATTGTATTGGTTCTTGAATAGAATGAGTATCCAGGTCAAAAGACTTTTCCCCAGATGTAACTGTCCAAATTGAGTTGCTTTCTTCCATAGAAAGCTAAAAGTTTGTGATAAACAGAGAAACTCAACAAAGGACATGAAAAATGTCAGTGGCCCTCAGTCGATGTTTCCACTAGGTAGAAGATTTGCCTCTGATGACCACTTGTGTGGTTTTCAGTCCCATGAGGGACTGCTGAAAGCAGGGACAGTTGAAAGTGAGGAGGGAAAGCTGAAAAGGATGTAGCTGCCTGAAATAATTAATAGCCAAAGGCTGACTGCTCAGTTTATAAGAGTATTGTGATCCAAAGAATGCCTGCAGTCATAGTCATCACATAAGAGAATATCACCTTCCTGTGTTGAAGTCCTACCTTAATGTATCCCATTCAAAAATTCATGTCTTAAATATAAAGAAACTTTGATAAGTAGAAATCAACACGTTGTGTTCTGAATAGGTTTAAGATGAAGATGGTAACTCTGAAAAGAGATTCTGTATAGTTGTAGGGGTTTACAGACAGAAGCAGTGGGATGAAATTAGAGTAAGAAAATTGAGCTGCACGACCCAGAAGGTCAATTAGATTGAGACATGGATTTCTCTGGGAAATGGTGGAAGATCTGCTATCTGAAATACTTGTTAAACTAGAATCATCTAGAAAATGTCTGTCATTGTAGGAAGAGCAGAAGTAGCAATGCTTTTGAACTAGGTGACTGAACAAGCTATTGCAATATCTATTTGCAATACTAAAATGAAGTAGCCCATGGAAGGAACAAGGAAAGAAATGGAACGATGAAAGAAAATGCATATGACTGAAAACTAAAATCTCTCATTGTCCATTTCCAGACTTGATTTAAAGATGTGCCATTGGAGTTTTTACCTTAATTCTCACTAGATTTTAACTTTTCCTTATTCCAGACCTGCAAAGGACAGGTTCACTTCCTCAGCATCTTAGCAGGAAATCAGGGAATTTAATTTTTTGCTGCTCCTCTTTCTTTTGTTGCATTACATGATCTCCAGGACTGAAACAAAGCTTCAGGTATTTCTAACACTTGTTAACAAAAGTTCTTAAAATAGGTTCTAAAGCCAGCACTTTCATCACATTTCTTCAAGTGTCACGCTAAATATTCACTAAATAATTAAGTCAGCAGCTGGCATCATGTTACAAGTGGTTATGAATATGCAACAAAATGTTGGCAAAGGGGTAGTTTTGATTTTAAAATCTCACTATAAACATTCTGAAAAGAGATGTTATTCATTTATGCAATAAGTAGGAGTAAAAATAAGTGAAAGGATTATAATTGTGAGTGAGTGTCTATTACAAACTATCACGGGGCTGGATGTCACTCAAAATATTCTTAGTGATCTTAAGATGTAGGAAAGTTTACCACTATCTAAATATTAGAAAGGCTCAACTAAACAGCCTTTCTAAAATAGGCATTTGTTAACCACACTGGCAGTTTTCGTGGAAGGGATTGGCAGAAGGAGATATACAGAAAATCTACAACCAGGACCCCAAAATATTGATTCTCAAACTGTGCTGGGTCTTATTTCAGGCCCTGAAGTATGATCTTCTGATCATACACCTCATGAAACCAGCAGACTGAAATGCATGTGCATCACTTGAGCTCTAGGCAGAGCAACTTCTAAAGACTGGGAAATAAAGGAGATAAAAGGCACATGAAAGCCTTATTAGACAACTGGTTCAAACAGAGGAACTACAATCTTTGCAGTCTAACTTCATGGTCCCTGTACCCATTTGTAAGAGCAGTTTTTAGAAATGCCTCATGTCTTTGGTTTTTTTATTATTGCTGTTTTTCTCCCTCATTATTTGATGAAGTTTTTGTCCTCAGGTTCCTTGGCTCAGATTCCCCACCCCACTTATTTTAGGCATCTAATTTTTTCTCCTCTGCAAGGAGCCCAGGCAGCTCCCAATATTGCCAATTAAAACAAATGAGCTCCTTCAGAGACTATTCAGTACTTGGGAACTGATTCACCCTCCAGTGAGCCTGGTTGACTGCCCATCTTCCTTTGGGTGTGCCAAAGGCTAAGGAAAATTAACCTGGGGGAAAAATTAATTCATCTCTTTCTCTCTGCTCTTGCCCTCTGTGTCCTATGGGAGATTTGGATTACCCTTGTATCGCCTAATGAATGTGTCGTCTTAGCTAAGAACAGAAAGACTGTGAAGCCAATTCACAGAATGTTGTGTTTCCCTTGGATACATCCTCATGTAAATGTGGATCATCTGAGATGTGGAGCCCGTAGTAAAACAGATAGAAAGTCCTGCCGAGATCTGGAGCCATCATTCCTGGTAAATATGTGGTGTGGCTTGGTTAATTCAAAGTAAGTATTTTGATGAGACTCAGGTAATGCGTTGGAACTTGAAAACGGGAAAAATAATCAAAACATGATGTAGGCAGCACTCAGAGAGAGGCATAGCAAGTGCCTGAGGAGGAGAGAAACTATTCTGGTGACAAAACTCCTGAATGGATTCTCAGAAGGCAGTTTATAGTTTCTGGTTTAACCAGCTATGAAGTGGTAAAATATGGTGCTGGAAAGGTAGCAAAGGTTCTTCAGGAGATATGTGTACTACAGAGAACTTTGTATTTCTAGTAAGCTAAAATCTTTCAGTACTCTTTCCTCTTAGCTGCCCAAAACAGATTCACAGAAAACTTTTTCCTTGTAATTTTTCCTCCATGCTGAACTGCTATTATGAGGTGGGAAACTGATAGGGAGAGAGTGCACCAGTAGGATTGCGTGATTCTCCATCCAGGAGGTAGAAGTCAACCCTCCTCCACCCTTCTTCTTTGTTTCAAATTGCTTCAAAGTGCTTCAATGAAAGATAGAGTCCACAGATTACAGAAAATAAAACAAAAACTCTAAACAACATGAGCTAATGGCCTCTGGCATCACTCTCCTCTTTGTTTCATAGTCTCTTTTGTGACATCTTCACAAAGGTCCACCTTAATCCTTTCCTGGATGACTTACCTAAAAGAGGCAGTAAGACAGTTTGGGCTGATGCCTGCATTGCTGTTTTTATCCTGAATGCTAGGTCTATCTGATAGAAACTTTGCTCCTGACCCTTAGGTTGGTGGCAGATGGGCTTCACAGATGTCCTATTTGCACTGGGTTGCCAGAAGCCTTCAAAGACCATGCTGTCCCAAGTATTTATGCTTAACAAGAGGTGTTATGGCAGTGGCATTATATATATTCTCCTGGGATGTCTTGAGACTCCCTTGACCTCATCCAGGAGGTCTAGGCTTCAGTTGCCACTAAACAGGGCACAGAGAACCGGGAAACAATGGGATGTTTCTCAAGAACAACCTATTTAAGGCTAATAATTACATTCCTAAGTTGCCTGTGGCTACGAATAGCAAAAGCCAAATGAAATGCTCTGCAGTAGTGAGTGATTTCATTGCAGGGAGGAAATGAAAGAGAGTAGCTAGGTGAATAAATGAAAAGGTAATTTCTCTCTGAGAGCAAAATGGCCCCCACAGATGGCTTGGGCAGTTGGCAAAGTCAGTTTTAATTTAGCCCAAAACCGAGGCTCAAAGGGAGGACAGATCTTAGCATTAGTAACTTCCCTACTCACCATCTCACTGGGAAAACCAACAGCAGTGCTGGTCCATCTTCTTCCTGAAGCTTCTCATTCTCTTTCTTGAACTGAGTCTAAAGAAGTAACATATATATGCACCCTAATCCCTTGTTTATTTTCCTAAAGTATAAAGGTAACTGAAGATCTTCAGAGAAATAGAGAAGAAAAACAGAAAGAATTAAATTAGACCCTTTCTAATTTGTCTGGAAAAGGGCGTTAGATGTTTTGAAAAGTTGGATAAATGGTGCAGTAATTTATCTTTTTTTTTAATCCACTCTGCAAGCTAGCTATGAAATAGATGTATTTAGCTATATATAGACAAGGTGTGAAAGCTTATTTTAAAATGACTGTCTCCTTCCTCTTTTGGTATGCAGCAGTCAGAAACAAATGATACATTTTACCAGATATGAAATTCTAATTAAAGGAAGTAGGAAAAGGGTCAGTTAACAAATACATCAAAGTGCTTCATGCAAATTTGCTTTCTATCCCTGACAGGAGTGTTAGACATTAATTTATGCCTATGGTAAATGATTTGGATAAAAATCTTTCTTCATGCATTATGGGCAGACAAAAGATGCTGTTGAGGTTGGGATTTTTTTCTAAATTCTTCCTAATTTAGTCAACTTGCTATGACATTTACTGTTTGCAGTTTGACACTGCCTAAATCCAAGACACAGGCCATGACCCATCATGCTGGGTGATTTCAGTTTAAGATGATTCCTGACCCATAACTTCATGTTTTGCAATTTGAATAGCCAAGTTGTTTCCTTAACTGTTAAGGTAGGGAAAAATGGATATTCAGGAGGGAAAATGCTTTAATTTTGGTCAGCACAATATACTGATTCATACCTACTGAGGAAAGGCTGAAGGAAGCCACAAAAATGTTGGAGAAAGATGAGCAGAAAAGTGTCAATTTCTCTAACCCTTTTCAGATGACCTTACACTTTTCTTTTCGGAAACAGACACCTCAAGCATTTCGCAGTCTCACTCAGACAAATTGCATCACACATAGAGTTTCTCATTCATTTCCACCTTGTCAGTCAATGAAAAATCAGAGCAGCCATTTTGCTGGCATGGTCCTCCCCCTAGATTTTGGATATGAAGATTCTTCAGTACTTCTTTATTATTATTTCTTCAGCTAGTAAAGGTACCACTTAAGTTTTTTGCAATAGAGACGGGATTGTATGTTTGAGCTATGCTGGAAAAAGCTTGTTGGATGCTGTCCATAGTATATAAAATTGAATATACAAGATAATAAAATGAAGCAAATATAAAGTTAGTTTAAGTGAAAAATTGTTCAAATAGTAAGTAGCACTCTTTTCCTCATGCCTCAAGTTAGCATTTTTACTGAATTTGGAAGATTTTTTGAAATTAACATTGTGGAAAATTTCAACATAACAGAAGGCAAGAATAACAGAGAATTGACTTGATAGAACTAGTTCTTTTTATTAACTGGATGCCTTCAATAAGTCAACCATATATTGAATTTCATAAAGGCCAGCTGAAGAAAATAAATGCAGATCTTAATGGAATAACAGTCCGAAGCAAGTGCTGTCACCTGTTTTCTACAGCTTTCTCTGTTAATTATGTTTAATCTATCTGACAAACAAAGAAAGGATACCTTGAAAGGCTGATTAAAAGTGAGAAACTGTGCTGCAAATACAATAATTGATTGTTGATGTCCACAGTGTAATGAAAATATTGATGGCCCAATATGGGTACCTTTGCATAAGCACAAGCAATTGAATTAGCACATTAATAAAAAAATTGCTTGCCTTGTAAGAAGTTTGTCCTCAGCTTGGGTGAGTTAACCAACTGTCTGCCTTGTCTGTAGCACTGTGAAGTAAAACATTTTGCTGTTGATTATCTAGTGTCACGACACCTGCTTTGTTCACAAAACAATTATAATCTGATTCAAAATGCACTTTGTTGCATGGCACAGATCGCTGAAACCTAATACTTCACTAACAGTTACATTAACACTCTTGCCCATTTAAATAATTGACTGTGCTTTATGTCCCAGTGGGTTTTGAAGGCCAACACTGTCAGTTTCTACATCTCAGCTAGGAAACAGCTATAGGGTTGTACCTTGATTCCTTTAGAGCTTGTTCCTGTATGCCGAGACTTTGGTTATTCTTTCCAAAGGAGAAAAAAAGGTCAACCTAAAACACAGTGAAATTGCAGCATTAAGCCCTACCAGAAACTCCCAGAGGCTTACTAATCTCAGAGAACTTCAGTTTGGTCCTAACTAAAAAAAAGGGCAAGGTAGTTTAAATAATTCTTCCCATTGCACTATGATTCAGCATTGTCTTTTCATCTTCCAAAGGCAGAAATAAGCAGGGAAAGGATTGCTTCAGACTGACATGTAGGTTTTGTTAAAAAACTAAACCATTTTTTTCCTTTCCCTAAGCAGTCGTGTGCATCTCATGCACTATAAAGCACTATTACTTTATTAGTTTCATTGATCACTGTCAATTAAGCAAGGAAATACTCTTCTGTAGCTTGATACAATGCTTCATAGTATTATGTATTAGAATCATAGAATAGTTTGAGTTGGAAGGGACCTTAAAGATCACTTAGTTCCAACCCCCCTGCTATGGGCAGGGTCACCTCCCACTAGAACAGGTTGCTTAGTGCCTTGTCCAGCCTAGCCTTAAACACCTCCAGAGATAGAGCATCCACAGCTTCTCTGGGCAAACTGTTCCAATGTCGCACCACCCTCACTGTAAAGAACTTCTTTCTTATATCAAGCCTGAATCTACCCTCTACCAATTTACATACCTTATTTCTGTCCTTCCATCACATACACTATTAAAAAGTTCTACCCCAGCCTTTCTGTAGACCCCCGTCAGGTATTGATAAACTACTATGAGGTCCCCCCTGAGCCTTCTCTTCCCCAGGCTAAACAACCCTAGCTCCCTTATTCTGTCACAGAATCAAAGAATCACAGAATGACCCGGGTTGGAAGGGACCTCAAGGAT
>VZTY01032578.1:39189-56492 GCA_013400935.1 Turnix velox
TTTCTTATGCTGAGAACGGCTGATGGTTGGACTAGATGATCTGAAAGGTCCCTTCCAACCTAGATGACTATGACTATCACTATGACTATGACTCCAGAACTGGACACAATACAACCCAGGATTTGATTGGCCTTTATGGATGCAAGCACACACTGGTGACTCATGTTGAGATTATCATTTACTGACAGCCCCAAATACTTCTGTTCAGGGCTGCACTCAAGCCACTCTCCACCCAGCCTGCCTCTGTGCTTGGGATTGCCCCAGCCCAGGTGCGGGACCTTGCACCTCTATTAGTATTAGTGGCCAATTACAATAAAACTATCACAATTCTCAAAAACTGTGTATGAAATTATTTACAAATTGAAAGCATATGAACTTTCTTTGCTGTGTAAGTGCAATGCACCTTTGATTTGCTACTTCCTGCACTTCTAGATTGTGTGAACTATGATTGAAAAATGTGGGCTCACAAGCTGCTGCACTGGGTATGTCGTTGCACGGATCCCCAAAATGAGGGACTGGAAACCCTTTGACAAGGAGGCTGCTGAAAAAAATCTTACTTTGTGGATTCTTTGGGGTTTTTTTAATAATTTACACACCTACTTTCACTGCATGAGCTGAAGCCATTAAATATTTAATTTGTATTTGATTCTTCTCTCATGACTGGAGTTAATCACCTATCCTTACTTGGAGGAGAGTACTAACACTATCATGCAATGTGCATTTAAAGGAACCCTCCAATAGCCTTGTTACTGGAATATGAATAATTATTAACAAACAGTAAGGCTAGATTTCTATGTGTTTAAATATAATTTGAGCTCAATTACATGATGCTAAGATGAACAAGTCATTAAGTGCACTGCTCTATTGATTCTACTTTTAGCTGAGCTCTGTTCATTTTTTATTTGAGCTCATTTTCTTTGTCTTGAACTTTGACTGTGTTATTTGATTGAAAGTAAGGTCCCATGGAAATTATTGAAAGGCTAACGGCTTACGCTTCTGCATACATCCCTGGATTGAATTTGATGTTAACTTCTGCAGGGCAGTTTTCTTCTTGTAAGGGTGCCAGTGTCTCAAGGGCCCTGGGAACCTCTAGGACCCTACTCTTCTAAACCGAATTTGTGCTTATGGTATGAAAAGGAGCTGTTGTTTGGAGGAAAGAATGAAAAAGCCATTACTTGCACAGGATAGTGGGGATTGGGGAGGCTGAGCCCCTTTTCAGTCAGGGTCCCATGTAGGGAGAGATCTCGTGGTCTGACAGGTGATGGGGCATCATTGCTGGGTGAATGGATTGGCACACAGCAGTTGGACAGACCTGGCATGATTCATCCAGGGGCAACTTCCCCTGTGCTGATGCAGGTCTCTGTCCCAGAGCTTCAGAGACTGCAGGGCTGCTTTGGAATGAGATGGCTACAGAACCAAAGTCAATTCCAGTGAAGATCCAAAGTGTTTGGGAGGAGCAGGGAGATGGGGGGCACCGGTGGATGCAAAGCTTTGGTGCTGTGCTCATTCCCAATCTGTTAGATCTGACTCATGAGAAAAGATCAATGTGTGACATTGCTGAGAAGTTAAATGGGATGGTTAAAAATTTGACTTAAACAGATAATTTCTAACATGGTAGAAAAATATCATATTATTATCATATTATATTGCTTGGGAACTGCCACCATCACATGCTAGAATATTAGGCAATTGAAAGGGAATTGTGATCCACATACTTTTTTCAGTTAACTTTCTCAAATAAGAAGATTCTTACATGAACTACATAAATTTATACCATAGACAAGATTTACAGTGAGGGTGGTGAAACACTGGAACAGGTTGCCCAGGGAGGTTGTGGATGCCCCCTCTCTGGAGGTGTTCAAGACTAGGCTGGACAGGGCACTGGGCAGCCTGATCTAGTGAGAGGTGTCCCTGCCTATGGCAGGGGGGTTGGAACTCGATGATCTTTAAGGTCCCTTCCAACCCAGACTATTCTATGATTCTATGATTAGTTTAGAGCTTCTGGGAAGGAGGACCTTTCATGCTTTTGACTTCATAACTCTTCTTCGTTTCTCTAAAATGAGGAAATGACTGCCTGGCTGAGATAATTGCACATGGAGTCTTTCCCATCACCATGAAATATGACTGTTGATGATCCATGTGTCAGATAGGATTGCATAAATAAACACTTTCCAAATAAATCACTCAGCAGACATCTGAAGTTCCCTTTCCATCACTGCAATGACAGGGTGGGTATGAACCTGCGACCCAGAAGGGAATACTCTGGCAGCATTAATCCCTTCAGTGCTTTGCAATCAACTTATTTTACCCTTGGACCTGTGTGGGAAGTGCCAGCATCCCCTTGATAAAGACCAGAAGACCTGGGCCGTTCTGATCCATCTTTAAACATCTCATCTAGAAGGTACTAAGATTCAACTTTAGAATTCAAAACACCACAGAGCCTAATGTGTTATTTTTGGATGGTACCAGAGGTGGAGACAGAAGGAAGAACCATTGCCTATTTCTCTTATTGTAGTGGGGCCACTTGCAAGAAAAAAAGTGTGACTGGAGGAAGAAAGCACGTGGAGGACTATGATACTGTCACTATAGGTTGACTGCACTGCTGGGACATGAACCTGAACTCTTTTAGACAGGGAGGAAAGGAAACTAGTTTCTCCCACTTTCTTGATGAGCATTAGTCTGCTATACAGATTGCTAGTTCAGTTATTAAATGGATATATGAAAATAATGAAGCACCAAGGGAATCAGCCACACACTTTCCCTTTACCTCATTTGATCCTATGAACAAAATAATGCAGTCATCTTTTTCCTTAGTGCTTCCTACTAGTGCTGTTGCCTACTGAATATGCTTACTGCAGGCCTGTTGCAGAAAACTAGAGGACTGTGGTGTTTCTGGCATTTCCATCTCTCCCCTGGCACAGCACAGACATGTGTATGTGACATGCCATCCAGAAACTGGACTGCACTGATGTTTGTGAGCACCATCCCACTCCTTTTTCAAGACTGCAGTTCTTTTTTGTGTCAAATCTAAAGAGTCATGCCAGCAAACAGTATTTACTGGAGAAACAATGTATAAAAGTAATGCTTTGTTGGTACCACTAAAGATTATGGGATTGCGCAGAGACATATTTTGGTATAGAAAACTCATATTTTTCATGTTTGCAGATTTAAATCAAAAGAAAGGGAGAGAGAGAAGGGAAGGTGAGCAAACACTAACAGCAACAGACTAAAAAGGGTGTTCTGGTCATGGGGTGCATCTAAGTTGGATATAAAGAGGAACCTCTCCCAGTTTTCCATTGTTGTTTTGAAAAACTTATCACTTCAGGTGAGTCACTGGAGCAAGTCAAAAGTGCCTGCCTGATTTTCAGGACTCCATAGTTTCCAAGTCCCTTTTCTCTCACCCTACTACATGTTTTTCCTCATTCCCACGGAGAACTAGAGCAGCATGTAATGAGCCATGTTTCTCATCTACTCCTAGCCCTAGGAACTCTATTGATCTCATCAGTGTTAAATTAGCCCTGATAGCGATACGGTATTTTGGACACAACTAAGCTGCAATGTTGCCACTTCCTAAACAAGCCGTAGGCTTTGTTTCAAATGAACACAGCAACTGATTAATCAATACTGAAAGGTTATCAAAACCTGCATCCTGATAGCAGGCTTTCACAATGCCCAAGGACATTTTTTTCTCTCAGTTATACAAGAAAAACATACTTCTTTTTTGGTGCTTTTAATGCCTTCATCGGGAGCATTGTTTTCTTCCTCTGACAGTCCACTCTGTTTGCTTGCAGTCTCCTGGCTAAGAAGGAACTTTGCCCATTTATGAACCCAGAATGATCCCAAACTGATCCATATTCCCAAGGAAAACCATAATGGGATGAACTGCTTCCTGAGATCCAACTCAAATGTCTACATACAATTGGCATGCACAAAATATTCCCCACTACTTGAAAGGCACTCAGCCTCAGGTCTGCCTCCAGAGAGAAAACTAATCAGGCACATAGATTCTTGAGGATCGCCCTAAATAAACATAATATTGGAGGACTTCCATGATCTGGAAGTATCATGGGTCTACTCAAGAACTGGCAGGGGGTGCCCAGAGAGGGCGTGGAGCCTTCTCTGGAGACATTCAAACCCTGCCTGGATACTTTCCTATGTGACTTGATCTGTGTTCCTGCTCTGGCAAAGGGATTGGACTAGATGATCTCTTGAGGTCCCTTCCAACCCCTGACATTCTTTGATTCTGTGTGATTCTGTGATAAAAAATGACTTGCAAAAGGAAAGGCTCTGGTAGTGTCACTTGACAGATGTGAGGTGACTGGCCACCACACGAGACTTCGTTTTGAGGAACACATTTTGAATAGGATATTGAGAGGAGGAAACAAAGGTGGCAAAAGAGAGGGGCCAGAGGGTACTGAGGAGAAACTAATATGGGAAAACAGAGAGAAAATAGCATAAACAGGGCTGGTAGCATGTCAGCAGGGCTTGGTCAGTCCATGTGTCCAACCATGCTTGTGCCATCCGGTTCCTCTCCTGCCTCCTCATTAAACTCTGTTCCTTATGGCTTTCCTGGGACAGGGCTCCCAGTCTGTTATGCCTGCGTGGGAGAGGGTTGAGTGCCATCTGCTACAATGCCAAGGCCAGAGGCAGCATGCAGGGTTTGTGTGGGAGGGCAGTTATGGGTAAATACAGGCTGGTGAGGAGGCTAGAGAGCTGATTGGAGTGGACCTTGGAGTATGTGTGTGTGCATGTATCTCACCCATTGTAACTCCTCCACCACCATACAAAATTACTCACTGGCATGCTGAAGTGAGAGCAAGGAGGTGCCTCAATGAGGTAATTATTAAAGCAATTGGCTGTGCAGGAGGACTTATGTCCTGGGTTTCACTCTAATGAGTGTGTAAGTACATGATATAAATCAGAAAGGTTCAAAAAAAAGTCTCTCTAGCCTACACAAAACTAGTACATAGAAGCTGCATTGAATTTGGATTAAATCCTCCAATATCCAGTAAATGTTGATTTGAGAAGGAATCAGTAAAAAAACAATCTTACCTTTTAAGATATATGAAGAAAACTCTAACATTCTACAGCATTGTCAGGGCTTTTAAAACAAAGGTTTGGATGATCTTGTACATTATAAGGGATAAAATGAAGTACCTAGGTGCAGAGTAAGCTTGTCACTGCTTCCCAAGAAGCATGAGGTTTCTTCTGGTTGCCCAATAGGTCTGATGTAGGTTTTTTTAACTCTCTTGGGTACCTCAGACACTCTATTTGAATCACATTGTCAGTTAGTTCCCTGTTTTAGTACCTAACTTTCCAATTATGTTGAACTGTGGCACCAAATGACTGTGAAGTGTGCTGGGGAAATGTGTGCCTAAAAAGGTGCCTTTGCTTTCAGGTGCACACAGATTCAGTCCCCTCCAGAGAGGAGAAATAGGTTTTTTCTATCACCTATATTACACTTTGGCTTCAGTTCACCTCTCGGGAAACCAGCCTGCCTCCATGAGGTATAGAAGGAGCCCTATGACGGCAGTTCTTTCCCACGGCCATGTGAATTTGGAAGTAGAGAGAGAAATGGCTGCTCAGGTCCTCTGTGTATCACTCATTCACCCACATGACACAGTCCATGTAAATAAATACCCTTGGCTGGAATGTCACCTCATCTTTACAATATAACTTTGCTACAAGGTTTTCCTTCCTGAAACAATTTGTTTGCTTTGGCTTTGATTTTTTTTTTTTTAATTTTTTCTACGAGATTTTTTTCATGAATAAAAACTTTTCCTATCATTTCTCACTTAATGGAAATATTAGAGAAAAAAATTTCAGCTCCTCTTGATTGCACATTGGGCTGAAGTTTAGCTGGTTCTTGTTGATTCTAGTCCTTATATTTTCTGAAGGGCTCCTTTCAGCATGAAGAAATGTAATATATATAGCATGCAATATAGGAAATACAGTATAAGGGATATATGTGACAAATTATATATAGAGTACATCAGAATATAATATACATTTCATGCTGTGTGTTATGCTCTATTCTAATATTGTATGTTTACATGTTTTTCATATTTCTAAACCTGAAAATTATGTAGATTTGCACTTTGATGTTTCTCTTTGGTTTTTGCTGTTTGAGAACATAATCTCTCCAGAAACAAAGATGTGAAGTCAGTCAGTCAGAGTCAAGAATTGCAGAGCTTCTTTTGCTTATAATGAAGTCAATCTTTATTACAGGGAGGGTAGAATTGATCTATATAGCCATCCTGTATCTGTTGCTGCTCTCTTGACACCCTATGCAACTTTATTGTACTGTCATGCACTACTATTGCACTTACCTGTCCACACAAGCTATCAGGCATCTCATTCTCTGCACAGAATTTTCCCAGCCTGCTCTTATCTACTGAATCCAGTTTTAAGGAAATTACATGCATTTCCGTAGAAAGTTTAAGACCTCCTCTGCTGATGAGTCCTCTGAAGTGCTGACCTGTCATACACAAAAACCTGTAATACAGCTAGAGGTTGTCCTGGCTTTGTCAAACGTCACCAGTCACAAGTGAAATTTTGTTTCATCAGGCCCCATTCCCTCTGCTAATTGATAGTGTCCCTTTTTAGGTACTTCCCAGGAAATGACAGCTGCGATCAAAATGAAGATGGACTTTCATTCCAGAGAAAACAGACTTAAAAATTTCTCAAACACAGTGCCATCTTCAGGCTCCACACTTTACAACGAACCTTGATTTAAAAGAGCAGAGGAAACTCCTGGTATGAAGCTTCCCAAGGGAGAACAAAATGTTCTTCATCTAAACTTGCACCTCTGGCCTTCTGAAAGTGAGCAAAAAGGCTTAGCTGGATTTTCTTATTTTGACTTAATTATAGCCCCGGAAACAATTTTTTCCCCCTGTAGTTACACAAAAAGTCAAGCTTAGCATTATCCTGTTACAAAAGTGGGAGAACTGTAAAGCTAAATCAATATATTTTAAAGACTGCTATTTAATTAGTTTTAGTTGATTAGATGGACATTTGGGTTTACAGCACTGCAGCCTGCTAGGATTAAAGGGTAGTGATGTCCTTTAGATATGTTTTCAGATAACAGTTTTGTCCACTTATGTGTTGTAAGCACATCTACAGATGGCAGACAAGAAAATGAATTTATGGGGGACAATGAACTTACCTAACAAAATTATGACATGTTATACTGAATTTCTCCACCTTATGTGTAAGAAAGGGTTCAACTGTTTAGTGTATCTGTCCTCTTTTAACAGCAAGTCTTCTAATACAAGAGGTTTCAGACCAAGGAGCTCAGTGAGGCAAATCATTAAAAGAGTAAGTCAAAAGGCCTCTGCATTACAGACTTGTGATCCCTGAAATAGATTCAACTTCTGCTGTTACTCCAATGCAGTGTTTTACAAGAAACATCACTTGCAAATAGTGTTGAGATGACCAAATGTCTTATGCTTGACAGGGCCACCAAGAACTTCAGATGTGGCTGTGCTGTTCAGAGAAAAACCAATGCCAGCATACAAAACAATGAATAAATGAGAGGGTGAAAAGATTGCTTAGCACATTTTCCTCAAAACATGAACTTCCTAATGTTCTTAGGAAGAAAAACACACTGATGTAATTTGTGCCAGAGGCTTTTCAAATGTGATATGTGGTAACAACTGAGGAAACCCAAAAATACACCCTCTACAATTTGTGAATTAGTGAAATGAGAGTGAAATATTTAATAAAAACCACTATTTGATGAATTACCTTATGACAAAAATGAAAGCACTGTGAGAAGGGTGTTATCCAGCACAGCCTTCTTGCATCCCACATAAGGTGAGGGGCTGGAGACTTGATCCCTAAGTCATTCTTTTTAAACCAGTGGCCCAGTAATGCTGCCATTTTGCTAGAGCCTAAGCATGCTTTCTCCTCCTTTCACAAATTAAACTCCCTTTTGTTTCAGCAGGAATTTTACCTCGATATTAAAGACAGTGGCATGTTTGGCCCCGCTTTAGGACTAGAAGTAATTTTTGTAGTCTACTAAATCCCTTTGTAAGTGAAAATAACTCAATTGCAATTCTAATGAATGCTTAATTATGGAGACGGAAAATTTAACATCCATGCCAAACAGGCAAATTGAACTAAATTTTCAGAGAATAAATTATTTCGTCATTGCAATTTGCTTTTAACTCTCGAGATGTATTCTAGGAAATACAAATTATTGCTGGCACATAATGAATTCTTTGGGGGAGGAATTATCCCTTCTATACCTTGAGGCTATTCAGGAACACAATGCAGGGCATAAGTCCTGAAATCAGCTCAAGGTCCTCCCCAGCAAGTTCTGGAGAAGGGAATTTTTCATTTGTTTGGGCCTCAGGGTGAAAAATCAGTAATAAACTTGACGATCACATTCACACAACTCCAAACTCTGAAGTTCAGCCTGGGATTTCATTCTCAATTCTTCCTTTTCTTTGGAAAAGGGTTCTCTGCAGTGTCTTAATTTCTCTCGCAATTTTGAGATTTTTTTTTTGGGCCAAAAGGCTGTAATGAAAGTTACATGGACTGCCAAAAGCAAGGAAGAATCTCAGTGTGATTTCAGACACAAGTCTCAAGACCTGTTCAAGGGAGATACTTAAGAGGAAGATCTGCTGCAGGAGCTGTACAGGGCAGAGATGCAGCCTTTGCTCCTGGCGTAACATCTATGGCCACTGAAGTGGCATTGCTGAAGTAAAGATGAAATGTGTGAGAATGAAGAGACACCTGCAGGAAAAGTAAAAAAGTAAAAAAAATTTTCTCAAACTCTTTGTCCATTTTTGAGGACAGGCTGAAGGAGTTGGGGTTGCTCAGCCTGGAGAAGAGAAGCTTCAGGGGGAACTTCATAGTAGCCCCTGAAAGGGGCCTACAGAACGGCTGGACTAGGACATTTTAGTAGGATATGTGACAGCAGGACTAGGAGTAGTGGATGCAAATTAGAAGAGGGGAGATTCAGGCTAGATATAAGAAAGAAATTCCTTACAGTGAGGGTGGTGAGACACTGGAACAGGTTGCTCAGAGAGGTTGTGGATGCCCCCTCCCTGGAGGTGTATAAGGCTGGGCTGGATGAGACATTGACCAACCTGGTCTAGTGGGAGGTATCCCTGCCCATGGCAGGGAGGTTGCAATAAGATGATCTTTAATGTTCCTTCAACCCAAACCATTCTATGATTTTTTACTTTTATCTGGTGGAACTCTTAAGGCAAAAGCAGGGTGTGACTAATGCACTTCTCTTGCAAAGATTTGGCACCCAAAATCCCTATCTTCTGTTGTGCACTGGATTAGAAGAATTTTTATGAGGGAAGAAATATAAGTAGCTGAAAGTTAATAGCTAAAGTAAAAAAAAAAATCTGGTCTGAGGTTTTTATTTTCTCCCCTGTCTGACAGCTTTTTCACAGAGCTGGTCATATCCCCAGTCAGGTTTTGTGCAGTGCAGATTGACTACATATCTCATGGGGCAGGGAAGTTTTTGAATGCTGAAAGACAACAGATACTAGAAGGCTACAGCTTAAATGAGGATATCCTGAAATGGCAGAGGCTAGAAAGGGAAGACAAGGATCCTCCAAAGATTTTTGTCTGGAGGAAACAATTTCAGATTATTGAGAAAAATAGAGAGAAATATGGAAAAAGAGAGTGCCTTGCTCTAATCCTCAAGAAAAAAAAATTACAGACATTCTTCTCAAAAACTTTTAATATTGTGTAACTTTTTTGTATCATTACCAACCATTACCACCTTGCCAAATAAAAAGACTATGAGGGAAAGGAGCTAGTCAGCACACCATGGAAACAAAAGTGTGAAAATGTTGGTTTTTTTCTCTATTCACATGGAACCATTGGAGAAAGAGAGCATCTGCAGCAGCACTGCAATTCCAGGAGAGGAACTGTCTTGCATTTCCAAGGACAACACACTTTCCTATGTCCTCTCCCTAGTTACCTGCACCAGCCCTGCAAAACCAGCAGGAATATTAGTCTGCTCCAGACTGAAACTCTTGCTGTGTTCAGCTCTCCCACTAATAAGAGCATCACTGAACAGACTGGCATTCAAAGAAAGCAGTGATATCTTGTTAGTCTTCCAGCTAAACACTACCCACTACTACTCTGCAACTGTTAGTTTACTTATCCAGCTGAGCTGGTAGCTAAGTTCTCTTGCCAGCTAGCCTCCCATCAAATGCTTAATGAGCCCAAATTAAATGCCAGTGGGCATAGACACCCCACCAGCGGTCTGTGGAAGTCAGTGAAAGGAAGAAAGGAAAGCCTCTGATCACTCACACTATAAGTAGCAGCTTGCTGGATCACCCTAGCATCATAACTAAAACATGAGGCATCAGCTGTATTACACTGTTGTCTGTTAACTCACTCATTGATTGATCAAAGCTTACCTGATGAACGTCACTGTGTCTTGTTGACATATTCATAGCTTGGATTCTCAAGTCATGTGTCACAGCGAAAGAACCAGCAGACCTCTGGAGCTCTGTTTGCTATTTTCCAGGAAAACCTAACACTGCTTGGCCACAATTTATCATCGAACACTGACAGATAGTTTGCTGGAATAGAATAGCAAAGCCAGCCTCTTTTTTTTAAATCCCTGATAGGGCTACTTATCTGCCTATCCTGGAAACTAAGAGAGAGGGAACTAAGTCCAAGAAGACATACTTTCTCTTCAAGTATATCTGCAGTCATATCTGATTGTTTTTTGTGTCTATACAGATTCAAAACACAGTGCTGAGAGACCTGAGCACTTAATGAGTAGTGGTGAGATTCACCATTGCAGAGATGTTTACATCTTAGATCTACAGCTGCATGACCTCCTTAGGAGAGTAAGTAACCCTCTTATTGGGAGAATAACCTTTTGAGTTACCTCCAACATGCATCTAGTCGGGCTATAGCTACAAAGTATAGCAGGAATTGATATTAATTGGGTGCCCACAACCAAAACAGATTTAGTGTAAACAACCTTATAGACATAAAGTTCCATGAGATCTAGGCAACGGTGGTAGTGTGCTCTACCCATTTCCCCCCTTTCACTCCCCCTGCTCCTGTGTGAGCCATAGCCATCAGTGGGACGTGAGATGAGCTGCTCCTGGACCTCGGAGGATAGCTGACTACATTAGACACACTGTCTGGAGGAGAGCACCTAGACACTTTTTTCCCATGAGAATATGATTATAGGTCAATTATCTTACTCCATAAATAGTGGACAGCCCAAGAGCCCTTTGAGCTCTCCTGTATGGCAGCCGGCTGCATGCCAGGATCTCCCATTGAGTGGGGATGCTTGTTTAAGGTTCTGTGCTTCTACACCTTGAGGCTGAGAGATTCCTTGCTGCAACAAATTCTTAATAAGTGACTAATAGCATGCTAAAAACTTTCAAATCCTAGCTGATTGATTGCATTTATATATAACCCTTATATATAACCCTTTAGACAAAAACTGTTGACCAAGTCTGTGACTAGGATCCAGCCATACCTAGACTCTTCTCTGAGAAGTTTAGGGAGAATGGGGATCCTTTCTAAACCCCATGACTCAATGGGACAGTCTCACTGACAGCTTGTCTGGCCCTGTTTTCCATGCAGGAAATAACAGAGAGTACCTTGACACCAAGCCTGGTAAAACATTGTTGCATTAATTACAAAATTTTGTAAAATCACTGTCTTAAATTAATAAATGTATCTTTGTAAAATCACTGTCTCAAATTAATAAATATTTCTTTATTTCTCTTTAATGAGTGAAGTCAGCCACTACACCAGAGATAGCAACAAGTGACTTAACCCAGTGAAAATCCCGAGCAGAAAGTTAATAACTATGGAGAAAATTCACCTAAAATGTCAATCATGTGGGGAGTCTCTAACACATAAATACTTATGCTACATGATTTTAAAATGGTGATAAGAATATTGTTAGTGTGCATTAATTAATTATACACATTAATTGATGTGCATAATGACAATCATTAATGTTAATATGCATATGGTTAGGTGCAGTGATCCACTGTATAAGTTTTTTCTATTTTCTATTGCTCTAACAATAGCAATATTGTTCAAAATATTGTCATGCATTATGTCACCCTTGCAGGCAACAGTGAGGCAAGCCTGTTTCTCCAGGTCTATGTTAAGGATGGGATGTGCTGTACAAAGCATTGTGCACCTTTGGGTACATCAGTACATCAGGGCAGCTGGGGCAGCTGCTTACCAAAAAAATTAATCAAATATAAACCTGTTTTACTGGTGAACAACAGCTGTGGCACAACAACAGCATGAGACTGTTATTGTCCCTGTGGCCCTGACGGTGAGGTTACCACAGGCAAAATGAAGCCAACTGTCCAGTGATCCCTGAGAAGCACCAAGATGTTCATACTGTAGCTGCAAGTACAGGGAAGGACAAGGATCTAATTAATCCTTTGGGACCTATAATGCTGGGGGGTTTTGTCTGTTTTATGCCAGGACAATAGTTTCCAGATGAGGTAGGCTGCTAAGTGTCAGAAAGAATAGTACAACAACTGCCCTTCTTACCCACCTGTCCACCCCTTGAGTTTTCTGTACAAAGTATCATCATCCAGGACATACTCAAATTCAGTCTAACCACCAGTAGCAACAACTTTACTTATGGCATGTCCTTGAGAAGGAGTACCATAAACTGCAAACAAACAAAGCAAAACTCCCTACTTAAGAAGATGTAATTTGGCCATAATAGCCAAATGAATAAATCATTCCTGAAAGGCAGAAGCAGTATTACTGTTGAATTAGTGCTGGATGTTCTTTTGTTAAATTGTATACAATCAAAGCAAGGTGCCAAATTGCCAACTAACTGTCTGGAGGTCGATTTTTAAATTCACGGATGAGCTAATGCATTTGTGGCAGTGATCATAAAGGGAGGAGCTCACCTTGCATTAGCCTTGACTCATAACTATAAATCTACAATGTTACCAGAAATAGATGTCCTATTTCTTGTCATTGATCTTCAAGCCATAATTTAAACATTTACATGTTCTAATGTTGAGCCTTCCAATCACCCGAAACATCTCTCTCCAGGGAATACTCACCACAAGGGCAAGGACTGTAAAAATAAGAGCATCTTCAGTAAAAAGTAGGAAACTTTGGTATCTTGAACTTTATTAAAAGTCTCATAGGTCAATGTAAGTCAATGAGAATCAAAACTTAATGATAAAAGGCTGTCAATAAAGGTCAAACAAGGATATGACAGGTAAAACCAGTATATGCTAGATTATAGTGTTCATGAGAAAAAAAAATAGATGGGAAAGAATTCTCTGTGACTATTAAGCAAAAAAGCTGAAGGAATTGCTATAAAATTAATTTTTATATTGCCTTATATTTCATCAGAATGGAGATTGTTATGATAGAGTCATTCACTAATAGAAAAATCAGAGAACTACTGATCTGCTTGAAGTAATGCTTTGTGTTTTCCTGCAATTGATATTTCATAAACAATATGTATGGGAAAAGAATGAGTCACTAGTTACGAAAAGATGTATTCATTTGGGTGAGGAATGTGACAAATATAAAGAAAGAGCTTTCAGGGCTGTGGTGTGACTGAACAGACATAATTTGTAGGGGAGATGGGGGTGTTCAGAGATAATTTCCAGACATGTTTGCAGTATTTCCCAAGTGCATACACACTTGCCTGTTTCTTCTGAAGTCCCCCCCTTCCTAAACTGTGCAAATTGCTATTAGATAGCTAGTAAAAGCTGTGCAATATGTCCAAACATTAGAGAAAAATGCCCAAATACCAAAGTGGGTCTTGAGGTGTTTTGAATTTTATCATTTTTATTTCAGCTATTCAGAAATTTGATGCAACAAGAAGCATAAGAAATCCTGCTAGTAGTTTATTGCAGTATTCCACTATGTTGAAATCATCATTTTAAATCACTGTGAATATTTACTGCTCCTTATAATTTAATTTTTTCAACAGTCGTGCCAAGCAAGCCAAAACTGGTCTGCTGAGGCTTTTAACTGAGGCAAATAAATTCATAATGATAGAATTTTTGAAATTGCCATGAAATTCAGTAAGGTATTGTGATGCTTTGCTATAAGGCCAGTTACAAACATCATTGCTGTAGATCAAATGCCTACCAGACTTCATTTTTTGTTTAGTTTGCCTTTTAATTTGCCTACTGCACACTAGTAGAACAAAATCTGTTGTTTTCTTGATCAGAAACATTAGGAATATAGCATTTTACCCTGACAGCTTTTAATAGCCTGCAAGTTTTAATGTAATTATTTGTTAATGGCTTCTGTTTTGCTGCTTCTTTCATACATTTTTTGCACACAGAAATGAAGAATTGTCCATGTATGCAATGGTACATCAATTGCCTGGATGCCTGACATCAATTGTCAACATTTAAAAAATGTACAACTTAATTTCTTGTGTTTAAAGTCACTACTACAGTGATTAATGAATGCACTATTTTGATGCTGGAGGAAGGAATAATTCACAGTGTCTGCTCTTAACTCTGGGACAAATGTGTGCTAGGCAGTTCTCCCTTGGTGGTGGACTTGGGGAGTCCATCAAATTAGGGGACTCTAGGCCACTGTCTTGCTTACCATCACATCTTGGCTCTAGCTAATGAAATTTCAAGCTCAAAATACCTGAGGACCTTAAGGATCTAAATTTTATCCCCATGTCCTAGGATTGCCAAACCCCATACAGGATCAGGAGGCACACCCAGGCTCCAGAGTTTGGGCAGAATTAGCAGAAGCATTTCCTGGAGAAGTTACTCAGTTTATTCTGGGAAAGGCAAAGCTCATGCTGACATAGACTCAATCATCGCTGCTGGCCATGTCTGGAAGTAGGACATGACATTTTGATGTAGTTTGATGGCATTTGTGTTCATATTTCCTAGCAAAGAAACAGAGGTGATTTGGTCCTTTTGTGTTACCAAGTATTTAATGTAAAAAAGAACATTTCTGAGCATGGCTGTTAGATCTAAGGAAAGAAAACTTCTTTGATTGTTATTTGATACTGTATTTATTAACACCTTTAGTTTGTTGTATATGCCACAGTTTTGAATATCACATCTTTTTGCAGAAAAAGCTTAATCCTATTTTATAAAAAACTGAATGCACTTTTGTAGTGTTCTGGAAAGGATTGTTCTAAAACATAAATTCCTGTCCGGGACTGCTGAAAATATTCTATGACAGACAACAGAGGACTTAGTTGCCCTTACATAGACTTCATGTGTCTTGCCTCTTCTTTAACCCAATGTTTGTTAGTTTTGCTTTGTAAACATTTTATTTTTCACTTTGTTTGCATCTTCAAGTTTGCATTAATTTTCATAGATACTCAAAATCTATTAATTCCAAAATACACCTCTGTGCTCAAGGAACAGAAGAATTCACTAAGAATAATGCATGAAAATTTCAGCTTCTGGGATATTATTTGGTTCATTGCTGATAAGATCTGCAACACAGTTCAGAGATCTTTCAAAGGTAGTGTGTGAGTACTCAAACCAAATTCTGCTGTAACTACACAGTGGTCCTTATGGAAAAGTTTTATTTCACAGATATAAATTATTTCCACTTTTATCCAGATATGAATATTAATTTAAAACATCTTTTTATAAATAGCACTTAATTAGCTATGAAATTCATGCTCTGCTTTGGAAACAGAAAACTCCCTGCCTTAAGGGCTACTCCATACCTCATATTTAATGCTCAGTATGTTGCTTATTTAAACACAGACTTGCATGTGTTTAGCTAAATTTCACAATTTTGAGTTTCCTTTGGAAAGCCATGATGTCTCTTTGTGACTGATAACGTTGGACAGCCTCAAGCTTGGCTTTACCATCCAATAAATAAATTTGATGTTCAAGTGTTCCCAGACCTCAGCATACTCTGAAACTAGTCGTGGCCAATAGCAGTTTGTATTCAAAAATGTAAGTTCAAACTCAGCAAAACAAATTAATTTTCAGTTTAGAATAATACAAAGGAAAAGATTCCAGAAATGGCAAGTTTCTAACTAGAAGAACTATTGCTCTCCAGACTGACAGAAGCAGTACCTTGCCCACGACAACCAAATCTCATTCTGTAATGTGGATCCAAGAAACAGAATTGGACTCCTTTCTAGAAACATACAATACTGATGAAAAATAACTCAATTTTGTATACTGTTCATCAGGACACAGGAATGGCTATTCACAAAGGCCCACCAAGTGACAGGAAGGTTCAGGAATGATGCTATGTCCGGGATAAAGCATCATCTAGCTTCATGCCTGCGAGCAGCAGGGAATATTGCAAAGAAAGCCAAACATGAAATCAGTATTAAGAGCAACACTGAATTCAAAGGACTCTTAGCAATAAAAGTGGTCCAGAAATACAAAGAGAATGATTAATAATCAAAATGATTGTTTTAGCATTTTACCTCAGACAAAAACACATGGGTCAGGTGTGTGTTTTACGCATTCTTATGTCAACTTGACAAAGGCTGTTGCAAATGAAAAATCTACAGCAAATGGTATTTTTCTCTGCTGTTTTAGGGTTGTTTCCTCCCAAGGAGCTATGAAAAAAGGGCTGTTGGGATTTAACCCTGCAGCATCTGAATACCAGTCAGCTGCTCACTCACTCCTCCTCACTGAGATGGGGGAATGAGTTGGAAAAAAGGTAAAAATTGTGGGTTGATATAAAGACAGGATAATAGGACAGGAAAGGAAGAGGAAATAATAACAAGAATATAAAAAGAATATACAAAACAAGTAAGGCACAATAAGATTCCTTACCACCCACCTAACAACATCCACCCAGTCCCTCAGCAGGAGCCACCACCGCCTCAGACAATTCTCCCCAGTTTTATTGCTCACCATGGCATTTTATACTCTGGAATATCCCTTTGGCAAGTTTGGGTCAGCTGTCTTGGTTTTCCCCCCTCTAAGCTTCCTGTGCATCTCCAGCCTGATCTCTGGCAGGACAGTATGAGAATCTGGAAAGTCTTTAGTGCAAGCACTACTCACCGAGTGCTAAAACATCAGTGTGTTACCAATGCTATTCTCATCCTAAATCCCATATTTAACCAGCTACCAGGAAGAAAATTAACTCTAGCCCAGCCAAAACCAATACAATCATAGAATCATAGAATAGTTTGGGTTGGAAGGCACCTTAAAGATCATCGAGTTCCAACCCCCCTGCCATAGGCAGGGACACCTCCCACTAGATCAGGCTGCCCAGTGCCTTGTCCAGCCTAGTCTTGAACACCTCCAGAGAGGGGTCACCCACAACCTCTCTGGGCAACCTCTTCCAGTATTTCACCACCCTCACTGTAAAGAATTTCTTATGTCTAGTCTAAA
>VZTY01032578.1:56508-74816 GCA_013400935.1 Turnix velox
CCGTCTGAGCCTTCTCTTCTCCAGGCTGAACAACCCCAACTCCTTCAGCCTGTCTTCATAGGGCAGTTGCTCCCGCCCTTTGACCATCTTCGTGGCCTTCCTCTGGACCTGCTCCAATAGCTCAATGTCCTTCCTGTGTTGAGGGCTCCAGAACTGGACACAATACTCCAGGTGGGGTCTCACCAGTGCCGAGTAGAGGGGCAAAATCACCTCTCTGGACCTGCTGGTCACACTCCTCTTGATGCAACCCAGGATTTGGTTGGCCTTCTTGGCTGTGAGTGCACACTGCTGGCTCATGTTGAGTTTGTCATCAACTGACACACCCAAGTCTTTCTCTTCAGAGCTGCACTCAAGCCAGGAGATGCCTTAAGTCAGCAGTCCCCTTTCTCCACAAACTCCAATCTGGAAAGGCATGTGTCAGTTAGACCGTTTTGGCTTGTGAAGTTTTCCTTACAGTCAAGTAATTCAGTGATAGGAAAACACCCATATTGCACCAGCCCTTTTGCTGAAGTTGATGGGTGAATCTGGCAAGTGCTGGAGCAAAACTGAACAGCCTAAAACAGAAGTAAGCTACTGTGGGACTTCCCAGAAACTGCTTCAAAATGGCTACAGGTTGTCACTCTAGTCTTTTGCCTTGGTTTACCTTGCATGTCCTCTAACGAAGCTGGATGGAATTGCAGTGTTTATTTCCAGTGCAGGTTCACCAAATAGAAAGGAATGAAAAAACAGTCTAAATTAATCACACCAGTGGTTCATCTCATCATTCCTGGCTGCCCACAGAAGGCTCTGCTTCATCTGAGAATGTTAATCGTGATTCTCCTTCACTCTCCACACATTCATTCTGTGTGAGAGAAAAAAACTAATCTAAAATACTGTTTTTCTACCTGGCAATAAATTCTCTTTGATTTTACTGTTATATCATTGGTTTCCATCATAGTTTATGGTATGACTTGATTTACAGTATTCATAATGTCACTAAATAGACCTGCAGTTCTGACCTATAAATATTGAGGTGTGCGACTTCTTCATTTATAAAAGGAGCTGGTAATGAGACCAAATTAGATAAAGTGTTGTGGGCTGCAGGAGGTGTGAGCTGAAGCACTAGAAGTCTGCCTTCCTAATCTAGTATTAATATTTATCACTGTGCCGGAGAGAAGTCCCCTCCCTTCACAATATCTGCATTGCAAAGCTTTTAAGTTGTTAACGTTTTCCCTGAACAGTTATATTGTCCCCTTATTTACTGTGAGAGGTGATGAGGAGGAATGAAGGATGTAAAAGTTGAACAGTGTCAATAAACTTACAATTCATTTGAATGGGGAGAAAAAAGCCACACTTAAAAGGGTACTTTGCATGACTTATTTCCAACTATTTCCAGAAAGAGAAGCTTTTATTTTTAGTAGAGATTTACTTATGTTACAGTCTATTTCCCCATCAAAAGCACAACGAATATCTTTATTTCCCAGAAAATGACTGTTTCATTCATCATTTTCAGAAGTAATTCCATACTGCAGCTGTGACCATCCCTTGACTGATTTTAGTACGTTCTCCAAAATGTGTAAGAAATGAACAAGAAAGAAGAATGACAAAAATTCTGGCTTTACTGGATTTTAATATCTGTCTTAAAAATTCATGAGGACAGATGGTATACGGTGATACAAAGGCTGTAACAGTTTTCCTGCTGCTGGCCTAAGAAATGTCACTAATGAGTAATGCAACCACCTCAAACTTGTAATAAAATGTATGCAGCAACCTGTAGCATTATAGGTTCTTTTTAGCTGTGGTTCCTCAAACTGTCTGCCAACACCAAGGCATTAGAAAAAGTGGGCTCACTGAAATTGGGTGCCGTTTAGCAATCTTATGCCAGCAGTTACTGACTGGAAGAAATCATAGCACACAGTGGGGAGGCAGCTGAGAAACATCTTGTCTGGATATATTATTTGCTCTCTTACAAAACACTGAAGCTGGAGAGGTCTGGCTCAATTTACTGCCATCCCTTGCAGACCTCTTAACCTCTCCCTTCTCTGACCATGCAGCAAGAGTAGCAGGGTTATTAAATGCCAAATGGAAGTTACTGCTCCACTGAAATGGAAACCCACCACAGAGAAGGTTCATCTTTGATTGAGGTTGAAAGCACACTCGAGACTGGCTTTCAACACAGAGTTAATAAAGCCCATGAGAGGCAAATAGCCTGTAGAGTGGTTGTTGTAGCACAGACACATAACAGGCCAGATCTAAGAAATTTGGGGACAAGAATCAGCTATCTAAGTAATCTGAAAACTAACAACCCCTGTCCTCTTACCACTAGTTTCATTCCTTTTTGGAGAATCCATTAAAACTTCAAAGGAAGAGAGGAAGGAACAAGATGTTACAAGCCTCTTTGAATTGTCTTGGGCTGCTCTCTTGTCAAAATTAAATTAGACAGATGTGTGGAGAGTAGTTCTTAGGGCTGGCTCTCCAAAGATTTTCAGTAGATATCCTTTTTTCTTTGAAAGACACTTCAGAATCTGCATTGTCCTTTTTTTTGTGGTTGCCTTTCAACCAAGAGTATTTTCTGATTGAATGCCCAGTGTTCCTAGGCTTTGGTGACTACTTTTCCACTTTTCATCCCTTTCCTTTTTGCCCCCACTTCTTCCAGGACTCTTGTGCTGACTGAGAGAAACTTACTACTTTTATAAAGTAAATAACATCAAGTGAAATAGAAGGAGGCTTTTAGACTTTGAGAGGGGAAGAAAAAAGAAACAATAACTGCAATGAATTGCAGCCAGGAAGAATGTTAGCAATTATTGTTTACAATATCACTATTAAAGGGCAACTTGATAGATAGCCTAGCCAAGGCTAACAAAGTTTTCATCTTAGAGGAGAGAGTCAGAGGGTTACTGTCACATTTTCTGGTCGAGTGAGCATGGCCACCAGACTGAGGGCATCACTGGCATCAAAGGCATCACTGATGGAAAGCCACTGACTTATGGCTCCATGGATTTCCTACCTGGGGTTAGGGAATCTGGAAGAGTAGAATAAGCAGAACTCCCCGCATTTTAAAGAAATCAAAAAGCAGCACTGTTGAACATCCTCCTTCTGCCTCTGAATAAGTAATGTACTTTTTTGAAAGAAATTGTTTTGCCTAATAGTACTGAGAACTTAGACTTGTCAAGTCCAGGTGAGCCAGTGAGGTTAAAGCAGACAAGGAGCAGGGAATCTGTCAGTGGTGAAAATCCCTATCAAGAGCAGAAATAACAAATTCATCCCCAAAAAAATGTTCCTAGAACAAAAGGGTCTGAGACATAATTCAGACCAAGAGCACTGCCACCTTCCCTATCTCTTTGGTCAGAAATAAAGTTGTCAAGTATGATTGGTGATCAGTGCTTGTCTAAAATAACTTCATTTTTGTAACAAATGAAATCACATACATAAACAGAGGAAAGACTGGCCTATCTCATGAAATATATAGGGCTTATCCAAAATGAGCGCTGTAGTATTTCAAATATGGGTTAAATGTAGACTGGATTAATGAAATTGAAATAAGGTGCTTGCACTGTCTTGGGAGTTATTTACTGCAATGCTTAAATTACTTCAGCAGTGTTTAAATAACTCATAAACAAGTTAAAAAAAGGAAAGGGAAATCATCATTAAGTTGAAAGATGATACACTACTTAAACTAGAAAAAATATGTGTATATAGATAGAAACTTAATAATTTAGATTTATGATACATTTTAACATTTTACAGAAGGAAAAGCCTCTGTATTTTTACAGTTAGTTAGTGTGCAGTGCTAACACTGGGCTCTGTCTTGGTAAAGTCTCTGTTTTCCCTTCTGGCAAGAAAGCTGTGATAGAAAGAGAATTTATCCCCATTTTGTATGTGTGTGTTGGTGACATTAGCTAAGCACCTTGAGAAGAAAAGCGTTATTTAAAAGTGGTGTTTGCTCTGCTGTATTTATAGAGAGTTGTGTCCTCTCAATCCCCTGTTAATCCCCACACCCTGTTTATGTCTGAATAGGCAGTCAACCTTTTACAACGCCCCAAAGGAATACACCTCTTTGGCTTTTAAATGGATGAAATCAACTAAAAAAATTGCCTTTCCAGCTTAAAAAAAAAAAATAAAAGCACAACCCAAAACATCATGAGCAGAGCACAATGCCTTCATGCCTTGTGGAATATAATTACAACTGTCAGAAGCCTCCTGCTGTGTTTGTGGGATTTGAATGTTCATTATGTAACATCACTACTTAAAAACCAAGGGATGGGCTGTGCCAGGGCAATGATGAGTAGGAATGTGTCACATGGCATGTACACGTAGAGGAAATATGCACGTCCTTATTACAATAAAAGCAAATTAAGATAAAAGGAAGGAATAGGGGACAGAAGTTCAGCAACTCATGAAAGCCAGATGGTTTGGTGGGACAGCTCAGACTAACCACAGCTGCCCCTTCTTCCCCCTGTGAAAGCCTGGATGCTGGTGGGCATGCAATGAGAGAGGCTGTGGACTTCCCTTAAGCAAGGACCTGAAGGGTTTTGTCAGAAGATAAAGAGCTCTACATGACCTGGCAGTTTTAGGCCACCCGCCTTCCTCAAGCAAGATATTTTGGTGCACCTGAGATCTGTCTCAGGGGCTGCCAGGACAAGAATAGCATTATACAGACAGGGCCTGCTCATCTTGTGTAAGAATTAGAGCTGGCACAGGGGCAGGGTTACAGCTGGGGCTCCACGTTAGTTTCACCTCCACTACAAAATTTGTTTGCTCTTGGAAATGATCTTCAGCTCCCAGCCAAGTAGTGTGGAGCAAGTCAGTGCAGAGTTCCTTGGAATTTCCTCCAGGGAAGAGTAAATGGATCCACAATGTAAAACACATAGCCAGAGGTCACTCCCAGGCTGCATTTTAGCCATCAGATACAGGTAGACTTTTTTATGTGCATTTAACTGCAGTTACAAGTTTCTGAAATGATGTGGACTGTGTTTCAGCCAACCAGGATGATATTTCTATAGTATGAAATGCTGGGTATGCAAAGTATGTTCTGGGGCATAAGGGCAGTTTTGAATCTAGAAGTGCATAAATTGCTGCAGTAGTGTTACAGTAGGTTGGGCAGAGGGACCTAAGCCTGAGACTGATTTCTCTATGCTAGCTACTCAATGTAGTCCCTGTGCTGGAACATCCCCCAGAAGCAAAATGCAGTTTTTGTTTTCATTTGTTTTTATTAGTGGCAACACATCAGCTTCTTCCAAAAGAGAGTTCCCATAAGCAAATCAACATTTCTGCAGCATGAGCAATTATAGGATCAGTTCATCCAGGGGAGAATAGGCAAACTAAATTATTAGACAGTGCAGAGGTACCAGCACTTCTGACTCCAGTAACTTATTTACTACATAATTCAGATGTATATTTATTGATTTATTTTATATGATATTTATTATATTTGGGAGTATCAATTCATTCTCAATTAACTGTTTCTTGTCCAGTAATAATGTTGAAGCAGAACAAGGATTTTCACACACCATGTAGAGTCCTCTTCAGAGAAGGACCATAAGAAAAAGCCCCGATAAAATCAGTGACCAGCACTGATCTCCCTGTCTGGGCTCACCAGCAGCTTTCTGATTGTCCAATCCAGTAGACAACATAGATCTCATCCATGTCTCTGCAAAAATCTTCTGATTCACTTAACTGGGTTCCTTTAATAGGTAGTCAGAACAGAACAGGTGCCAGGATTGACACTGGGGCAGAAGGAGGGAATTTTATACAAGAGGGGAGTTCTTTAAAGCATTTCCCATTAATCAAGCCATGTAATTGGTCTTAGAGTATTATATTTGTGATGTAAGAATCTTTTTCCTCTTTATTATTTTGTTGTAAAAAGTAAGCTGCACTATTATCTGCTATTCTAAGCCTAAATATCCATTCCTTTGAAACCAGAAAATAACAGGTCAACTTCTGAAGCAGAAGAGCATTACTCCCTTCTTCACTGATGTTAAACAGCATGCTTCAACATTCTCAGTGTGGTTCACCCTCCTCATCTCTTGAACTGCATACAAATTGTTCTGTTGTTGAATAGTAATATAATTAGCCTTGGTTAGTTCTCAGGCTAAGCGATTTAACAAAGACAGAAAAAGCTGAATAAGCTAGTTAATAAAAACACAGTAGATGATTTCACAAAGAAAAAATCTTCCTCATGCATCTATCTGAAATAGTGAATAATTGCTCTGTGACGTGTAGGCTGAGAGATGTGCCAACCATGTGATGGGTTGCAGGCAGCTCTGTCTGTGTTATATACTTTGCTAAAAAGGGTTGCACTAAAATTGAGGGAAGAACAACATAAAAAATAAGGTGTTTAGGAGCCTACCTGTGTCCTGAAGGAGTCTATGCATAATAATTGCTGCACAGCAGCCTCTTGAGAAATCTTCAAAGATCCCCCACACAAAGCTCTCCTGCTTCTCTGTAGTGCAGGCAACATCTTCAACTGATAATTAGAGGGCAACACGCTGGCAAAGAGTCTGTGTAATCTATATAGCAATAACATTAAGAAAAAAAAAAGTCAACATTCTGGGGACTATGCCAGTGATCAGGGCACTATAATTGCCATAATTAAAAGCAAGGCAAATATTGCAGGGAAAGTAGGTCACTCTTTAGGCTGGTGTATCCCTGATGCAAATGGGAAGGAGACAAAGATTGTGTTATCTGATCTTAAGCAGACAAAAACTCTTGCTATTCTGAGCTTACATGAAGCCCTTCATTAAATGTCTTCAGATTTAACTCATCCTTTCAGAAAGCACTATTTCTGTAAACAAAGTAAGTTGCAGTCTAGAGCAAAACTATCAAAGAAAACCATTATAAAATCCAGTCAGCAGGGGATAATTAAGACCCATTCTGTACAAGGATGGTTTTAAGGAGGTTATACTACTGCTTCTTTCAGAGCTGGTGAACTTCAATACTGGAGTTTTTCTGGCAGTAGCTTCAGTCACTGGATTTTAACACACCTGAGTTAGCACTTTTGGAGACACTGAGGCTCTAGACAGATTTTAACATCTGTACAGGCCACCTGAGAACTGGTATGTGAATGAAGGTTGAGGCACTATAACAAAAAGACAGAAGGATGTTTCCTTGCATCACCTCCAGCACAGCGGGGATGTCCCTGTCTCGTCTGCCATCGCTGCCTCCCTTTCTCTGCTCACCTCCCTTCCACCAGCTTCTCCCTGGCACGATATGTGCCTAGCTCTTACAAAAAATGCTCAGTAAAAGGAGTGATTTAGTCACATGATCAGTGATTAGAGATTGCTGTGGCTCTACTGCTCCATCCGTCTATTTTCCAAGTTCTTTTTCCCTCACTGTCTTCCCCTCAAACTATCTCACCATTTGATTTCTTCTCCCTGTAGATTTACTTTTAGTCTGATTCCCCTCTTGTGATGACTCAGGGGTGTACAAAAGCTGGTGGATCCAGATATTATCACTGTGAAGTCCTTGGCATTGTGAGTCTCAACTCTTCTCCCGAGCTTTTGGATACTCTTAGCCCCCTTCTCCACTGCCTCATCCTGAGCTCAGGGTTGCACTGAGCAGTGAGCAGGCACTGTGCCCTGACAGTAGTTTTATCCCTTCCCATGACAGACTTTATTGAACAGCCTGTGACAGGTGCCTGAATACATTTGAATAATTTTTTTTTAATATAAAGACATTTAAACTATTTATTTTAACCTTTCAGGATAAAGATCTCAACTTTTCAACAATTGACCTGCTTTCCCATGCCACTGAAAAAATCCTTTTACACCAAACTCAAGATTACGAGACCTTTTCAGTGAAAGGAGTCTAAACTGAGTTTACCTGAGGGAATTAGCTAACTGAGAGCTCAATTCCCTCTTAATTGTAGAGATTCATTGATATCTTTGGATTCTTTCTCTCTGTATCTACCTTTATTTTAATCGTTTAATGTGCTTATAATTTCTCTTACAAAGTGATAAGTGTTAAAAGCAAGTGTCAAAGTGTACAGATGTTTTACCTTCATAAATAAAATAGCAAAGTCATTTCTCTGGGTCACTGTGAAACAATGAGCTTGATTTAGTTAGCATCCCAGTGTGAAACCATTTAGATAATTAATTCGATTTAGGGTTTCAAGCTTCTTTGGTAAACTACTGAGTTCAATGTTTGGGGTTTTCCTTTTTCCTGCTATCAGACAACTTACCAGTATCTAAGGTAGAGGTCACACAAGTTTCTTTCTGATAAATGTATAAATGTCTGTAATTAAACTAAACAACCATGTAGCACTATGGGTGTGAGCTGGGAAGTTGTCTAAATCTTAGAGATACAATGCAAGGACAAATTTGTCCTATTAATTTTTTTCCTAGGACTCTCTGCTGTGATTTGCTTATCACACTGAACTAATAGGAACACATAAAGGTATGGGGAGAAATTATAATTGCAATGTGAAAATTACTTACGTTGTAATGCCCTACAGTAAAAGGCAATAAGTAGAACTTGAAAGTGCTAGCTAGATGTGTTGGATTGTCTGCCAGATGTCCACCCAGCTGCTTTCCCAATCCCTCTCTTAACAGAACAGGGTCAAAATAAAGGGCACATCCAACTGCTGCAGCTTGGTGTCCTCCATGGGCTACAGTCTGAATATCTGCTCCAGTGTCCCATCCTCTGTGGGCTGCACAGGTACCACTCCTCCACTCTTTCTTCTCTTACCCTGGTGTCTCCAGTGCTGTTTTATTTCTATCATATATTCCAGTTAGCTACACTGCAATGGCTTACGTGCATGTTCATGTTTCCTCTGTCAGTCAAATACCACCTGCCTATCTTCTGCTTATGACTTGGAAGAAGCCTAAAATACATCATCTTCTGCTGTTTTTCATAATCATCCATGGCTCTGTTGAGCATTTAGGACAATTTGGTTTCACTGTGGGAATAGCCCTCCTTATAAATCATCTTCCCCATTAATTCTCATAAATCTTGGAGTGAAATGGACATTGACAGAATGATACTCTCTGAAAGAATGAATATCCAGAAGTGTTACCACTTCAGACTTGAAATGTAGTTATTTTCACTGCTTACTGTTATATCAACCAACTAAAGCCAGGCAAAAATGAGGACCATTGTGTTAAAAAGGGACCATGGAAGAGAACATATACAGGACACCAAACCTGATGTCCTTCATTGCTCTGCTGACAGAACCTCACAGGTCCCACACAGAGATTGAGAATTAGTGCTGGAATTAGAAATTATCTCAAAAAGACTGAGAATATATTTATATCCCTAGGTGAATCATCTCATACTAATTGTATCTCACCTTCCTATTGACATCAATTTGAATTCCAAGAGCTGCAAGAAGTAGTTGTTTCTCAGTATGTCTTTTATCATTGTATTATATTCAAGAGCAGGTGTTTACAGCAGGTAAATACCTTATTATGTCCTTCTTACTGCTTAACTGCACATCATTTTTTCCATATATTTATTAACTCTTTAACTTACCTCTGAATGCTATATTATTTTTTCAGCGTCTTTGTTAACTTGGAGACACCAAGAATGACAAGAGAAAATCATTTGGTTTAGGGACTTTCAATTGATAGTCTTAACAATAAATTCAGCACTAAAATTTTCTGGGACCAGTCATTATCAATTATGTCTTGGAGTACATGAATAACTGCAGCTCAGAGCACAGCAGTGAATCATTGAAGATTTTTTCCTAAGGCAGTTTATGTATGAGAATCAACTTACTTCTGGATGAGGTACTTCCGGAAAGTTTGAGAATCTCTTAATGACACAAAGTGGTAGGTGGGAATATTGATGCTCCTTCCAAGTTCAGGTGCAAAGGCATTAGCCTGCTGGTAAAGACTCAGGTTGTTTTAGCAGCTTCTGAAGCTGATTTTATGACACATATATTGGACATCATATAAATGAATTTGCTACTTGAGGAGACAGCAGGGAGTGCAGCTTAGGAGGAAGAACTCAAAAGGGAAAATTAATGAGGAGCCAATGAGAAAGTATGAGGTACCTGAGACCTCAAGATCGACTTCTAAGGACCAGTCTCCTTGCTAAAATGGGGAGGTAAGGACTGGTACATCCCCCATTGAGGCAAGCGTTTAGCAGGTCAAGACAGCAGGTCTTTCCAGAAGAAAAATATGAACACAAAGGCAAGGTGCATGCCTTTCCAAGGGTGATGCTCATGAGCTTTAGAGATGTAGACCAGAAGAAGCCTGTCAGATACAAAATTCTATTCACTTGACTAGTCCAACAAGGACAGCAGTCCATTTGGCTAAATGGATTTGTGTTCTCTGCATAATAATCTCAAAAGTCTGACTCTCGTTTAATGTGCTTTCCATGTCATATTAGTCATTTATCAGCAGTCCTGACTCACAAGGGAAGTCCCACTTGACTGGAAGTAGGCAAATGCCATGCCCATCTACACAAAGGGCTATAAGGAGGTATCTGGGGGACTACAGGCCTGTCAGCCTGAACACAGTGCCAGAAAAGGTTATGGAGCAGTTTGTCTTGAATGCCACCACCCAGCACGTACAGGACAAACTGGCTATGAGGCCCACACTATGCTTTGCTGGGTGAAAAACTGGCTAGATGGCCAGACCCAAAGACTTTTACTGATTGGAATTAAACCCAGACGGCAGCAACGAATATGATGAGGATTCTAAAGAATGAGTCTTAAGAGAAGCGTCTGATGGAACTGGGCTTGTTTAGCCTGAGGAAAAGGTGATTGAGGGAAAACCTTATTGCTCTCTGCAACTATCTCAAAGGAGGTTGTAGAGAGTTGGATGCTGGTTTCCTCTCCCATGTAACAACTGATAGAAAGAGAGGAAAATGGCCTCATGTTTGCCAGGGGAAGGTTAGAATGGGTATTAGGGAAAAATTCTCCACTGAAATTATTGTCGATCATTAGACCAGGCTGCCCAAGGAAGTGATGGAGTCACCACCCCTAGAAGTATTTGAAAGTCATGTAGATGTAGTGCTGAGGGACATAGTTTCACAGTAACTTGTCAGTGTTGACAGCTGGACTCAATGATCTTAAAGGTTCTTTATCAACCTGAATGACTCTATGAGAGAAGCTTAGGAGAGGAGATGAATTTCTGAATAATTGCATTTGAGAAATGAACTTGAAGGTTTTCTGTGTAAGTCAGGTAGTTGTCATAATCTAAGGTCACTCTGAGTAATTTCTTGTGGTTCTCACCCCAGCATTGCTCTTCTGCAGCAACTCATCCTCAACAAGCTTTCTTTTGCTTGGTTCTTCTCCTTACCACATATTCCTTATGGAAACCCTGACTTTCTGAAAACCACTTGTGTGAAATGATCTTTTTCAATTACTCTCAACATGAATTTGTGAGCTAGATTACACTGTCCTTCCTAAGGCAGGGGAAAAAGAAGGTGAAAATGAGGGAAAGAACACTGAATGATTTAATAAGAATTACACTGCTGCTCAACTGAAAAGTAACATGCTAGATGAAATGATCCTGGAGACTTTTGTATTTTTGAAGGCGCAATCCTTGCACCTCCCATTTTCTGACAGCTCCATATACAGTAGGAGCTGCATCTATCACAATATTTTCAGTGCATAGTGTGATGTGTGACAAACTGCTTAATAGTATATACAAGCTGTTATGGCTGTCAATGACTGACACATAATCATGATTGTCTTATAGCCTCTTTCAGCTGACTATCTTGGTGGAAGCAGCCACAGTGCAGGCAAAACATCCTCCTCGGTGAGATGCTTTCTACCTTCCCAAAAGAAGATGCTGCTCTTCATCACCACACTCAAGCACAACCCTTAGTGAGTGACTCCTTGGTTAACTAGGTAGCCCTACTCTTTGAATTTTCACTCGAATTAAGCAAAAGATCCAGTAAAAGTCTCCAGAGAACAAAGAAGAACCTTCTGTTTCAGCAATTGAAGACCTAAGTTTGCTCCATTTTAAGGAGGATTTACTGCGTTAAAAGAATTCACAGTACATAGAGCTCCAGAGACCTATAATTCAAAACAAGCAAAAATGTGCTGGCAAAATCTACTTCACAGAAATGCAGCAAAATCATCAGTACCCACAGTGGTTTTTCTGCATAAAAACAAACCTTTTAATGATTTCTTGCCTGGTTAAAAATAATTTTCAGCATATATTGACAGCAAAGTTTCTTTTCTGTTGTCTACCTCCAAGGGCTATTCCCCAGAATGGAAGCATTCAGAATAGTAGTAATTTCCCTGATGACTGATTTGGAAATATGAAAAAAATAAAGAAGTAAAATGTGTTGGAAGGCACATGCCCTCTGAAGTTTCTCTTTCCTCTTTTCTTATTCTTCTTTCTATACACATCGCACCTTTAACATCTTTAAATTGTAGGCATCTTTAAAGTTGGAGGCATTTTTTTTCCAAGTCTATTACAAAAGAAATGCTCTATCTTCTACAATGAGCAGAGAACACTGACCAGCTGCCCAAGTAACTAATCAACATGAAACTTCTATCAAGACATAGTGTAGAGGATATACCCAATTATGTGCCAGATTCTGCCGTTACTTCTAAGGTGATAAGATGAAATTTCAACTACAAAACAGTTAATTGCTGTTAAGCTTTGTCTTATTAGAGAAGATGATAGCTAACATTACATAATATTTTGACACTCCAGCAAGAAAATGTATTGCTGATGTATTCCTCATAGGAGTAAATACTGTGAGATTACCTTAATTTATTGCTATTCTACCCTTCAGATGAGAAAAAATGAGTTCTAGTTTAATTGCACAACAATAGTGATAGATAAGATACCTGCATCAGAATTTCTCAGCTAGTCTGAAATTTTCCAGTACTATAACGTTACCCTGCTTAGTAACTGGATGCTAGACTGTTTTCACTCAAGAAACTTTCAGGTGCATAATAATATCTAATTGAACTCCTTTGCTTTATTTTCTGTGTTTCCTCAGCAATCAAGTCTACTATGGATCTTTCTAGCACCCTCCATATGAGCATTCGGTTCTTTGATTTAGTTACTCTTTATGAAAATAAGGAAACGTGCTCTTTCTCTTTTTTTTTTTTGGTGTGGAGACCCCTCAACTTAGAAAATCATGAGTTTTTTATCACTTCCTTGATACTGGAGCAACAGTAGGTGCAGCACTTGGCAGGCACACAGAGTAAGCAGTCTGAATATGGCCTCTACTAGATCACAGTTTTGATTTTTATCTTTGTGCCTTACCCAAGAAATAAACTTCCTAGCATATTCTCTTTCTTGGCTGCTTCTTTCAGACAATGCATTTTATGAGAAGGGAGATTCATTAATGCAATTTACTGCATCCTATAAGACTTTCTGACAAGCTATAAGTCCACAGTCAAAAGATGCTTGGCTCTTCAGTCCCTAGAAAGCATCTGAGTCTTCTCAGTCCTCTATCTGCTCCAAAGCAATTGCTGTATCTGAGAGACACACTGAGGAGTTAGATGTGTGGGTAGTCTGGATATTTGCTGGGTCTTGGGACTACAGAGTCATAGAATTATAGAGTTGTAAGGGACCTTCAAAGGCAATCTAGTCCAATGCCCCTGCAGTGAGCAAGGACATCCTGCACTAGATCAGGTTGCTCAGAGCCTCGGCAAGCCTGGACTTGGATTTCCTCAGGGATGGGGCCTCCACCACCTCTTTGGGCAAAACTTATCTTGCCTCACCACCCTCATAGGGACAGTCTTTGAATAGTTATTGCATATAACTCATTGCTACTTTCTCCAAAAAATGAAGATAGACATTTTTAGCAGGCAATGCTTTATATCACAGCACTCCAGCACATCCGTGCTGGTAGTCAAAGAAAAACACCTGAACACTTAATTCCCCTCTGCAAGTCTCCCTGTGGCAGTCAGGTCCTGCTCCTCCTCCAAGCCACTGCTGTGATCTCCTCCTCCAAGCCACTGCTGTGATCTCTGATGAGAAATCATATTTTATTTGGATAGCAGTCCTTTTTCATCAAGGTGCAACAAAGTTACTCACTTGTACTTCAGGAGCTGGTGACAGCAGTGTGCCCACTGGCTCCTGAGGATTGCAGCTGTTTGTTCTCTTCCCTATCCAAACTTGGATGTACCTACAGGACCTCAAGGAAAAATGTTCATCTGAATATCTGAGGCCATGTCATACAATACGTTGTTTAATTTCAATACTGTGGTATGCTGCCTTCCCTAGGAGGCTTCCTTAATGTATTCTTATTGCTTGACATGCCCCAGTGGCTCATTGGGAATGTGGCAAAGCAAACCTGCTTGAAAATGAACACTGCTCATCATTGACAGAGATGGGAAGGAGCAAGTAAACATAGCCAGTGCTGGCAGTAAGACAGGATGGATAGGGCATTGGCAACCCTCCCCACTAACCAGGCTGAAAATGCTACCTGGCCCCTCCAGCTGTGAAGCAGGTGGTGGCTGGAGCCTGGTTACACCATTCAGTTGTTCTCAAGGGGGCCAGCATCCAACACCTTCTGCACACCAGCTGAAGGGAGCAGCTGGTCCAAGAGTGAACTCCGAAAGAAATGAGAATCTTTTTTCTCTTTGAGAAGACCAGCGGTGCCACAATAGCATAACCTCAAAAGTTTTCATCTGTTGGAAATAAAAAAGACAAAAGGTAAATGGGGCTCTTCCATGCTGCTGCTGCATTGGTTACAACCATGTTTTGAATCAATGTATGACTGCAGGATATTGCCTTCTTAACACATTGCATCAATACATCAAGAAAGGAGTGTAACTCTGATACTGCACTGTGCCATAAATCATCCTCCTGTCACCAGCTGCAGAATTTACTGATTAGCAGGATGAATATTTGGGAGAAGAACCATAAAGCTCTCAGGATGTTTTCGTCTACTGCTTTAAAAGTATGGAGAAAACAAACTTCTAATTTCCTTTAGAGGAGTGCGTATTGTGTCTGGAAAGAGGAGCAGTCTCAAATCTTCCTTCCCCCAGTCCCCAGTTTGCTGCCATCTCTACAGAGGAGCATTTCCCATTCCCATGGCAACAAGAGAAGGAGCACAATTTGGCTCTCTAGAGAGGACCCTCTTGATCAAGCTGCCCACAGGTTTTGAAATTCCACAACCCAGGCTGTGGCGCTGGGGCTCTTCTTGGGACCAGAGCTACCCAAGGGATGCCTGAACCAACAGTTTTCCTTCCCAGCATCTCACTTTTTGAGTTGAAAATGACTAAAAGTAATAAAAAGCACTTTGGCATCTACATTTGAAGGAAAGTCCATCCTTTCTTCCAAGGCAACATCAACAGATGGAGAGGGTAAGGCAGGGGGAGACAGGCTCCCAGCTGGTGCGTGGGCGACATACATGCTGGGACAGCTGGACTGACTGCTAGGAAGCTCCTTGTGGTGGCACCCAGCTGAATTGATGCTAGGGATGTGGATTTCAAAGTTTTTTTACATCTTTTCTCCCCTCTTTTCTCACTTCACTTCCAGATACAGAAATCTTATTGCCACTCTTTCCATTACTTCCCTTTCACCTTCCAGAAGTTCTGCAGCAGGACATAAAGCAGCTATTATTTTTCCTATAAGGCAATGAAAATACTTGCCTACAGCCTCTTCTGCCTGGATATTTCATGCTTTTTGTCTGATCTGAGGCCTTGAGGAAGACAATGTTTTCTATCAGATTTGAGGTAGAGAGCATAAAACTCTAAATCTTGGATTATTCTCTATGTCTCAGAATAAATTAAATCAGGCAAACACAACCATTGAAATCCTGTCTGGCAGGAGATGGTAGATCCTATGGTCAGTCTCTGATATTTGTGAATAATAAAATCGACCCTATGGGAGAAAATGGTGCAGCAAATAAAAAGGTGATGCAGATTTCAGGTCACTGCAACTGCATGGGAAGATGGACCTCTCTGGTAGAAACATTGGACTCCAGTACTACAACGTTGTCCTTGAACCCTTCTTAAACATACAGGTCAATCTTTACAAATGAAAATGCCAAGGAAAAGCTCTAACAACTACCTGGTAATCAGCATGTTAATCAGAGATTCTCTTTAACTTTTCTTATGATCACAGATATATAAGAGAGAGTACTAACCCTCTAGACAGTCAGGGTCTGCAAAACTGCTCACAGAACTGCTGTGCTCTTCCTTTCAAACCATTTCTGAAGGCTGGAGAAGGTTAGAATGGGATAACTTTTCAGATTAGTAAATCTGCCATTAGGTAGATTAAGAAAATTAGTAAGAGGAGGTTGTTAGTGTGGAATAAAAAAGACAGTAAAGGGAAATTTATTACACAAAATATCTTTTCTGAAGGAGCTTCAGATGCTGTTAATGAGAACACCACAATTAGAACAAAGCTAAAAAGTCCATAAATAAAATGTGAGGACACACTTTTTAGCAGGGGCTGCTGTGATAAGATAAGGAGTAATGGCTTTAAGGGAAGATTCAGACTAGATAAAAGGAAGAAATTTTCTTAGCATTAGAGTGGTGAAACACTGGCACAGGTTTCCCAGAGGGCTGGTAGATGCCACATTCTGGGAATGTGTTAAGTTGGATGGGGCTGTGAGCAACCTGATCTAGTCAAAGATGTTCCTGCTCATTGCAAGGCAGTTGGACCCACAAAGACCCCTTCCAACCCCAGCTGTTGTATGATTTCATGCAAACATGAATAAAAAATACTGTCAAAATTTAACAAAGAAGCAATGAAAATCTAAATAAGTTTGTGATTACTATGTCACTGGTAAGTAATAACAAGATTAAATTATTAAATACTTGCACTGAAGTAACTGAAAGTGACATCTTACTACTTAGTATTTTTTATTCTTCTGTATTTATTTTCAAAAGTATCAGTCTCAGGTTTTCATGTAATTTCCAGCTATTCAGTAACGCTTGGTATACTTTTTATTTTTGGCAATAGACTATTTGGTCCTATTATGTCCTCTTGAATTTTAAATCTTATTTGAAATGGCATGAATTTAATATATTTCATGGTCTGCTTTTATGTATTTCAACAGTTTCAATGATTAACTAACTTTGCTAAATGGCCATAATATACTTCCTTATGGTAAGTGTCTTTTCATGTGTCATTAATTCCCTGACTTGTGTATCGAAATATATGTTTTCAGCAAAGAAGAGGAAGTTATATCAGCTTCTGTCATCATGCTGCTTTGTTCTTACTCAACTATTTTCATTCCAGAGACAGAAAAACCATCAGCAGATGTAAGTGAACATCCTCTGAGGATCTCAATAATCATCTGTCTTCATTTCATATTGACGTGTCTTTGCAGACAACAGATGAAGAATGATAAATAGACATAGCCCATCTCTCATACTCAAACCCCCAGTCTGGTCCGTGGCACAAACTCATCCCATGAAGAAACAGGTCAGCTCAACCTGATCTTTGTTGACAATATGCCTTGTGGGACAGTAAGGGCTTTTAAAAAGGCTCTCCTAGTTGTTCAGTCTTCAGATATACTTCCATGGAAATGGATACAGCACTGTAATAGGCTGGTCGCACCAAAGCTAGTTTTCATTCATGAGTTATGACCACTTTCCAAGTCCCCTTCAGATGTACATGTGCAATGGAAAAAAACTTTTCCATTCGTTCAGTACATGCATGATGAATTTCTTGGGGAATGGGGCAATGAATTTTTAACAAACATTGCAAACATAAAAGCAGATAACGTATACTCTTTATATTATTTTCTATGCTATTTGATGAATGCAGTTGTTCCCATGCTACCAACAGAGGGATCTTCACCAGCTCAAATGCTTGCTATGCATGCCAAGGAAGTATTTCATGCTGCTGCCCGGGTCAATTTCTTCCATTATGGAGAGAACATAAGGAAGGCTGATATCCACTATCCAGTCCACGTCTATTTTTCCTTTCTGACTGTTTGCCAGAGGACAAGAGAACATTATGACTTTTCTAACTACTGCAGGCTATCTGGATCCAGAGTAAATTGTTGCCTTCAGAGCAAAGATCCTTAAAAACAGAACTTCAGCTAAACTGCTGCTTCTAAGAGGCTCTGTTTCAACTAAGTCCACTCTTGCTCATTTTTCTCTCTCTCCTTTCTTGAGCTACACCTGCAGCATCCCACTAAGACATCAGTAGATAAATACTCCATCTCAGATTTCATCAAAAAGTGTGCAATAGAAAAAGAGGACAGGATGAATGTGCAGGAGGTTCTTCTGTTTATATATGCTCTGTGTTCAGAGTTCTGTGAGTTAAACGAAGGCTAACCCATCACCTTCTCTGCATATATGAAAACAGTTTTAATGTAGTCAAAACCAGCTCTTGCATTCTGTGAGATACCACTTCTTCAATCCACATCCAATAATCTAACCAGAATAAGGCTCTGTAAGTCTTTTTTCTGAAGATACTTCTGTTTTTATTTTTCATGAAAATTGTGAA
>VZTY01032578.1:74964-118616 GCA_013400935.1 Turnix velox
CTGTAAGTCTTTTTTCTGAAGATACTTCTGTTTTTATTTTTCATGAAAATTGTGAATTTATGTATTTTCACCCAGCGATTTAATCTAAGCAGGAATTTAATTTTACCTTCACTATTCCACAGCACAGAAAGTACTGTCACATTTAAGAGCTAAAAATAATAATCCTATAGCAGCCTCCAGCCATTATTATTTTCACTGGAATGTAGTTTCCATTTCTGTTGCATTCTAAGATACGAATTATTGCTCTGAATATGTGTACATCCACACATTTCTCACAGAAAAAAACAACAAATAAGCTTGCTCAGATCTGAAAAGCTAAAACCAAAGTTGTTGATTGATTATTAACAACAAGTTTCTGTGCTCTCACTCCTATGTGCTGGTCACACTCATTTAGCTGCCTGAGCTTCTGCAGCTTTCCTGGCCAGTTTGCTGCATCTGGGCTTGATGTAGTGCATGATACGACAGGAGGAGGTGGTGCCCAGGCTACTTTTCCATGACCAGACCAGGAAACTGCAGAAGCTGAGGAGGAGCTGGGACATTCCAGTTTCTGCAGTTCCTTCAACAGTGCAGTAATTTCTGACAATAAACTAGGGCACAGGTTGGGTAACAGCTTCAACCATAAAGTTGTCTAGGTTGTAAGGGACCTTTCAGATCATCTAGTCCAACTATCAATCTGACAACAACTACCACCAACTGTCATAACACTTATGAGTCTTTAAATAGCCCCAGGGATGGTGCCTCAACCAATTCTCAGGGCACCCACTCCCAATCATAGAGTAGCTTGAGTTGGAAGGGACCTTAATGACCATCTAGTTCCAAACCCCCTGCCATAGGCAGGGACACCTCATAGTAGATCAGGTTGCTCAGTGCATTGTCCATGCTGGCCTTAAAAACCTCTAGAGGGGGGCATTCACAACCTCTCTATGCAGTTTTCCAGGTAAAAAAGTTTTCCTTTATATCTAATCTAGACCTCCCCTGGTGCAACTTGGGACCTTTTTCTCTTGTCCCATCACCTGTTACTGGGGAGAAGAGTTCAACCTCCATCTCTCCTTTTGAGGGATGTTTGAGTCCTGGCTTTCAAGAGGAATCCTTCTCCAAGGCAGTGCCTAAGGTGCACTGAGAAGTTACCAGAGCTAACTTTCCTTTTATCTCAGCAATGTTTTGCTGTGACCCCCAGGGAAGGAGGTAAATAGAGCGATTTAAAAACAAAACATTATGGATAATGCTGCAAAGTATCATTTGTAGCAACTTCAGCTGTGATTTGCAAGCATCTAATCTTTATCGCAGGAGAAATTCCAATAAAAACTAATGTATGAGCTCAAGTATCCTGCTAAATGGGAGTCTTGGTGACTACATTTTTCCCTGTTGATAGATATGTATCCCAAAATCTGCTGATCACACTCACTGTGGGACACTACCACAGAAAGCAGTCCAGCATCACAGAAGGTTCATGTCCCTTTTCTAATCATCGATATGTATTTTTATGTATCTAACAATTGTTGTGTATCATATTTTACATTGTTATATAAAATCAGAATAGTAGCTTTACCTGAAAAGTCAGTCATTGAATTGATTTCCACATTTATATATCTGTGCTAAGAACCCTTAAAAGAAATTCCTGATGTTATTTTAAAGCTGTTTCTACAGATGTAAGTATAGATAATCTATTCTACTGCAGCTAACCTACAGACTGGTGTTACTGGGGCACCCAAATAGCTGTTGCATCAGTTATTTGCAATTAATCTTACCTATCTCTGGACACCTAGAAGGTATGCTGGATGTAAACAATGTCTCATGGATCAGGGTCACTTGAAAATAATGGGAAAAAGACTATGAGAATGTGTCTCATTCTTCCTCCAATAACAATGGAAAGACTCAAGATACCATTTTAGATACTTTATGGTCTAACAGCTTAAACAAATCAGGACTATAAGACCAGGCAACCACATGCAATATCATTAATGAGCTAAATTTTAAAAACAAATTCATTCTGTCTTTGTTCCTTCTGAAATCAGTGAAGAAATTATTCTGATATCATCTGAGGTAATGGGAAATTACTCCGATTAAAAGCAAAAAACCAATACCCCTTTGTTTTCTCGTGTTCCAGATGGATGTAAGACAGTATTCAAGCACAAAATTCAGGGCCAGTTTTAAAAGAAAAAGGTATCTATCTACAGTGTAGACATCTATGTGACAGCGGGTGTTTAAACTCTCACTGAAGTCAATGGACAACAGATTAATACGATTAAACAAGTCTAGTATTTTCAGCTGAATGTCTGAGCTATGAAAATGTCCAGTCTAGATAATGAGATTCAGTTGCTTAAATATTGGTGCCATACAGGTATTTACAGGTACTGCTTCAAAAATTAACCTCTCAGAATTCCTAGACATCTTTGATACTGCAACAGGTGTCACATTTAGGTTGACTAGAGCAGTGCTGGCTGTGCTGAAAGCACATATTGACAACCATGTGCAGACACACTGATTTTGATGCCTCTATAAAGGAAATGCAACCATTTTATATTAATAATAATATGTTGCATCACTAAACCTTGAATTTGCCTTTATTTCACTATTGCCTTTAGCCTCCCAGTTTCCATTTCTGTGGTTTCCTCTTAATTGGTGCTAGCTGTAACTTTCCAGGGGGATCTGAGTCAGGTTTCTCCTCCCAAGGACAGGCTAATTTATCAGGGAGGGGTTGGCGAAGCCAATCAAGCAAATCCAACTTGATGATTTGTAAATTCAGAGGGTGGGATACATTAACAGAACCTTAAAGCTCAGCACAGCACAGATCAAAGAGAAGATATCATCAGGAAGGATTGTAGGTGTTATAGATCCGGGTAAGAATATTGAAAGAATCAAGCAAAGGAACTCAGAAAACTTCCACCCCTGCCTCTCCTCCCTCCCCCTCCAAGCCTGTTTCAGAATATAGAATCTTAAAAATGTGGTTTCCTTCTTGTCACTGTGATAACATTAACTTTAGGTTGATTCCTGCTGCTGTGTGACAGCTGCCGCAGACATCAATTGGAATGCACAGAAGATAAGTTTGTCATGTAAGTTTAAGCTAACCAATCACTCATCTAACCCAGTCATCTCCCACGTGGTATCTAGCCACTGGATTGTTAATGCTGGCACAGCAGCATCTTGGCTAATTGCATCCATCAGTAAGAATGTATTCCACACAAAAAAGCATCAGTTAAAACTATGAAACTACAAGAAAGCAGTCACTGTTAATGCATCATTTACCACAACAACAACCTAGTGTTCTTTCCTTCCACAATTTTTAGAACTCCTGTTGCCATAACAACCAGATGCAGCCTTTACACAGTGTGGGACAAATCCCGCCCTTTGTGACACAGATGCAAATTCAGAATAACTTTGCTGAAATGTCTAGAATAACAGTGATGTAAATACAGTGCAACAAAGGCAGAATGGGACCCACTATCTCCTTTGTGTAATCATTTTCTTCTTCTCCTTTGCCTTGTCAGGAAGATAAGATGTTTTTCTCTTCTGCTCTGAGTAAGCTTATAATGTAGTGGAATAATCAGACATAATGACAGGTTAAACCACAAAGGACATTAGATCCTAGATACCATATTAACTTCAATTTAAAATTTGTTTATTAACAGTTATTTAAAATGCCTGAGGAAAGAGCAAGTCTGAGATAGGAATACATTCTCTCTATTCAGGGGCCACATCTAAATCATATAATGTAATTAATATCTTGCCTAATAAGAAGACATAATGAAGCATAAATTCAGACTTACTTGGTCAAACAGAAGATAAACTTGGTCAAACAGAAAAAAACTGCATAGGAAGGATCCTTGGTCTCATTACCTTCAGCAGAGCACCATGCTGACAAACCCTGTCTGCTTGCATGGAATGTATTTCAAAGACATCATCAGAAAATGTTCTCAGACTTGTCACCCTTCCCAAGGAACTCTGCAGGAATTCGCTGCTACATCAAGTTCTACGTATGGATAACTGCACCCAAGAAAAGCTGAGTCCAGGAAGAAAGCACGGGTTTATTCTGTCAAGACTGTTATATAGAACCTTTTTCCAGACTGCTATCCAGATAAAAAATTATAATAGCAATCAGCAACTTAGTTGAACAATTACTTTGGTACTTGGTAAAGCTGAATCTGGTAGAGATGTGCAGTAATGATAACTTTAACCTCCACTGCAGTTACAAAACCAAATGAAGCCACTAGGCAAATTCAGTAGGTTGTCTAGAGAGAGGGATGTGCAGAATTTGAAAGGCAAGGCATTCTTTACATGCAGTCTGCACACCTAACCAGCCTGCAAAATTCTGTACTTTAGAGATACATTTCTCCTATTAAACTCAGAAAGTAAAGAGCTGCCATCCTTAACAACAGCTCTTCTAATGCTTTCTCTAGATGAAAGGATACTCAAAGATCTACAAAAGCTAGCAGCAGGGAGGGAGGTGACTTGCTACACACAGAGCAATCTTAGAATAATGTCATTTTAGAAATGAATTTTGCAAGCAAATCTAATAGCAGGCATTACTAATAGCAGTGCTCAGATGTGACAGTGAAGATTGATGTATCAACATTTCACTGAGGCAGCATAAGAGCCTCAGAAAAACAGATTAGAAAGGTTTGTTGCCCAATGAAAATGCAAGATTATAAAGTAAAAAAATTGCTGCGGGCCAGGACATCAAGAGGTCAATTATGTTGTCTGTCTGCCCAAAGGCAAGATCATCTGCAGCTGCAACATTTCAGATAGCTTTTTATTCGGCTTCCATTTAAAGATCTTCAACAAAAGAGGCTTCACAATTTCCAGGCACTCAATTTCAATGATTCGTTATCTTTATCATTAGAAGGCTCTATGGTAGATGATGGTGTTATCCCAGCTTGGATCGGTATCACTGCATTATCTTTACTGCACGCTCAGGCTTTAAGAGCAGTGTAAATTTATCAATAGAGGATGTATTGGACAAGCTTTGACTTATTCACCACTAGGAGCAAAAAAACTTTTAATTGTATTCATTAAAAACAACTGATCAGCTGTGAGTATTTTGCTCCTGCCATCTCTCTTACAATAGAGATTTGATTTCATTTGATTAGAGGCCAAGGTGTTTCACATTTCTAACTTTCAACTGCTGTGTCAAATGAAGAACTCCAGGGTTTCCCAGCACTTCTCCAGACTTTTTTCAGTTTTATTCTGCTTGCAGGTGACTGAGTAGTGCTATGCACTTCAATAATAATAAGATTAAATAGCTATGGCTCATAGAATGATAGAATGGTTTGGGTTGGAAGAGTCCTTAAAGATCATCTAGATCCAAATCCCCTGCCATGGGCTGGGACAGCTTCCATCAGATCAGGTTGCTCAGCCATCCTGGCCTTAAACACCTCCAGGGAGGTGGCATCCACAACTTCTCTGGGCTAAGTGTCCCAGGGTCTCACCACCCTCACAGTAAAGAACTTCTTTCTTATATCCAGTCTAAATCTCCCCACTTCCAATTTGCATCCATTACTCCTAGTCCTGTCATCCTGGACACTATTAAAAAGTCCAAACCAGCCTTTCTGTAGGCCCCCTCCAGGTATTGATAAGATACTATGAGGTCCCCTCTGAGCCTTCTCTTCTCCGTGCTGAGCAGCCCCAACTCCTTCAGTCTGCCCTTATAAAGGAGGTGCTCCAGCTCTCTGATCATCTTCGTGGCCCTCCACTGGACCCACTCCAACAGCTCAATGTCCTTCTTATTCTGAGGTGCTCCAGAACTGAACACAGTTCTCCAGTTGGGGTCTCACCAGAGCTAAGTAGAGGGGCAGACTAGTTCCTGTGAATCTGCAGTGAACTTCACTATATCGTATAACAAGAGAGGATATGTATCATTTCAAAAAAGCCTAGATTGGGAACTCCTCTTTGAAACATTAGAGAAAGGACATTGAAAAGGAGCAGCCAGCACAGAATCAAAGTTGATAGAGGTACTGGATGAAGTGTGAACTGTTTCCCATAGTGAGCCCAGCCCTTCAAAGCAAACTCTGAATATCAAAACAACAGTGAAATACCGACACAGCTTTTTAATAGACCAAGAAAATGCATAGCTGATGTCACATTGCTGGTATTAATGTGAGAATAAGTTCTCACTGGAAGTAAAATCTCTTCTTGGAACTTTACATGTGCATAGTAGTAAAGTGTCCCTGCTCCTGACTGCAAGTAAGCTTTACAAAGGGCATGCAAAGGAGGAATGCAAGTGGCAGAGAGTAGAAAAATGATGATACATTTACTTCAGAACTATCCATCAATAGGGTCTTCGTGACTGACATGGTAAAACAAAGATCTGAGCTTGACATTGCTAATAAAAGATTGAAAATAATCTATTATAAATCATCTGTGTAGAAAGAAACCATGGATTCTGTTAAAGAAATGGATAAAATATCTTAAAGAGAAAATTCAAGTCTAGATTTACCTGAAAATATTACACTAGGTTGAAATTCCCAGGCAAGGGGTTTTAACATCAGAATTCCCCTACATTCTCAACAGGCTATCATCTCTGCAAGGCAACACAGAACTCAAAACCTTTAAGCCATCACCCTGAAGGTGCCCCCTCCCTTTCCTTTTATCTAGAGAAGAGGTAAGGAATATCTCAACATAGACCTCTTAGTTCCAGTGGCACATGCTTAGGGAACAGAGTCAAGCCTGCATCACTGACCAAAAGCACTAATTTTATTACAGTGCACATACTTTCAGAGATGAGAAAATAGGAAGTGCAACAGAGTTCTCCAAATGGAGCAGAAGGACCTTGTGGAGCATGCAGGGACTGTGTGGCATGAGGGTGATTCACTGTGTGAACTAACTACCAAAGGCTTTTTAGACCAAAAGCCTCAGAGGCACTGATCCTCTAACACATGTTGAGTGCCAGACTTAATGCAGTGGCACTATACTTCATTGGTCATTAGGCACTGCTGTAATAAATGTGATGATGGGAATCTTTATTTTATAATGCTTTTAAAACAAAGCCAAATAGGAGTCATTGCATTCTGTACAGCAGCAGTGAGTAAAATAATGTGACTGACAGGTCATAGGAAATCATCAGTTTGAAAAAAAAAGTTTTCTTAAAAAAAAGAATCATAGAAAATATGTCTGGATGTTTTTTAACACAATTCTGTGGTCTGCATTATCTTCCAAAGTCAGGGTCTGCCTCTTCTTTTTATGTTCCTGAAAAATGTTTATCTAACATCTGGTCTTAAAGACTGCTACTAGTAACTTCAGGAGACAACGTATTTCCCAATCTGGGTATTTTTATTCCTCCTCTTTTAAATCCAGCTCTCTATTTCAAGGTAACCAAGTCTGGATAAGTCAGTAAAGTGCTAATTTATACTCTTTCCAGCCCTACTGAAATCAGTTACTTCCAGTACTGCAAAACTCAGTATGTAATTAAACCTGTAAGATTCTATCTTAATACCGAAATAAAGTTATAATTTCATATAGACCTGTTCTTTATATGTACCTTGATAACTGGTATATAATTCTCTTACACATTGTCTGCCACATTTTAGAATGTCAAATGATTTATCACCATATATCTCTGCAATCTAAGCCTTTGGTAATTTTCTATTACAACAGAATTTCTCTTCTGTATTTAACTTTTTTCTTCTTTTTTTTTTTTTAACACAAGATAACTTTCAGCTGAACTTCTTTATATGGCCATCTGCATAATTAGTATGACTCTTACTGAACCAGCAGCTTGCAGATTATTAACTGGCTTCTGTTTCTCCTGGTATCATTGGGAGTTCTGCCATTGACTTCAATAGAAGCAGGACAAAGCCCCGTGAAAGACCCTTATCATTGGATAGCTCACAGCTCTGGCAAGAATTGACATTGGTATATCGACAACAGCTTGTTTCTTTTCTTTTTTTCATTTACAATCTCTTAATTGGCTTAACCAGCCACTTTGTTTTGTGTGATGGCTTTGTATCTCTGAATGCAATTTTCTGTGATTAAACAGGCAATGTTTCCTTCCTCAATTGACATACAACAGGAATATTAAGCAGCTTTCGAGCAAAAAGAGAGATTTCAACTTGCATCCTGCAAAAGCATATTTTTATGCACGAGGGTGAAGAAGGAAATGTGGTAGGATGAGGAAAGGGATGTGAGTTCAAGTGGAATGAACCCAGCTCATTTCTTAGCCAGGTTTGTGGCAAAGGTGGAAATAACAAGGATCAAAAGTCTGCATCTATGCCTCCTGCTATAGGCAGATACCAGCTTCACAGATGTGTATTCTTGAAGCCTGTGTGATCCAATATAATTCTGTTGGTTTCCTCCAGCTACGAATGGGAAAATGAAGGTTTCTGAACAGAAGTCATCTGTTACCTGAGCTGAAGTTCTGGTCCTTCATAAGCAGCAGGTCAGGAGCTTCCATTCACAGTTTGCTGGGATAGCCCTTGGCTCAGCTCCTACCTGTCTTGACCTGCTTTGGCTGATCTCCAAAGCAGATTAATCAGAATTAGGTCATGTCCTTAAAAAGCTAGCCTTCAGCTCTACAATCAGAACAGGGGAACAGGTAAAAGTGTGCTCTTGCCTTAATATAGTTGCAGCTTCCTGAGGAGGGGAGGTGCCATGGACTCTATGGAGATGGGGGATCCAGGCTGGCTTCACAGAAGCAGGCAGCACCTGATCAGGTAAGATTCAATGGCAGATGCTCCTGTGTTCAATGCATCTATCAAAACACAAATGATTTTTATTTCTTTTGACTGGGCTTAAGTTTCCCACTGTAACTGATGTTGAAATACCTTAACAAAGGAAAATGAATTTGTTGGTCTAAAGGCTCTAGGGTGCCTATTCAACTCTCCCATTTATTTACTTATTAATTTATTTCACATTATCTTGTTTTTAACTTGATTCACATGAAGGAAAATATGCTCCAGAGCAATGCCAGATTCAGTTTGCATTGTTTTCAGACAGCCTGCATACTGGCTAGATAATTACTAAATCATCCATATACTACCTCACTTTTAATTCATAATTTACTCTAAATAGATTCAGGAATACTTGCCCCAGTCATTCCCAAGCAGTGATCTGGCAAATGATTCAAAATTGTTCATGATCATCATTTATTTGGATTACAAACAGGGAAGCAATTTAATAATTGCTCAGATTTGTGAATTCTTCAGATCAGCTTGCTTGGTTTTTTCACTCTTAATTTGTTCTTCTTGGAAATAGGTCCATGATGGTGTTCATGACACAGGAGAATAACTGTCCCACCACTCTTGCAATACATAACAAAATTGAATTCTACACCCCCCTGCTGGAAAGATATTTTGAGTTTGCACAATACATTACACCACCATCTGATCCTTGCTTGCTTGCCAGTTTGGAAAGTAAAGCATATTGATACATACTGAATTTCTCCACTCTCTCAGCTCAGTTACTGGGGAGTCCACCTACGGGAATTCATTCTAATGAAACAGACCATTTTTACTTACAAAATAGACTTGTCATGCAGCAGAATATAGGATTGTTGCAGATTCTGTTCAGTAGGATCTGACAAATAGATGCCTTCACAGGTTTAAAAAAATGTTAAAAATAGGCACCACCAAATTAAGGTAATAAAACTGCCTTGAAAATCTTCATCACGTAACAAAAGTCCTGTTAAGTAAATTTTGTATGTTTAATTGAACTAAATTTTATAAAGAGCCATTTTTAAATGGCTATCTGCTAAAAGAATAAGCAAAGTAGGTGGATGGGTTATTTTTCTCCAAAAGACATTGCTGCGGCAAGTCCTTGTGTTATTGGTTGTGTAAAGCAAGTTGTGACATCCATCAAGATGAATGTGTTTACGTGCTTACCTGGTGACATAGTCTGCAGTGGTATATTGTAGGTATAAAATCCTAATCAAACTTACCCACAGTAAATCTTTGGCAGCAATTGTATTTCTGTGTTCCTTGCTAAAATTGGAACTGCTGCCTTGAAGCATGCAAGCATTTCATTTTGTCACGTAATTCCCTCAATTTCAGGCCATAGAAAGTAACACTTTTGGAACATGTCAGCTGTCAATTCCCATTAGAGCATCTAGCTATTACGTGGTTTAGATGTGGCTACCTGGCATTTAATGCTGCATGTTGTGAATTCATCACTCCAAAAATGGCAGAAGAAATTGAATAGTAAGGATTCTGTGTGAATTAACTCAACCTGCAAAATGATCTTTCTGAAAGCTTTATCACTGTGCTTGCTTTTGCAGGAGAGAAGCACAGAGCAAGCACTTGGGAGGAGTGGAGATAAATCTCTTCTGACCAAGTGAAGAGAGACCTCTACAGGTGTCTGGTTTTATCAGTCCATAGACCTTTGGAAGTTTCTCCTAGAAACTCTTAATTCAAAGGTGTGCCCAGTATTCAGCTGCCAAATCAGGGGATGTGGGAGAAGACCCAGACTCTGCTCCTGAAGGGATTTGTGCTGCCCTTTTTGATGCCACCTATGGTGCAGTCCCTTTTTGGGCTGCTATAGTGCAACCCCGGGGGACCTCAGCCACATTGGTGAGATATCTCTATTGTGAGGACATATAAGCAAGTGACCCACAGACCAGTAGCCAGCAGGGTGGGTAGCTGTATTTTCTCCAAACATCTACAGAGATGAGCCTTCCTGGGGCAGGGTGCACTTAGCTGTGCAGCAGAGCTAATTAAAGACTAGACAAGCTTTGAAACAGCCAGCTTCATTATGCTTCTCTGTGAGGCATACTGGGACCCAAGTTGCTTATTATTATAACTGTATTTTGGAGTATGCAGAAAGGCCCCAGAGACAGCAAAAATAGAAGGAAGCACCCTTTCCTACTGCTTTGCAGAGCATTATTTTTGCTTCTTCTGAGGACCTCAATCCATTTCCTTAGGTAGCAGCCCCTGCTAACAATATGCCTCACTGCTTGAGCAGAACAGTGGGATGCAGAACTGGATGCAGCTCTATTTTATATATTTTGCAAAGCATGCAGTCTTCATCCATAACTGATGTTTATTGACAGAACTAAAGGCAGACTAATGGAAATATAATTTACAAATGTATTTTTCTGCACCAGCCTTCAAATTGTTCTCTCACAGGTAGCAAACAAGACTCACATCACTAAAAATGCTGGCAGATGAATGAGACATGTAAGAGAAGAGAAATGCTAAATAACATTTCTCTGATGGGAATGCTAAAGAGAACAATGGGAAGAGGACCCAGAGTCTGTTGACTCTTTACAGTGCTTCTTTGGTCTGGGTGCAAGAATAAAACCTGTAAGAATCTTGTCAGCCTTCTTTCTAAAATTTTCCAAGTTCATTAAGCTTTAATCTATAAATATCAGTATTTTTCTGAAGTTGTAACTCGACACAGACACTACAAAAATCTGAAGCCAAATTAAGAGCAGCTTTTACTTTTCATAATAACTTCTTGTGCCCTGAAAGATCCATGTTCTGTAGATTCTCATGCACAAACAGGATTGATGGGTTGCTGCTGGACACTTTTCAGTCTTTGAGAGTGAAAACATTTATTGATGGAACTGCATGCTGGAGAATATTGAAAACTAAATGTTCTGTTGCAGAGAGAAAAAGATAGTACTCCAGGGAAAACACAGAATGAGAAAAAAGAAAACCAAACTAATAAATCTTGACTTGTAAAAATGACAAATACAAAAAGCAATGAGTTGGGTTTCTTTCCTAAATCTGTTTTTCTCATTGGTATCTCCACGGGTTCCGTAGTGGTATTCCTATGCACATGCACTGCCCTGCATGTTATTTATAATTGCTGTATACATTTGTACACCATTGCTGACTCTAGGATGTGGCTGTGTTGAACAGGAATTCACAAGACCTCTGTTACAACAACTCACAACCATAGCATTGATGTCTGGCCTTGGTCAAGCTGCCCTGTCTATCTCAAGTTCAGCTGCTCAGCTGTAAACCAGAAGGAACAATTCTACCCTGGCAGTGGCTGTTTTATCTTTTCTTTTACCATCTGAAGCTTCTAGGAAAAGGCACTCATAACATTTAGATAAAGTTCCTTGAAGACTTCACACAGATTTAAATATTAATCAGTAAACAACAGAAAAAATATAACCATCATCACATAATTACAATTATATACTCCCTAACCATGGTGCATAATCACAGACATGCTGTCCTATGTAGCAACTTCTTCATTCTAAGTATGTCACTCTGATATAACATCACTAATCAGCTGGAGAAGCCTGATCTACTACTATGTAGAGTCAGGTCTGGAGAGAGTATAGGTACTCATACACATGGACCTGAATGGCTGACCTTGGGGACCTACAGACAAAGGGAATCCCCTGGAGTACCCCCACTTAGAGCACTGGGGAGATGAGCCATCTCAAGGAGTACCCTATGAATTGTTTGCATTTACCTGCTGCATGTCACTGGAAAAGGTGTGATAGAATCCTTTTCTCTCCTGTCATTCAGACAATGCCATTTTCCCATTTATTTTGGCTAGCTGCTTTTTTGTTGTGTTGCATCTTGATTTCCTACCTTTCTCTCTCTCTCTCTCTCTCTCAGACCTTAATTCAAGTGAGTGAGAGCATGCACTAAGCCAGTGTTGACACAAAGCGCATAAATCCACTGCTTCCCTACTCATGAAATTTGCATGGCTGTTGTGCTGCCAGACATTGGCTGTACTCTCATCAGGGCTGGGAAGGCTAAATCCAAATAGTCACAGCAGCATGCTGTGCTAAGTGTGGGTATAGCAGATTTTATGGTTAGAGTTTACCTTGCTGCCTTCCTTCAAAAGAGGGCTGAAACTCTCCTTTTTCACAAGGGTTCCTGATTTGGATCTGTTAGCCCCACCTGAATGCCAACAAACAGCTCTGCTGGCAAAGCACCATGCTGATGGTGTGAGGGGACAGCAAAGGAGCAGGGCACTCAGTTATTGCAGCACCTTTTACAGCACAGTATAGGTGAGGTGTTTCTCTGGCTTTTGTTTCTTTCCACCAGTGTAATGATGGGCTACTGGGGGATTTGAAACTGCTCCATCATGGGAATGAGAACTGTATTCTGTGGCCCCATCTGTCTATGTGTGATGTTTCTGCAAGCAGCAGGGTTTTTGATCTGCTTGCATACCTCGTCTTGCAGCAGCACTTCTCCAAGACAAAGCAATGGCCAGTAGGTATTTATAATGATATAATAATTCATCACTCCAATAGCTCAGTAATTAATTGTACACTTCTTGAAATTCTTTTACTTGATAGTCACGTGTTTCCCCTCATTCATGATCACAGAACCTAATAATGTCAATGAAAGGCTGGAATTCATACTCCATGCCATTATATTCTTGCAGGCTTTTTTGTTTTTGCTGAAAAGTCAACAATAAAGATTTAACCATTAATAGTGATCTCAATGTATAGACTCCTACATTTAAAAGTGACATTCACAAAAAAATGGTACTTGAAAAACTCGGGATATCAAAGTCTTGCATGGCTTGAGATGTTGTGATTGGACCAAGCACAAGACTCAAGACATTGTTGAAGCTGAAGCCTACATGGGATACATGCATAGCCCCCCTAGAGTATATCCTGAGAGGTTCACTCTAGCAAACACCTAAAATACATCCACTTATTTTGATAATGGGACATTCAGTCACTTAAACTAACTGGTGAGCACTCCAGCCAGGTGTTTTCCTGAATCTGTTTCTATATATTCAAGTATATCATCAATCAACTACTAGCTAGCTGACCAATTATGCTGTTACATTCTAACATTTATGCACATATCTAAAATCTTCTCTTTCAGAAGTGTACAGCAGTGACATGAAGCTGTTGCAATCAACTAAAGGAGTCAATAACTAATAACACTTGTCACAGCATATTCATCCCAGAATGCCATTTAATCAAAACTGCCCTGTCCTGTGCAAACATATTCAGTGGCCATGGTTTCTGTTTCCTGCAGGGATTTAGTCATGTCTACAAAGTCTATGCTTCTCAATGGCTTCACAGTTTAAACCTTTCTAGCCAGTTTTCATGGGAAATGTCATCTACTGTAACTAAATGATACATTTAAAAGCCAATTAAATAGTAGTCTGGCTATACCACCTTGCCCAAACCACAGTGAGGAGCAGATACTGCTCCCACTGAGAGATCAGAGGACTGTACCCGGTAAAACCCACAAGCATGAAAGTGGTTGCTTTAGTTAGAAGTGTTGTGTATTTACTTTTTAATTAAGAACTAAAATTATTTCAACTGTGGTGTAGTTAACCTCTGTATATTATACAAAGCCTGTAGGAATCTCATGCTCATATCTGTCACCCCTTAGGTCCACTGTTGTATAAGAGACATGACTCTAACAAGAAAAGCATTATAAATCCTGCACATTTCATATCTCATGGCAAAGTGGATCAGTCTATCTCTTTGTCTGTCTTTCTACCTATTGATTGCTGTATCAGTCTGTCTACCTGTCTATCGATTATTGTATTTATCTGTCATGGTTTAAGGATCCAGTAAACAGAGCAGGCTGCTTCAATTTTACAGTGGATATGTCAAATCAGAACATCAATCCTAGGAAGAAGGGAGAAAATGAACTCAGAATTATGCCTGGTCATTAGAAAAGACAAAAATTAAGGAAAAGAGTATTCCAACTTGATCAATCAGCCCTGGACAGTAGCAGGAATGACTCAGATCTGAAAGCATCCCACCACACACCAAGCCCAGGGTAGGCTGCAGAGGCTGATTTGGACTGACCTGAAAAACTGTGACAATGTTGGAGCAGCGAAGGGATTTTCTTAATATTAAGCATAAACTCAATAACTTTGCTGCATTTTTTGTAACTTTATTGCACAGCAAGTTTGTGTTCTTTTGTCTCTTAATGCTAAATCTGACCATGGCTACTAAAACACTGGCTTGACATGTTGAAATCATTATTCCAGAGTGGAGAAGGATGTCTATGGCCCGCTAGACCATGGGATTCCCAAAAATGTAACACATTACCAAGCTATGAAATGCAGATGCTCACAAATTTTAAAGTGACTTTCTTGTCAGAAGCGGGCTTGAGACTCTTTAGAAAGCATCAAATTCATGGACACTGAATAACTTCTGTTATTCGGAAATAACTTCTGTTTATGCAGAACATAACTTTTGTTTCCAGGAACCTGGGATATAAAAGACAGAAGGAAAAAACAAGGGGGGAACAAGTCAAAGTAGCATCTTCTTTTTGCAGAAACATGCAGCTGTTACTGAAATGTAAAACCTCCATCAGCAACGAGGTGGCTGGCTTTATTCAATTCACCAGGCTTCAGAAAAGAGAAACTGCTCCCCAAAGAATGATAGAGTGGGAAGGGACCTTCAAGGATCATCTAGTTCAACCCCCCTGCTGTGAGCAGGGACATTATATACTAGATCAGGTTTTTCAGAGCCCCTCATGAAGCCAGACCTTGAACGTCTCCACCACCTTTCTGGACAATCTGTTCCCATGCCTCATCATCGTCATGGTGAATAGCTTCTTCATAATGTCTAATCTAAACTGCCCTGCTCTAGTTTTAAATTTTAGTCAATTTCAAATGTATTGAATTTGATCAAAAATTCTCAAAATCCCTATGGAAGCAGGTGCCCAATGGTGACTGCATAAGGTCCCTCCTGGGGGGGCAGCAGGTGGCAGAGTGGAGACTGAGCCACTCTGTGGCAAACTTAAGGGTACTCCTTCCTAGGAGCACCATGATGTTGACCTGCTCTATCTTGCACTTTCCCCTTGCACCTGCTTGACCAGTCAGGGTTTGGAGGTCTGCAGAGAGGCAGACTTTAGTGTTGCCTGTCCTGTTCTGGTGTTTAGTACTTCCGTATTATCATAATTTTTTACCTGGACTATGTTTATCTCTATATGTAAACATTAGTTTCCGATCCCCTGGTTCTTTACATAAGGAAGTCTAAATAAATGTATTCTTTCAATTTTTGCTATTATTACTTACTTTTTTTCGTGTGTGTGTGTGTGATGTGAGTTGCAGGTGTAGCTCTAACCACTGTATGCTTGCTTGATTTGAAGTAAAAAGTTGGAAAACTTGTTTATCTTTTCTCTTTTGGGGCTTATGAGTTTCTTCTAAATTATGAATGCTTACAGCCTGCTTTTCATTTAAGATGCAATTCACCATCTGACTAACCCATCAATTTTCTGTCATAGGGGAGTGCTAAATTCTCACAGAGTTTATCCAAAGCTACCTGTTTTGGCTATCCTTACACAAAGGTCAACGGAAAAACTTCTGGTTCATTGGCTCCAGCTTTTAGACAGAGTTATATACTTTTGGGCAAGGGGAAATTTTTTTGCTCTGAATAATATGCCATGTCTATGTCATGATTTTAGTAAGCTTGGAAACTCATGTGATTTCTTTTAGGAACATGAAAATGTTTCTTCAGTGAAAGCATGATGGGGTTGCACCACATTTCAGACAAGGAGGTCCCAAACATTTCAAATGAGAATTTCTAGAGAGAAGCCTTGGCAGAGGTGCCCCAGGTCTGAGTGTGTTGTTGTCTCTCCATAGCAAAGATAAAAGGAAATATTTAGGAAGGTAACAGAAACAAGGAGCATCACCTGAAGTGAACATTAATGCAGCCCTTTCATGACAGGGAAAGGGACTACCCTCCCTGTGCATACCAGCATATGTCTCATGCTAGATGTTACTGAGAGGAAATGACCCAACTGAATGAAGCCAAAGCTGATGCACCTCTTCTAAACTTCCCGTGCTTAACTGCTTAGTAAAATATAGTATTTAAAGAGAATATTTTCATTTATATCAGTCCTACTTCTTTGTCAAATACACAATTCATTATTCAAATATCTCGTGCTTAAGATGAGGTATAATAGGGAAGGAAGAAGTGCTGACTAAATGGCTCCAGATTTGCATCTGTTTCTTGTGAGCAGCTGGTGGCAATGAACTGTTATTAATTTTATTATGTATTTTGTAGTTGCCAGAAGCAAGTTGGATACAAAGCTCTAAATAACAAGGTGTATAGAACAGAAATGGCTTCCCTGCTGTTGGCTGCATCTTCTCAGTAAAGTCACTTTTTCTTTCTCTCCCCATTTAATCTGTGCTAACAGTGAGTATTCCTTTATACCCAGGAAGTCAAAGCAATCTCAACTATGGAAACCTCTCCCATGAGCCCACATGGCAGGGTCACTAAGGCCAGACACAAGGTGTTACAAGAGGGGCAACCTAATGTTTATTTCTGTTATTTTCCTCGTGTTAAAATCCAGTCTTCCCAGGGCTTTTTTATCATAAGAATGAGAAGTACATACTGAAGAGGAAATCTCTATAGTACTAAGGCCTTCTGTTTAAAGCCTTCAGTGATTTCATGCTTGTGTTGAATGGCCTTTTAATGTGTTACTGAATCTTCAGATATATTAAGGATAGCCCACTGGACCCTGAAGAGAAAAGGTGACAGCAAATGTCCGTTTTCTTTTGGTTTTATTTCATACCCAGTGGACTATGAACTGGACTGGAGTCAATGAAGCATGCAGCAGTATTGTGCAAATCAAGCTGTCTATGCAGAAGTGGGACAAGCTCAACTAACGTTTCCTAACAAACTTATAAGCTGAAAACTTTTGGATTTGTAACATGCTCTCATGGATCAAATGACCCATTGAAACAAAAAGGAGGAAGATATCCAATTCATTCTACTTGAGTTTGGAAGAACAGGTTGATATTTTGGATTTGAAAGCTGGTGGATTAATCCAGAGTCACAGACTAAAAAAATTAACAGGTGTCCAGTATGATATCATACTCCTACAAGACACACAGGACTAAATCAGTTTTCCTCTATTTTTCTCATGATTGTAATGGTTACAGACACACAAAGACATTCAGTTAATCACATTCCTTTATTCATTTGTGCATTAAACTCTTCATGAGTGAATGCATACAAACAAGAAGGACTGAGACAATGTTTTGACAGCTTCGTCATTATTTCAATGGAATGAGGCAGCTGGAGTGAAACAATCATGATAGCCTGATCAAATTTTGAAAACAGTTACCTTCCTTTTAAGTTATTAACTGGAAAAAGCATTGTTCAGACAAGAGCCCATAATCGCCAGAAACACCATAGTTTCACCTTTTTTTGAAATTACATCGAGCAATAAGAGAAAGAACTCCAAATAAATTTAAAGCAGACTCCAGCTATGTGTCTCACTATGAAGCCTGGATTAACTCAATTTGCCTTTCACCTCGGCGAGCAGTTTGGAACTACAGCAATCAAGATGGAAGAGATGAAAGTACCAGGTACAGCAGTTCTTTTGGGCCAGCAACAGTGAAGGCAACACAGCTTCAGAAATAACAACAGTTCCACAACAAGACTATCTGACATCGTGGCAGAGGGGTGAGAGTAAAGCAACACCTTGTCCCTTCCCTGGAAGACTGCTTGTATTAAGGACAAGAAGGCTTACAAACAGACAGTTCATCTTTGTACAATGCTTCGTGATTGATCATGCTTCATCATGACTTTGCAATTTTTGCAAAGAATGGTACACTTGATTAATTCAGCTTTTTTTTCCTATTCACAGAATTTCCAGAAACAGCTCACAATTACCACTGATTTATTCATTGCTGGAATTTACATGGCACATCTTGTTGTGAGTCTTTTCAGATCTCTTTAGACTGATTCAACGTGACATTGAAACCACTCTGGTTAGTTGAGACTAGTCTTAAATCGTATGGGATTGCCGCTGTCCCCTGGGGGGATTAGCATGACTCATAATCAAGAGCAGGGTTTATGGAAAATCTTAGAGGAGTTTAAACTCTCAAAGAGCTGCGTAAACAAGCACTGTGTACCTAAGCTTCCTTCTTACCCCTCATGTTGTTTCCCCAGAGGGACACTGTCTACTGCCTGCCAAGGAGTTATCTTTCTGTAGCCAGAACCCAGCAGCATCATTACCAAAAGGATATTTGTTCACAGTGGAAAACACCACTTTTTCAGGAAGTCCCTAGCTTTTTCTACACAGCAGACACCATACTCATGCACTTGCACAGCCATTTTCCATTTGTTAATTGCAATGGCTATGCCCTAACTGGAGCATTCAGAGTGTTTCCAAGCTCATAGGTCCAGAATAGCCAGCCAAAGTGAGGTGGTGTGAAATGAAATGCTCCTTGATTGGGATGAATGGAGGATAGGATTTGGGCAGGATGCTGCTGTATGCACCTGCAGCAAAGTCAAAGTGCACTCCACAGGACTTGTTCATTGCAAAATCAGTGTTTATGGATGTAGCCTGCCAAGGCATAGAAATTCCACTGAAAAAAAATCAAAATAACAAAAGGAAAGAACATCTGATGCATTTTAAAAGTAATTTTGATTATCAAGTTCTTTCTGAGAGTGCAGTTTAAATTAAAATACTATGTGAGATGAAAAAATTAATTGGAGTGATATTCCTGTGGCAGGAGGTATTGTCAGAACATGAATGGCTCATCTAATTGTCTTCACTATGGCCATAAAAGCTGGCAAGTTTAGAGCATAATTTTAAGAAATGTATTAGCCTTCCACAGATATCAGGCAAACTGGATTCTATCACCATCATTTCTGTTTATCAAAACAACTGTGGCCAGAAATTCACAGCCCTTTCCATTTGAAACTTGATTAGTTTCAGCCTCTCCTCACTGATTTATTGGATAATTTATTACTACAGCAGCAGCAATCATTTTCTCATGGAGGTACTTACTGCTATGGCTCAAATAATCTCTCATACTACTCTTAATAAACTTTTTTAAAATTAAATTCTTAAATTCCTTGGTGTGGGGAGAAAGTTTCCTGGATACCTGGATTACTTTCAGTGCTCATTCCTGAGCACTCCTAAAAAGCTTCCTTCTTCTTTGCTAAAATGTAAGCATCAAACCTGGTTAAATAAAGAGAACACTTTTTCCATAGTACCATAGACTGAAGTAATACCATTTTTTTCATTCAGAAGGAATTTAGTTGAGCCAAATTTTCATCCTTGTGGAAAATTTTAGATTAAAAGTAATCAGTGAACTGAGTTCTAAATGCTGAAAAACCTAATAAATTTAAGGAAAAAAAATTAAAAAAAAGGAGGTTGATCTAATTCTAAAATTGGGGTTTGAATTTACTAAAAGAAGAAAATAAAAAAAATTCAAAATCTTTTGAGCTGATACTGGCCCCAGCTTCTTAGACAGATTTAGACAGCAAATAATTGGTATTTCTCATCTCACTCAACAAATAAATCTACTTCTTCCAGAGGGACTCCTTTCTGTCCTAAGAAAAACTGTGTCAGTTCCCAAATGTTCTCGAAATGTTTGACACAAAATGGTAAGCTAAGGACAGAGATCTTGCTGTAAATTACTTTTTCTTTCTTTAGTGGATTTAAATGAGATGTTTATTATCATCTTAACATTCTTGTAGTGGTTTAGTTCTGTATAAAAGCAAAGCCAGTAGTAAGTTAATTAAAAGAGCTATAAAGTCTGAAAGAAGTCAGCAGGTTTCCATGGGTTGCTGATCAAAAGGAAAGTGGTTCTTTTTTAATGGTGTTTTTTCTCAGTCTTTTAGATACAGTATGTCTCTGTAAACACCTAAAATGTTTGCAATGATGACAAAATTAGATACGACCAAACATTTGAAATAAAATAAGGTTGGAAAGAGGGTTCAAAGGATTATAAAAACCCAGCAAAGTATGAATTCGAGAACATCAGACCGGTGATTTATGAGAACCATCATAAGTCACTCTAGAATCATAATATTCTGTAATCACACCACCTCAACGACCTAGGTTAAGAATGAGTAATGAAGGACAGAACTGATGAGGAGCAGTAATGTTCTTTCACATGAGTGGTAGTGATGTATTCATGTAATCATCCCATTCGAGTCAGAGAGATAAAACTGTGGCCATATAGTACTTGAAATGCAGGGAGCTGTGTGCCAGTTATGTCCCCTAATCAGTTGTCAAGTTTATACGAACATAGATATTTTCAATTTCCAGAGCAGTGAACTATTTGATTCTGATCTTACTTTACTTTCACATAATAGGTTTTTTGTTTGTGCCTTTAAGAAAGAGCAACATTTAATATGATCTATATTCTGAAGGAAAATTAAGCAAAAATTTTATTCTTCCTCTCAATGCCTTAGGAAATTTTTTAAAAAAGTAAACCATCTTTATATTATGAAAGTTTCATTTCTATCGACTAGTTTTCTTCTGTACTATAAACTATTCTTCCTTCTGAAATGTGAACAGATCTCTGAAGTAGGAGGATTGTTTTGTGGGGTGGGAGTACAGATAACATTGTCATATGTCATGCTTATTTACATTGGACACAAAGAAGAGGAATATATGGCTAGCACAAAGACAAATGAGAAATATTCTTAGTTTTCTGCTTGGTTTCCTGTAAAGACATATATTATCTTAAAAAATATTAATGTGTATCCCAAGGCAAGGTATAGAACAAAAAACTACAAACTTCTGAATTTTCATTTTCTATTCATTTTTAATTCATCTCTTAAACACAGTCTTGGCTGGGGTAGAGTTAATTTTCTTCATATTATCTAGTATGGGTCTATGTGTTGTATGTGTGTTGGAAACAATGTTGATAATACTGGGCCATTTTAGTTATCACTGGGCAGTAACCACACAGAGCCAGCCTTTTCTGTTCTGAGCATTACACCACCAGTGAGCAGGATGAAAGAGTAAGATGGATAGAGACACTGCTGGGACAGCTGACCCCAAGTGACCAAAGGGATATTCCATACCATGTGATGTCATGCTCAGTCTACAACGATGAAGGAAGAAGAGGGGAGGGAGGGAAGCAGGGATATTCAGAGTGTGGCATTTGAATTCTCAAGTAATCATTAAAGCATGATGGACCCCTCCTTTCCTGGAGATGGCTGAACACCTGCTTCCTGATGGGAAGAAGTGAATGAATTCTTTGTTTTACTTTTCTTGCTCATGCAGCTTTTGCTCTACCTATTGAATTGTCTTCATCTCAACACTCAAGTTTTCTCACTCTTAGTCTTCTGACTCTCTTCCTCATCACACCAGAGTGGAGTGAGCAAGCAGCTGCCAGGCCTTAGTTGCTGGCTGGAGTTAAAGCACAGCACATAGATATACAGTTGTGTCTTTCCCACCTACAAACTATAGGATACCATCCTTTGTATACAGATGTTTTTTGTTAACACCTAGGACTTTTCTGATAAAGTATTCACTGCTGTTTAAGTTGAACCAAGAGTTTTGTAAAGAGAGCATAATTTGATAATTTTTCAGTGGGAAGGTTCTGAAGTCAAACTGGGCACAGAAAGACAGAAAACACTGTTTTAAATCTACGAGTCTGACTTCTAAGAGCTAAAGAAGACATTCCACCACAAGTCATGCTCTGAGCCTTCAAAAGTTTACTGGTGTTCCTATAAGAAATCAAGACAAATATGAAAGCCTGAAAGGTAGAGCAAGAAAGAATTATCAGCCTCCATACACTTTTTATTTTGGAGTAACTAGTAATTATAAAGTATTTTGCTGCTAAAACCACTCAGAGATTACTGGTTTTGATGTTCCATATCATGATTGGGCAGGAAAGCTAATAGGTGATATATCTGACACAAGTACTACATGAGGCTTTTGTATTTTCTGTTAAGAACCTGAGGCAGTTTGGTTGCTGGCAAATGTCACCTTCAAATGTGAAGCTATTTTAAGTCACAATGTGAGAAAAAGACTTAGACAGTGAGCAATTTGCTGAACAATTTTCCCCAGTAAATGTAGCCCTATTTTGCAGTGACAGAACCTGGCAAATTAGGTTATTTTTGCAGATAAAGTCCATTTCCACAAATATCAAATTAGTTACTTAAAAACAATTGGTCCATAATGTCTTCATGCACTGTTCATTGTATTCACTATTCACCCACTGAGATAGATGGGTACTACATATTAGAATCATAGAGTTGGAAGGGACCTTCAAGGGTCATCTAGTACAAGTCCCCTGCAGTGAGCAAGGACATCCTCCACTAGATCATGTTGCTCAGAGCCTTGCCAAGCCTTGAATGACCTCAGGGATGGGGCCTCCACCACCTCTCTGGGCAACCTGTTCCAGAGTCTCATCAGCCTCATGATGAGGAGCTTCTCCCTAATGTCTAATCTAAACCCACCCTGCTCTAATTTAAAACCATTGCCCCTCATCCTCTTCCTACATGCCCTTGCAAACATGGCGTCCTCCTTTCTACCCTTTTTAAAAATGGGTGTGATGTTTGCCTTCTTCCAGTCAACTGGGACTTTGTCTGACTGCCATGGCTTTTCAAATATCATGGAAAGCAGCTTGGCAACTATATTGATCAATTCTCTCAGGACTCTACAGTGCATCTCATCAGATTCCATGCACTTGTAGATATTCAGGTTCCTCAGGTGGTCCCAAACCTTGTCTTGACTGGCAGTAGGCAGGACTTTAGACCTCTGGTCTCTATCTTGTGTTCCTTCAATTTGGGAAGCAAACAGAGAAGGCTTGCCAGTGAAGACTGAAGCAAAGTCTTTGACTACCTCAGCCTTCTCCTTTTCTGTTCTTACGAGTTCCCCCTTCTTACTTATCAGTGGGGATACACTTTCTTTAAGCTTTCTTTTCTGGTTTATATACCCATAGAATCCCTTCTTGTTTTTTTCAGTATGTCTTGCCAAATTGAGCTCCAGCTGCATCTTGGTCTTCCTGACCTTCTCCCTACATAACCAAGCAGCTTCTCTGTACACTACCCAAGAAGCCAGTCCCTGTTTGAACTGCTTGTGCAATTCCTTTCTTTTTAGTTTGTCCTGCAGGTCCCGATTTAGCCACCCTGGTGTCTCTCTCTTCCCTTTCTTGCTGGATTTCTTGCACTTGGGGATGAAGAGCTCTTTATGAAACCACCCTTGATGATCTGCCAGCTCTGTTCCACCCTCTTGTCCCTGAGGATAATTTCCCAGGGGATCCTATTGAGTAGCTCTTTGAAGAGCTGGAGGTTTGTTTTCCTAAAATTCAGGATCCTGATTGTGTTCTTCATCAGGCTCACTTTCCTCAGAACCTTGAATTGCGCCAGTGCCAACAAAACTGCCACCAATCTTGACATCTCCCACAAATTCACTGTCATTGGTGATTATCAGATCCAGTATGGCATCTCCTCATGTTGGGCTGTCCATTTCCTGCCTCAGAAAGTTATCCTCAAGGCACTCCAAACCCCTCTGGATTGCCAACAAAAGGCTACAGCAAGTACAGTTAACAAAAAAAGGAATAACAGATTATGACGAGGTAACATATTCCATTTCCTGCATGACTGTCCTTAGTGGTAAGAGAAAAATGGGTTTATATCAAAAGCAAAGCAAGTATCTGTGCTGAAAATATGTCAAGAAAGCACTTACAGATCACAAATATTCAGTCTGGAAGAAAGAAGCTCCTAAGAAGTCATAAACATTCTTAAGGTTAGTACTGTTGTCTTTAATGAGTTTAGACTGGTTAATTTATTTCAGACTTTGCACTGATTAGAAGCACTGGAATAAATAATACCTTGTAGCTATAGAACATTGGTTGAATAATAAGCCAGGCTCCTGCCATGAAAGAAACATTCTTGTGTATATCTTAAAGTTTCTGGGCTGCATCAGGCAGAAAAACGCACATGGAAATGAAGCTATTCTGGAGTAATTTATGAATGCTGTATTTTGATCTGCATAAAAGAGAGTTCACTGCAAGAATACAAGAGAGCTGTCAGGAGAATTGGGCAGTGGGATGAGGAGAATGGCTAAAAGTAAGGCATTGATCCAGTAAATGTTTATGGGCTATTAAATCACTAGACTTTAAAGCTCTTACTTCCATAACAGACAGCTTACAGTAAGAGTCTGTCCAGAAAAATCCAATTCTTTGAATTCTTTCTAAGGGAAAGAGCTCTGCCATGGTCAGTAAAGGGTCTCAGACAAATAAAATTGTTCAGAGAAACTGAGTGAAGAACAATATCTGCTTATGGTTCAGAAAAATAGCTGATACAAAACCTCAGGATTTTTATCAGTTTTGTAGTCAAATAGATGGTATCACATACCTGGTAACTGTCTAGAAACTTTGTAGTTGTTCACCTTCTGGGTGAGCAAGGTTAATGCACACACATCTCTGTGACTCAAAATAATATCATGTTAATGTCCCAGGTGTAACAAAGACGTATCTCCTGGTCTTGAGTTCCTCAGAGAAGACAGAAAAGGAGTTATTCTGGTTCATGGATCTAGTCTATCAAGATGAATTTCATTGAAACGGTGACATACATGCATAAGAAATAACAAATGTTTTGAAAAGTGTGTATGTGTTCTTGAGATTTGAAATGAACCTTATGACTTAATTCATCTGAAGAATTGCAAAGCCATTAAAAGTGACAATAAAAGATAAGGAAAGCTGTTGAATTCAAAGCTGTTGAATTCTTCTCCTCTGCATGCAAGCAACTAACCCTCCTCTGTAGCTAAGATAGGTGACATTTTGCTATCATATCCTATGCCAATAGTGGGAACATAGCCAGAGGCAGTGTGGAAAATAGTTTCCTAATTTAAAGTTCCCAAAAGCTAATAATAAATGTTACATATATCATACCAATATACTGCACACAGAGATCCATGCAACAAATATGATAGACTTAGACTTTGCTATAAATTCTGCTCTTTGCTATAAATTTCTCCTCTTCCTAAGTGTCTGTCCATGGCAATTTCTTTAAAATAAATATTTCTGTCATGGTATAGGCCTTATTATACTCAGTTTCCAGTAATGACTGGAATAGGCAATTCTTTTTAGATCCTCTTGATTAGAGACAGGGAAACAGTATGTGAATAACATCCTGCAAGACCCAGTAGCAACATGGAAACAGGACAATGTGGAAGCTGGGTCATGCAGAAGTCTTGGTGACGGAGAAGTGAAGCAGACCTAAAATCTTCATCATATACTGCTGCAGTCCAATTACTGTGCATTTTGTTACTAAGCTCAAAACAAAAATTGTAGACTGTGACAGGAGAACATGGCTACGAAAAAAAGCCTTATAAAGTGCACTGAGGAAACTGGAGAAGGGAGCATGTCATGACACCCAAATTAGTAAACAGAAAGATGCCACCATAGAAGAAAATACACACTGAAATCTTTCCCAGGCTCTTAACTGGAATAAGTTTCTTCAGCCACTCCTCATAACTCATGGTCTAGGCCACTCATCAGCTTTGCTGCCCTTCTCTGGACCAGCTCCAGCAATTTGATATCTTTCTCATTGTGAAGGGCCCAAAAACTAGGCATGGTACTCAAGGGTCAGCCTTGCCTGTGCTGTGTACAGGGGGACCATTGCTTCTCCAGTCCTCTTGGTCATACTGTTTGTGATACAGATCAGGATGCTCTTGTCCTTCTTGGCTATCTGGGCTTGTTGTTTTCTCATATTCAGTCTCCTGCTGACCAAAACTCCGGGTCCTTTTCTGCCAGGCAACTCTCCAGCAACTCTTCCACAAGCCTGGAGCGCTGTATGGAGTTGTTTTGACCAAAGTTCAGAACTTAGCACTTTGCCTTGTTGAACCTCATACCATTGGCCTTGGCCCATCAATCCAGCCTGTCCACGCCTCTGTAGAACCTTCCTACTCTCAATTGGACTGATTCTTCCATCCAGTTTGGTGTCATCTGCAAATTTACTCAGGGTTTACTCAATCCTCTCAAAAAGACCATTGATAAATACGCTAAAGAGAAGACAGAGATATAAAAGAGTTAGATGTATAAGCTCTAACTTACTTTAGAGAACATATTGTCTGCTATTTATCTGAATACATCAATAGGCACTGTTAGAAAGCAGACAGCTGCATATTACAGGGTATAATCTAAGTAGCTGTCAGGAACTACTGTGAGTTTTTGGATTATATGAAAAATCTCTTTTTCCACTTTCAATCATTTTTAGATTCTTCTATGTTGCTCCTCACAATGGCACTTGCTGTTGTCTCAAACTCCGTAGAAGCCATCAGCATAATTTTAGTGCCCACTTCATGCAGTCTTATAGCCACAGTTGCCTGACTGCATTCACAGGAGCAGAGAGGGCTGTAGAACTGGAGAGATAAAGAATCTAAAAATAAACCCTTTCTCTATACGTAGGAAAGAGTGACGTAGCTCCCTTGCTCTCCCCTTTACCAGTGTTTGCTGCTGAAATGCTGCATTTGTGTCACTGAGATTCAGTGCCAAGCAGAGTGTTTGCCACCTATATGGAAGCTTAAAATAGCACAGAGGCTGACAGAAATACCTTGAAGGCTGACAGAGGGGTGATTTTCTGATATATTATACTCTGTTGTGGGAAGTTTTTTATTTATTTACAATGATATAAGCACCCTGGGGAGGGATAGAGTTTAGATTTACTCTGGTCTGACCCAACCACAGCGTGTCTGAAATGCAAAGTAGCACTGAGCTCTCCCCAAGGGTCTGGAAATGGTGCAGCTCTATTGAATGATAGATCTTTTTCAGTTCTGCTTGGATCCCACTTGGTTGATGTAATGTTGATTAAAGCAAGCACATTTCCTCTACAGCACTCTCATTCATCCCACCATAGCCACTTATTGCAGAGACCATGCAGGCTTTTAATTATTTTACAAAACAGAGAAGATTTTTCTTGGAAGTGTATTATGAAATTTTAATGATTGCACTTCTAATTCCAGAAGAAACACTTCAAATTGCAGCAAAGCCCATGTGAAATTCCACATAACTTTTAGCTTTTCTTCCCCAGCACCAAGAAAATGGGAGCCCCAGAGTTATATGTAGTGCTGTTATTTTTCTCTAGTCATAAACTCCAAGGATTTGCTTTGCATACAGGGATGTAAAGCCTATTTTCTGGCGCTGCCATTGCCATGGGCGTTGTATGCCGCTGTCCTCAGCTCAAGCACAGCTAGGGAGGAAACATGCCTGTAAAATGAGGTATTTACATCTCAGATTCATAGTTAAGATGACAAATAGGAGGACATTTCCTTCTCATACCTTGACAACACATTAGCCCTCCTCCCTAACAAAGCAGCATTGAGAAGGGCAACTATTGATTTTTTTGCCACAGAGAGAAATGTCCAACATTGTGCTCCAAAGCCTGTTGGAGCAATACATTGTGCTCAGCATAGGACATCATAGCTAGTAATTCATATACTCACAGTGAAAGTGTCACTGGCAGGCAGGTGCTTGCAGAGCCAATTGGGCAGTTGTGGTCTGCAGATGAACTCTGCAATCTACCCTACTTTTCTTTGCAATGCACTTCACTTTAGCTATATCAAAAGGTCTAAAGATTTTCATTTTTATTTGGAACCATATCTATCATGTACTGTCTAATAGTGGGTAAGGTAAGACTATATTTACTTGTTACAGAGATGTAACAGTCACTTTCTGCATCTCCGTTATAAAATACATAGAATAATCTTACTATTTATTCCAGTTCTCTGTACTTCATTAATTTTTTCTATAGCCTTGAAGTTTCTTTCCATTTTTACCTTCTCTTCACAACATTCTAATCTCTGGAACAGGTTGTTTCAAAACAATGATCTATTCCAGCTCTGAAACTCTGAAACTTCAGTGCAAGATTGAGAAGCAACTTGCATAAATCATAGAATTATCTAGATTGGAAAGGACCTTTAATATCATTAAGGCAAATCATGAAACTAACTCTGCCAAAACTATCACTAAACTATGTCCCTCAGCACCATATCTACCCATCTTTTAAAGGCCTCCAGAGGTGATCATTCAACCACTCCCCTGGACAGACCTTCCAATGTTTTTTTATGTCTTTTGGTGAAGATAGGCACAGAGCAACCAGATCTAGTAGGAGGTGTCCCTGCCTATGTCAGGGGGGTTGGAACTAGATGATTTTTAAGGTCTTTTCCAATACAAACTATTCTATGATTCTGCAAGAATATTTTTCAAATACCCAGTCATTTTACTAATGCAAAAATCATCTGGATAAAATCATCTCAAAGCTGAAATAATTTTCTGTCAGCAAATTTTGCTTCAATGAATCGAGAAATCATCAAACTCTGAATGTTTTTCATAAAGATGATGTAACATTAAATTTGGTGGGAATGACACACTGGCAAAGATGCAATAAATTTGCTATCAGCTGAAGTGAATTATATAGATCTTGACAGAAATTCAAGAATAAAAACCAAAGTAAAAAGCAGAAATATGACAGAAAACTGAGAATTCACACTTAATTATTAAGTATTAAGTAATGAAAATTCAGATGTCCTTGCATCATTTCTAAGCAGCTTAATCCTTTATTACTAATAAGCAATGCTTAATAAAGGATTTTGAGGTGGACAGAGAGAACAGTCTAATCATTTGAAGAAAAGTAAAGATTTTTCATTCTCAAAGAGCTAAAATTTCAGCATAGATCACTAATAATGAACCTTGTTAATCATTAGCATCCCTCAAATATAACGGGAGTAGCACTTCCTAAGAGCTTGGAAAAGAATTGGGAAAACAGCGGGTGGTGGTTTTTTTAGGTTAAACCTTTTATAACTAACTTTATTCATATTTTAATGAGTAATGTATGAATAAGTAGATTTTTAAGTTGAAAAATGAATATTTAAAGAAAAGAGATCTGAATAAATTTGTCAATCAAAAGTCCTCCAAACCCAAGTACATGCTCCATGCGTGATCTTGAAAACAATTCTGCACATGAGTGACTTGTGACTGATGAATCATCCCAGTAAAGTCAAGGGTACTAAATTAACCTTTTTTTGAGTAATGCATGTCAGGGTAACAGTTTTTATTCCACCCAAGACAGTGGAAAAGATAAACAGCTGCAAGATAGAGGACATCATCATCTGGGCTTCTTTTTCCAGAAAAAGATAGAGGGGCTGGGGAGCAGCTCTATGGATGGTGGCAGGCAACAAGCCTGAGGTGCACCCTGGAAACAAAGGTGGCCAGCAGCATCCGTGTCTAACAATAGAGGCATGGGACATACCCAAAGAGAAGGAGCACCCCTCTCTGTATCACATTCATCTAGCCATGTCTAGAGACAGCATCTAGTTTTGGCCCTGCAATACAGGAAAGATATTGACCTTTAAAGGGTCTCTAAGTCAGTGAAGCCTGGAGGCCTTGGCTTGTGAGGAAAGGCAGGGGAAGCTGGGCTGGCTCAACCTGGGGAAAGAAATAGTTGCAAGGGTACAAAATAGTCCCACCACTATCCCACTGAGGAGATAGAGCTGGGCTCCTCATAGTGGTGCAGAGTGAGAGAATGAGATACAAATGTGCATGAGTGAAATAAGAGAGTTTTAGACTGGATATAAGGAAAAGATTTTCTCCCAGGAGAGCAGTCAGACAGTGCAGTAGGTTATCTAGAGAAGTAATGCAGTGTTCCTCCCTGGAGGTTTTCAATACCCAAGTGGACACTTCGACCCAAGTGGAATTTCCTGCTGTTGCTGAACTTACTTTACTTGGATGTTACTAGCAAAGAAATAGCTCTTTTCTTCCTGTCTTTCCCCATAGTTTGTTATGTTTTTTCCTCCTAATGTAGTTCTCTAAGCCTACTTACTGCCATGAAGCCCAGCCTTGATCCTTCCATAGTAATGAGCACTTAACATGAGTTACAGCTATTGCTTTTAAGTCAAGGATTTTTCTATTCTGGCATATCACATCAACTGTACAATGTAAACATAATCAACAGATCCTTCTGACTAAGAATTGACTAACCATTTAACTTTTTTAATTTTAACAGTAAAGTAACGTGACAAAAGAATTATGCACATCAGAATGTGAAGTTGTGTGTGTGCATCTAATATAATACTTCTAAACTGATGAATAATCTGCATGAGCACATTTGTAAAGAGCAAATGAAATCAGGATATATGAATCAGGAACCCCTTTTCTTTCTATTTTGTATGATCACCCTTACACAGACTGCCCAAACAAAGGCTATTTTCTTTTACCTGAGAAATTTATGTGCCAAGATCTCATTCCTTTGGACTCAGCCCCGAGCTCCACTATGATTCAGAGAAAATCTAACCTCACAGTCCCTTAAGTATCAAAACTATATGCAAGCACATGTCCCCATAAGATTCTAGCTAGAAACTAGAGGTAATCATAGTTAAGAATCCTTATAGCCATCTTTGCCAGGGCAACCTGGAAAGAATTTCACTACTATAGGCTGAGAATGAGCAAGGGCCATTATGGGCAATTCTTCTATTTTAATGTACAAGGAAATAAATATTGACTCCTCTTCTTCTGCCTGATTTTAAAAGCAAAGTAGGCACTCAGGTTTTCTATGCAGGGATATATTTTGTACATGCATGTGTAGTGTCCAGCAAGGTCCCACAGATCGCTTCCTCTCTCCCAAGTGCCTGTAGGAAGGACAGAGGAAAACACTATCTCCAGCTAGGAGAGTGAATTCAGTGCCTACAGAACCTTCTTATTTCCACTCCCATGATGATCTTACTCATCATAAGATGTTGGCTGCTACAGGCCACGTGATGACCTGCCCCATGCTAGCAATTCAACATGTTTAGATCTACAGCCTTACTTATTAGGAGCTCTACAACCTTATTCATTTTATAACAGAAGCATCTCCTCAGCCTCCTTAAGTACCTCAGAGCTTCTCAAAGAATACTTTTGATGCAATCATTATCTTAGGTCTAAGTTATGATAAAGGCTAATTAAAGACTCAAAATTTCATCCTTAGCAAATTATTTTTGTGGTGTGATGGAACTCTACAGAAATAATGAAGGCCATATAGAAGAAAATACTTTTGCAAGGGTCAAAACTCTGGGAACAAGCAGATTCAGGAGATGAGAAATATGCCTTTTCTTATCAGCAGCTTCTTGAAAGATTAAAAATACCTTCTCTGGAGTGTTTGCAACATTTTTTTGGTTATTATGGAATAATGAAGTATGTGTTTCCCTGAACAGTATGGAAAATCATCCATGGGCCTTCTGCTGTGGAAACTCAACCTTTTCAATGTTGCAAGTCATTTACAGATAAAAAGGCAGAGTCTTCTGAGTGCTTTAAGGGAACTCAAAGGCACAATTTTCTTTAAGTTTACTCTGGAACTAGTTTTGGTCACTTCATGAAGACATACCTTTCCTCTGGTGAAATCCCAGAATTGCAAGTCAGTGCAACACAAAGCAATATATTTACCCTGATGTAAGATGCAGAACTGAGAATAAAGAACTACATAAATATACCTGAAGGCTCTTCACTTTACCCTCCTGGGTATGCTCCCTTGGTGCTCCACACAGTAGCAGTTTTCATCTGCTGAAGATATATTCTAACGCTTGGAAATTAACAAAGGTAGCTGAAATAAGCCTTCTCAAATAACTCTGGAAGTTGAAGAATACAGTACTTGGCTGAAGTTGCACGAAAGCTTTAAAATTTCATGTGTTCCACTTACTTTCCTACACCTATTCTTTGGCCAAAAAGCACAGCAGAGTTAATAATCCATGTGGCATTTCTGATGTTCATCAGCATCTTTTTTAAGTACTGCTAGCCCCATTGTCCCCTAATGCATGTCATTTTTTCAGTAGTGAACAAATCCCTATTCTGATTTTGGGTTTTTGTTCTGGTTTTTGTGGGATTTTTTCAAATTGTTTTTGTTTGGTTTTCAGTTTGTCTGGTTTAGTTTTAGCTTTTGTTGTCATGGACTCTTGCTCTCAAAGAGCAATCCATGACATTGCAAATACACGCACAAGGAATTAGAAGATTATAACCATAAACTTATTATAGCTAAGAGCGGCCTCAAGCCTCGATTCGCATGTGCATCTTTCTTAGTTCTTGGTGACTGCAGGGAACATGAGCTGCAATTGGAAATTAGTGAAGCCTAGAGGAGGACCAACTGCATCCCAGTTCTGGTCCTGTTTCCCTGTAAAGGCCAGAGCAGCATTGATGGCTTCCTATCCACCTAAAATGTTCTTCAGATGTCAGGTGATCCTTCTCTTGGTGGCTGATCCTGATTTAGAGTTCCCCTTTAGTAGTAAAAAAAACACAAAGCCACCACAGATTCTTTCATAATCATGCAGAAGCAAGAAAACCGTAAAAAGTTCACCATCATTCACCGCCCTTGTAGCATATATTTTGGAGAAAATCTGAACTGAAAGGTCAGTGAAGGAGGGAAATAAAGATGTTAAGTTTAAAACACATTTTTCAGCTGAAAAGCTCTGCCTCCCCAGATAGTTATAACACTCTTACCACAAAGCAGAATAAAATTATATCAAGGTCAGCTTCACCAAGTGGGTTTAAATGGTAATTCTTACTTCTCAGCCGATTTTTTGAAGTTTGAATGTATCATTTATGATTGTTGTAATAAGCAATACAGAAGGACAGAAATGATTGAGAATTACATGATTATCGCTGTAATTTAGCTCTCAGTTAATGAAGGCTTGAACTGTCATCCCTATTGCCATAGTGCAGTTAGCAGGTGTCCATACTGAATTTAGTTTACATTTGCAAGAAACTGAGTTAGCAGTAAAGGTTAATCCACTGCTATATAAACATTTGATCTTGGAGTGATCCCATTAACCTTTTCCGCATGCAAAGATTAGGAATAAGCAGCTAGAAAAATACTAACTTCATTAAATTTGCAGAGCTATGAGTGCCCAACAACTTTTTTTACTCTTCCATGCAGGGGCAGAGGTTTAAGAGCTTCTTCCACTTCCTCTGCAAAATGATAAAGCCAAAAGTCTCAGAGATTTTAGTAATGCGTTAAAACAATGTTGCAAGCAGCAGTTCTGTGAAGCAAACTCAGGGTTTGGTGTTTTTTTTAAAGAAAACATAGTTTTCATCTCTGTTGACTTCAGTTCAAATTCTATCCTGACTACAAGAGTGAAAAGGGGTTTGGAGATTGCTCTGAGTAGGTTCTCCGGCACATCCCTTCACCGACATCTTCAGTAGGACTCATCCCAGTGTCAGTAACTGAAACTCTCAGAAGTAAGTGCAGGAGAGAGATCCTCTCTTGGCAAGTCCTAAGCATGCAGATGTCATGCCAGGTTTTATTACAGCAACATCTGGGAGTTTCCAATATTCATTCATGAGACATGTCCACTCTCTGATGGATGCATTGCAGTAGCAGCATTGTTAGGAGCTTTCTGACTCTGCAAGATCTTGGTGGAAAATAAAGACAGTCAAAGGTCCAGCTGCAAGAGCTAATTTTGGTACCTAATGCAGTGGGTTAGACGTCTTCATGCACAACTACAGATTTACTGCTTCCAGGCAGAGAGAAGGCCATTAATCACAAAATCACACAATGATTCAGGTTAGATGGAGCTTCTGGAGGTCATTGGATCCAGCCCTTGACCAAACCAAGGACTACTTCAAAGACAGAACAGGTTACCCAGTACCAGGGCAACAATGTAGCAGTATATTTTGCGCCAGGGAATGGCACATAGGTATGAGCAGAGTAACAGAACAGTTGTGACACTCTGACAATTACAGTGGGTGATAGCTGTGAATGATGGTCACAGATTGAAGGAGGGAAGATTTAGGTTGGATATTAGGGGGAAGTTCTTTACTAGGAGAGTGGTTAGGTCCTGGAACGGGCTGCCGAGGGAGGTTGTGGATGCCCCGTCCTTGGAGGTGTTCAAGACCAGGCTGGACGGGGCCCTGGGCAACCTCATCTAGTAGATGTGTTTGTTAGGTGGCCCTGCTAGGCAGGGGGTTGGAGTTACATGATCCTTGGGGTCCCTTCCAACCCGGGTCTTCTGTGATTCTGTGTGATTCTGTGATTTCTATACTGTATGTTGTTTGGTAGTCTATCTCCATCTTCAAACCCTAGAGGGCAGCTAGTACTAACTTATTTGCAGTTTCCTTAAGCACAAAGAAACTTGTTTGGCGTTGTGCCCTAATAGATCTGCTTCATTATTTGAGAAGGAATGCAGCATCACAGGTAAAAACAATTGTAATAGTTGCTAAAGAATGAATTAATAAAACATTGTTGGTAATGACCAACAAACCAATACTGTGGTTGATTTCTGAATAATAAATCGAGTAACCTCATAATAAAACCCTAAAATATTAGATAGAACGAATGTTTTGCAGGTTTCCTGAATCAGCTTATATGGTATCAAAATAGAAACTACTTGTAAAAGAAGTGTTATACTTTCTATGAGTTTGTACAGCACCTACCCCAAAAGAGTGCTCCCCAAAAGCAGAAATACATAAATTCTGGAGTTCTGAAAGTTGTTTTGTCCTGTATATTTTCTCACCTTTTTGTTTCAGTGAAAAAATAGCTACCATAGGCTAATTTGCATTCATTTAACTGCCTTTTAAGCCTTCTCAGGTTGCAAGGAGATGACAGCAAGGTGAGCTTTTGAGACCCTGAGCTCTCCAGGAATGCAGCCACGATAAACAAGAGCAGCCCTGCTCTCCTACAGATTAAGTCAAATTTGGTGCAATCCCCCAACAGCTGTGCAAACCCAGTCACGAGAAACTGAGCCCAGGATTGCCAATGTCCTGGATGAGGACAGCTTCTGCAGGATGGCATCCATGAGCACTAACTCCTGGCTGTTTGCATTACGGTGCAAGGTGCTACTGCCATGGCGGTCTGGCGCCACCATGTTGTGACCTCCTGGAAGGTTGTGTCCAGCAGGCCCTGCCACCACGCAGAAACTTTGGAGTGATGCCCTTCTTTGCATGAAAGAAGACGTTCCTCTGAATAGGCAGACCATTTTGTTCACACTCTGCCCTCATTTGTAATGTTAGCTGAAGCATATTTAATATGCCACTGTTGCTTAAAGATGGAAATCCGCAATTAGCTTTGTTTAATGGCAATTATTACCATAGATCACAGTGACAGTGTGGATAGAAGTCCTTACCATTGCGATGTCTTCACCAAATGACTCATGTTTATTTCTCTGTTATGGCAGCAGAAATGGCAAAAAAGTAAATGTCTGTACATTTTAATGGCTTGGCGCAGATTGTCATATATTTGCACTTGCATCTAGCTAATATGCACTTGCTAGACTGCACACTTTATAATCTGCAACAGAAGTTGGCAGCCTCTCCCCACCTCTCAGCTAAGATTTAATGGAAGGTACTGCAGTCTTCTATTAATAGCATCATTTCTCCTAGCTACGGTGCATGGGCTAGCTAGCACACCATGAAGAATTGCCTTAGTACAGCGGATAGGAAAAAACATAGCATTGTCATAAATAGCAAATCAGGGATGACAAAATAAATGAGCTGATCACACCTTTTGACTGATTGCACTTTTTCATTTGCTTATCTAGTTGTTCATTTGCAAATTAAATTATTTTCAAAAGAGTTTCTAATCATCACAGCAAATTAGGGAGCTACTGTTGCATTGCACATTGTTAGACCAATCTGACTAGTAGGAGCAGAATTAAATAGCAGAAAATAATGTAAAATTAAAATGGAAAAAAGAAATAGAAATTCCCATAGGAAGCATAAGATTATTGCGCATTTTCTCATCATACAAAAATAAAAAATGGCAGACACAGCCTACACTTTAATACTTCTTCTAAAGGAACAGATACCTATTTAATAAATATTTGCTGGTCTCTGCCCCTCCAAAAAGCAGGAAACAATATATGCTATGGCAAATGTCAATTCTTACATAACCCATTGCACTTCTTGTGTTAGTCTTCCTTAGATACACAGCCTGTGGTCATCTGTATGTGATTTGACACCAGGTTTGCAAGGAAACATTGCTCAACCCAAAACCCTTGTCAAGACCAAGTGGCTCCCAACAATACATCAATCCAGGCTGTAAAAAGTCTAGTAGTGTTTTGCAACAGAAATAATGTCACATCTGGAGGACAGGGCAGGAGGAAATTGCCAAGTTCCCTGGGCCAGACCAAGAAACATGATGCTCTGTTGTGTTCACAGAGAGATGTGGATGGCAGACAGCTGCCATTCCATGCACACCATGTTGTGGATCACCACAGTGCCCATGACACTCCTTAACTCCTAATGGTTTAGATGAGTCAGATGCCAAGGCAGGGAGTTCACTGGCCAGATGGGATCTGGGTAGCCAACCCAAATTGCTGGTGTAAACCATGCTGCTGTGCATACTCTGTGCTAAGACTGGCCCACAGTTTTTCAAAAGGTTTTACAAACTGTCTGAAGAAGATTTAGCACATTTTCCACTCTGTTCTCATTTTAAACTGAGTTTTCAGGCAAGCATAGGTCACAGAAAGGAGAAGAAGCTTGCACACCAAATTGAGCAGATGATTTATGAAATTAACTTTGAAACTTGCAGAAATAGACTTAAAGTGTCTTAAAAACAGAAGCGCTGGATATCCAATTTGCCCTTTTTCCATCTCCTCTGTCTGACTGGATCGATAGCAAAAGCACTTGAAGAAAGGATATCCTGGAGGAAAATTTTCAATAAAATACTTGTCCTTATGGTGAGTGATAATAGCTCGAAGGAGGGGATCACTGGAATTAGTAAACATGTGAAGAATGCATTCTACATATGCATTCCCACCATGTTGTATCTTGCCTGTGTGGTGACCTGGTCAAAGGATGGATCTGTGAGAACAAATGTGGTCTTTGAACCGGGGGATTATGCTTGGTCCTCACGTGGTTTTTATCAGGGAAGAGGTTGGTAAAACTTAATTTACACTGATGTGTTTTCTTCTTGCTGAAATAAGAAATAAGAACAGAGTCCCATCAAGGCAAACTGCTGTTTTACTCATCTGCTGCCAGGTTTTTGCCAATGTGGCTACACTGGTCACTAAGCTGCTAGAATTGAGGGTAATCCCCTTGGTAGAAAGTGCCTTTGTGACAAAAGACCACTAAGAGTCATGTCTAGAAGATTGTAATTTCTCCACTCATCAAAAATAGTTAACCTGAATGTTGATTTTGTTTGTGAGAAAGGAATTAAACATCAATGTTTATAGGCAACTAGACTAGATTCCAGGGGATCTCAGGAAGATGGACATTGGGAGCAAGTCCCACAGCAGCCACAGGGCATGGGGCAGGATAAATGATGCAGCCTGCAGTCTCTGCCAATGATTGTAATAAATTCAAGTGAGTCCCAAAAGTTCAGAGTGAAGATACATGACCTCTCTCCTTCCCTGTGGCCTGAAAACCTACCACAGGGGGAAACCTTTAAGGCCATTACCCTGGACCAACGTTGATTGTGAAGCTACAAACCTGTCCTTACATCTTTTCTTTGCAATTTCTAATGTATTTTGCCCTGGCTTTTCTTTGTTCTTTCACGACTTTCAAGTGATCTGCTTCAGCACTGGCTCACAGCATGTCAGTATTGGTATTAGGTAACTAAAAGGGCATCCAAGAGGCCTAATTTTGTTTACAGAGATGATGGGACTGATCTGTATTAAAAAAGTTATAAAATCTTCGGGAAAAGGAGCTCTTTCACAGTTACCTTACATTGTATTTGCTTTTCAAGCAAAAATAAACCCATAAGTAACCTTGTTCACTGATACAGTGTGCTGCTTTCAGAGCTGTTTCTTTTCTCAATATTTTTACAAAGTGGATAAAATCACCAGTTTTTCCTTAGCCAAAGAGGTTGCTCTTCCTGAGAAATTTAGATATATTCTTGCACAGACATAATTCCCAAGCTAAAAATATATATATACTGTCAAGGAAAAAAAAAATAAACAATTATGCAAGGAGAACCAAGACATTAATTGTTTCTGTAATCTACATTTCTGATGAAAATGATGCATACCTTTTTCAGCAATTGCAACTGTCTTTTTCTCTGGTAATCATGACATAATGCAACCCATCTCCATCTAATAACAGAAATTAACAGAATATTCCTTTCAATTAGGTATATGAAAGACTCCTTTCAAAATCAAGCCACCACACATAGTTCAGCTTTTAGAGCTGGACAGTGTATGTTCTTAATTGTCCTATCCTCTGCTAATCCATTTTACATGCATTCAGTTTGTAGACTCATTAATGCTGGTCAGTTTTATGCTGCTCCCTGAAAGGACTCTCAGTAGAAGAGTCACACACATGAAGAGTAGAAAGGGAACATGAATTAACACTAGTTTTCTTATAAGGGTCACTTTGCAGTGCTGCATATGAATCTCTCTATCTCATTCCCACAGGCAGCCTTCCCACAGGAACTTTTCACAGCAGCACCTCAACAGATGGGTGAGATGCAGCAAGCTGGTTCTGTCCACGTAACAGCTAAGCAATAGCAGCACTGATAATGCCTCAGGAGAAGGTGGGACACATTTCCCCCATTCTTTCCTCCTGCCAACGGACACACACACACAAAATTACTAAAAATAGAAATGTACCTGCTTTCTTGGTTGAGATTTTCCAACAGACATATACTGTGAAATAGGCTTTCCTGCCTTCTAGAGGTACCCTGATAACAGCACTCCACTTGTTCCTAAAAGAAGTAGGATCCCATTTTCTTAAACCGGACTAGAAAATGCCTGTGGGCTTGACACTGATTTCCATGGAAGCAGGCTCCGTTCTCCAGCTTAAGTATCTCTGCTCTCAAATTATTCAAGAATTACCACTAATGAAAATTTCACTGGAGTGACTCTGCTGTTAGCATTGTTACTAATGATCTATTTTTATTCTTTTATTAAAGTACAGAGTTACAAACAGCACAGAGAAACAGAAGTTAAGGTAAGTACTCGGGAAGAGGTTAAATGACCACTGAAAATTAAATGTCCCTCTTTCAAAAGTTTGAAGGATCCTCCTGGTGTGAGATGGGGAGAAAAGATAGGGCTTTGTTCTAATAAATAGAAAGAGATGACCAAAACAAGGGTATAATACTTCTTAGAGCGCTGTAGTGTAAGCATTCAAGGGTCTCTGGAGATCTCTGTGTCATCAAGAAGGATCAGCCTTGAAGTTTAGCCCGAGTTAATCCATCTAAAGGAACTGGTGAATACTGTCTTGATCTGTAGCATTTATAGTCTTTGGAAAGGGAATGGTTTGACTAAGAGATTTAAAGCCTCAGACAAGCAAAATCTTGCAGGTATATGCTTAACCTTGAGCACCCTCTTTAGGAAAGAGCACTTCCTTTCAATGTCTTTGACATTTTCTAAATCCTATTGTCTTCCATGGAGCCCACAGGAATTACTTTAAGACCTTTGTTCAAGAGTTTTCACCCTTCCATAGCACTGCTGATCCTGGAGCTTCTGCTAGCTCCCCCACTTTCTGTTGCTATTCCCCTTTTAATATTCTATTTATATTTTATCTAGGTGAGAGGCCACCATTAAGTTGTATATTGATTGATTTCTTTTCAGATGACTTTGAGATCTCAGATCTTTTCTGCCACTGATTTATTTTACATGATGTCATTAATGAGTCTCTAATACATGCATTATTCCTGATCCATCTGACCCCGCTGACACACTGTTTTGCTGAGCAGAAAAGCACAGTGCTGAGTCCTGTCAGTTCATTTGCCTGTTCCTCTGTCTTCTGCCCACCTTGTTAAGATAAGGACCTGGAGATTCCCAGTTCTAGGACACTAGCCCACTGGGACCTCCCTGGTTTCCTGCTTCCCTTCAGACTACACAGCAGAGATGTGGTAGCCAACCCTTCTTTTTCTGTTTCACACAGAAGTAATGTCATTGATTTAAAAAAACTAAGACAAAGCAGAAGGAAAGCCTCACATTTCAGAGCTCTAAAGTTATCCTTGAAAATAGGGTCTCCCCATATCATCAAGTAATAATGAGTTATGCTTTCATATCTATATCCTAAACCAACACCATTGAAGCATTCATCAAAAGGCTAGTATGGCAGAGCTGTCCAGACTACCAGAATATTCCCCACAGCTATGTTCTCAAATTAGAGATGAATACTACAGCCCACAGAGGGCACGTTCATTGGAGTATCATTCAATTCAAAGAGAACGATGATGGGGGAGAAGGTGTCAAGAGAAAAGAATGAGGGCAGTACATTAATGAACTCTCCTAAATCAGTATGTGCAGCCATCTAACCTCTTCAAAAAGGCAGCATTCAGCATCCAGAAAAAAATAACTCATTGCAAAAGAGATGTTTCTTGTTACAACTGTGGTTATTAGTTTGGCTGCATGGGCATTGTGTACAGTGTATTTAGTGAGAACATCTGACACATTTTTTTCCTTTCCAATAAAGAAGGTGTATTTTAGTCAATGGTATTGATTTATTCTTTTCTTGCTTAAATAAGACATTGTCGTTTAATCAAGACATACCTGTCAACTCAGAGGTACCGTAATGAACTATTTTATTGACATGCTTTTCCTTGTAATAGCTACTAGCAGCTTCTCCATTTCATTGTCCAGAATGCACTTTCTTGTATTACCTACCGTGTTTTCTCATTACATTTGTTTCGTTTTGCAGCAGTGAGCTGGTTATACTGTTATTAAAAAGCAGCAACGACAAAACCCAGCAACTGCCCTATGAGGACAGGCTGAAGGAGTTGGGGCTGTTCAGCCTGGAGAAGAGAAGGCTCAGAGGGGACCTCATAGTAACTTCTCAGTACCTGAGGGGGTCCTACAGAAAGGCAGGGGAAGGAATTTTTAACATAATATCGGATGGGAGGACTAGAAACAATGGATATAAATTGGAGGGGGATAGATTTAGACTAGACATAAGAAAGATATTCTTTGCAGTGAGGGTGGTGAAACACTGGAACAGGTTGCCCAGAGAGGTTGTGGATGCCCCCTCTCTGGAGGTGTTCAAGACCAGGCTGGACAAGGCACTGGGCAGCCTGGTCTAGTGGGAGGTGTCCCTGCCTATGGCAGGGGAGTTGGAACTCGATGATCTTTAAGGTCCCTTCCAACCCAAACTATTCTATGATTCTATGATTCCAAGACACATAAGTCTGTGGTGAATGCAGGAACTGTTTTCCTTCCTTCACTTAGAGCAGAGAAATTATGCTGCAACAAGAATTTCAGTAATTAATTGACACGCGTGGTTTTCACAAACATGCTCCTGCTGTGAGACCTTTTGCTGTAGATTAACTTGTACATCCTCTTCAGACAAAAAAAAAAAACAACTAACAAGCAGTTCAATAACCTCTCTCTCCAGTCCACAGAAGCTGTTTCTGTAATCAAACTTTTTATTTTTCTATGCCAAGTCATTGTAGGAAAGAGAACTAGTTGAGAAGAGGTAAAATGAAATGTGGTGAAACATCAGTTCTACTTTTCTGTTTCTGTTCTCAGTTAAGGTTTTGGCACGTCCCTGCTGTTTTTGATATAGAACACTGATTCATAATGGGGCTCTGCAGCAAGATGCTGGCTCATTTTCAGTGTGGTTCAAACTTCTTCATGATGTTTCTCAAAAGAGCACAATGAGGATTAGAAATAGCTGCAACATCTCATTTGGTTAAGTGTCATTATTCTAGAGTCAGAAATGCCCTCTTCCCAAAAGCCTTATTCTGCATATTGTATGGAAGAGGCAACCATATGTCTGACCGCCATGTGCAAGTGGAGCCTCTCCTTCCCACAGTCTAAAGCTCAGTGGTGTCCTGGACATATTCTGTCACCCAGAAGGTGGCAAAGGCAGAGAGGGCAGCAGGATGGTTTCTAGGGCTCAGTGAACCCAAAGAGGGCAAACATCATTTCTGATCCATGTGCCCAAGGGAACATATATCTGTTCCATCTGAGCACACAGTGGAGATAAAATTCAGCTTTATCATAACATGGTAATATTCTCTGCTTATCATAAGGTCTGGTCTTCCAGAGGGAGGTCTTGGCTCTGGAATGTTGTTTGGATGAGTTATCCATTTCTAGGACTTGGAATTAAAGGAAGAGATGTGAAGCAAGCAAACTCCAGAAGTCCAGAAATCACTTGCTCATTAAATAAACCCAGCAGACCAAAAATTATTTTTAAAAACTTAGTGAGCCAGTTCTGTTACTTTGGAAGGGGCAGATTATAGCTTTTGAATGACTCAAGGGAAAAACTGTGAACTCCCATAAAATTTGACAGGAAAGACATACTCTCTTAACCTTCCTCCTCCACACCAGTTTTAGCCAACCTCCTCCAGTGTTTTCTTGTTGCACAAGTTTATAATTCAGGGCAAATAAACCTTTTGTGCAGCTGCTAGTTGAACATGAACAGATTAGTGATCTTATAAAAAAAATAAAACCTGTGGAAAGAAGTCACACCAGCTGCAGTTCAACTCCAGAAACCCTTGCTTCAGGATGCTGGATATGCTAAATTCATCAGGACAAGTGCACTGAGGACAAATGACACTTCTGGCTCACAAAGTTCCTAATTCTTAGATTATGAGAGCCTGGGAGAATACAGAGGAGGTATGAATACATTTGCCTTGTTATCTTCCTAGACATCTGCTGCAGACAACCAAAAAGGCAGAACATTGAGACTGATGGATTTTTCTTGTGGGCCAGACAAAAAAGTTGACAGCCCTCAGAATGTGAAGTCTTACAGCTCCTGGTAGCAGGATCATCAGTGTCGATGTTTCCCAAATGGCTCGCCACATGGCCCAGCCAGAACCAAATCTCCTTATAATGCTGCATGGAGAATCACAGGATGTTTAGTTTTGATACCAAATGTGGGGAAAAAAGCAAATATGAAATCACTTCATGAAACAGAATTATCATTTTCCATCCAGTTGCATTAACAATTCATTACTTCTCTCCGCGCAGAAATTTGTGCCACATTCCTTCAGTGCACTGCTTCCCAAATTGTGCTAAATGTACCACAAGTGCTACAGAAACAACTTCAGAGCAATATGCCCCTGCTGTTTGTCCTCTGATTGCCAATGTCAACAGCATTGCCAGAACAAGCCCGGTTTGGAGTACCTGCCCTAGGATCTGTCATTCCATACAGCTACCTCAATGTGAAGCATAGCTGACCACAAAAGAATGCATGGTCATAGAATCATAGAA
>VZTY01032580.1:710-13608 GCA_013400935.1 Turnix velox
TCAACCACCCTTTATCTTGCAGGTTCTTGGGCACAACATGACTCACAGAGGTTTTTCAGAACATTTCAAGGCATTTCAAGCATTTTTTCCCTGTGCTGGAGCTTCCCATGGAATTTAGGGCTGGTTGTTGTGGGGTTGAAGCCTTAAAAAGGGATGAAACCTTAAAAAAAATCACTTCTCACAACATTAAATAATCATAACACTGGTCCAGATGAAGCTCTTGGGTTCAACCACCCTTTATCTTGCAGATTCTTGGGCACAACTTGACTCACAGAGGTTCTTCAGAACATTTTAACCTAATTTCAACCCTTTTCTCCCTTATGTTTGCATTTTCCATGGAATTTAGGGTTGGTTGTTGTGGGGTTGAAACCTTAAAAAGGGATGAAACCTTAAAAAAATCAATTCCACCATCACTAAATAATCATAACACTGGTCCAGATGAAGCTCTTGAGTTCAACCCCCCTTTTTCTTGCAGGTTCTTGAGCACAACATGACTCACAGAGGTTTTTCAGAACATTTCAACCCATTTCAACCTTTTTTTCCCTGTGCTGGAGTTTCCCATGGAATTTAGGGTTGGTTATTGTGGGGTTGAAACCTTCAAAATCAGTTCCTCCAACACTGAATGGTCGTAACATTCATCCAGATGAAGCTCTTGGGTTCAACCACCCTTTTTTTTGCAGATTCTTGGGCACCACCTGACTCAGGGAGGTTTTTCAGAACATTTCAACCTATTTCAACCATTTTTTCCCCTATGTTTGCATTTTCCATGGAATTTAGGATTGGTTTTGGGGTTTTTTTTTGCCTCATCACACCCACCCACCAGAAAAAGGCTGGGAAATGTTTTGACTAAAAAAATATTGATAATTTCCACCGAAACAATCCATAATTTTGGCAGGGTGGGGGGAAAATGACCAAAAAAAGATGGATTTCATCTATAGAGGGGACTGAGATGACACCCAGCCTGGAACCCAGCACAAGTAGAAGACAAAGCTACTGGTTTGCCTCATTAACCTGTCATTTTGGTGACTTTAAAGCAAAGGAAACTTCTACTTTCACCTAGAAGCTCTTTGCCTGGGTGGAAACCCAAGCTGCCAGACAGAGGAAGCATCTGCTCTCCAGGGGGGAGGCAGAAACTAGATGCAAAGCAGGGGGAGAGGAGCTCTGAGCATCTCTGAGGACATCTCTGAGGACTTTGCAGATAGCCCAAAGTCACAGTGTGATGAAGAGCAGGGCCAGGGCAGGCCTGAGCTGCCAACTTTATTTCCATAATTATTCCTGAGCCCATGAAACTGGGTTGAAATTAGAATTTTTTCCATGGATGGGGCTCCCTTGGGGCATCCTCTTTGTTTTTTTTCTTCTCCTACCTCCATGCTGACATCATTCTGGCCAAAACTAAGTGCCCTCTGTCCCTCCACCCCACTTCTCTTGATCGTTTAGGAAGGGGAAGGCATTTCTGCCTCCTGAAAAAGACTTGCTGATGAGTTTTGGGGCCAGCTCTTCTTAGAAATCCAGTCTCTGCTTGGCTTGGAGAGGGTTTTTTTCACTCCCATCCTATTTTTTTTTGTTTTTTGCTCTGGGAAACATGACTATCAGCAAGTTCTTACCACTCCAGGCATGGTATGCAGTGTCAGTGGCCTTGTTTCCCTTTCCAGGAAGGGAAGCCCTGTCCTGAACTTTATTATTTTGCTTTTTTACCCACCTCAACCCCCTCAAATTGCTAAAAGCCATGGCAGCATTCCCTATTAAGCAGCTTGAAGCCAACCCTACAGGTTTTAGAGGTCTAAAGGCTAGACCTGCCCTTCAAATGTTACAAGGGAAGAAAAAAAACACCAAAAGGGGAGCCCTTGGCCCTAAAAAGGGATCAGGGATCTCCCAAAGGATGAACCTACCTCTCACACTGGTTGAGAATCCCTTTTCACAAGTCTAATGCTGAAAATAAACCCTGGGGCAAACTCCACCTTCCATCCCAAGCTTCTCCCACACCTCATTTGGGTTATTTGCTTCTCCCACATCTCACTGGGGTTTTTTATTTGCTTCCCCCACATCTTTCTGGGGTTATTTAGAGACTGACAACCCCTCCATGGCCCTTCTGCAGAGAAATCATCCCCCCAACATACAAAACCTCCCAGTTCCCTCATCCCAGGGAGGGAAAAAGAGAAAAATCTTTGCTTTAACCATTGGGAAAAACCCCCAAATTGAACACTTTAAGCTTATTTCTCCACCCTGCTCCTCATTTCTCCACCTCAGGGGGCAGAGTACAATCTAATCCTCCTGGAGGTGTCTGTGTGTGTTGGAAACAACAACAAAAAAACATCCTGGTACAACAGAAACCCCCTCCTTCCCTCCCCCCAAAAAATAACGTCTGACAGCCCGGTTTCACAGACTGAAGTGATGCAAATAGTTGAGATAAGGTTGAGATAAAGTATCTGAGCTCTCAAGGGGCTTATCTGCCCTGAAACAGCAGCTCCAGAACTTCTGAAAATTTGCCCTGTGGGACTGATTTCCATCTGAAGCCCCTCCACCTCCAGAATCTGCAGAAACAGCTCCTGTTTTGAGTGCATTCTTCAGATAGAGGGGTGGGGGGCATGGTCTGCAGGTCCCCTCTGGAGCTGCTATCTAGGGATTTGCCTTCTGGTGGGAATGTTGCAAGACCTCCAGGAAGAGTTGATGGGCATCTTTCATCACCAGATGGGGTAAAACCCTCTTGGTGGCAGCGGGGAGGGGGTGGTGTCAATGGAAACATCACTTTCTCTTGGGTACAAAGTGCTCCCTGTTGGCTTTTCCTTTCTTCCAGCCTTGTTTCCCCTCTCAGTAGCTGCTTGGTGTGAAGTCTGGCAAGGATCATGTGGAGAAGACAAGAGAAAATGGCTTCAGGGAGGGTTAGGATGGATATTAGGAATAGTTTTTACACCAAAAAGGGAAATTTTTGCACCAAAAAGGCAAATTTTTACACTAAAAAGGGAAATTTTTAAACCAAAAAGGCAAATTTTTACACTAAAAAGGGACAATTTTACACCAAAAGGGCAAATTCTTGCACCAAAAAGGGCAAATTATTGCACCAAAAAGGGTTTTATCAAGCACTGGAAGCAGGGAGAGGGTTGAAGCAGCATCCCTGGAGGGATTGAAGAGATGGATCCACAAGGTTCTTCTCAGAGATGGACTTCATGATCTGCAAAATCCCTTCCTGCTTGGGTGATTCTATGATTTAGGCTTTTCAAAGCAGCCTGGATGCAACAAGGAGGTGGGGATGGAGCTCATCCAGGTTTCTGGTGTCAGGAATCACAGTGAAGACCAGGCTCAGCAGAAAAACAGACAAGCTCTGCTGATGTTCATCCTCAGCCATAAATATTTTTGCTGAGAGATCTGGTCTCTGTGAAACACAGCAGCAGTCTCAGAAGGTGTGAAACCTGGTGGTGAGCAGCCATTTATAGCAGGCATCTCAAACCAGGGGAACTCCAAGGCTGGGCTAAATTGAGATCTCTTTTGGAAACTTGGTGACAAAGGGGACATTGGTTCACTCACACCTGGACCATGTTTTTAATCTGTCTCTTAGGAACACAGAGAATCCCCTGTTTTAAACCCAGAACCCACAACTTGAGCCAGGATTACTTTTTGTCCCTTACAAACACAGAGAATCCCTCATTTTACACCCAGATTCCACAACTTGAGCCATGGTCACTCTTCATCCCTTAGAAACACAGAAAATCCCCTATTTGACACCCAGATCCCACAACTTGAGCCATGGTCACTCTTCATCCCTTAGAAACACAGAAAATCCCCTATTTGACACCCAGATCCCACAACTTGAGCCATGGTCACTCTTCATCCCTTAGAAACACAGAAAATCCCCTATTTGACACCCAGATCCCACAACTTGAGCCATGGTTATTCTTTGTCCCTTAAGAACACAAGAGAATCCCTCATTTTCCAACCAGATCCCACAGGTTGGGTGTTGCACAGGAGTAAAAGACAGGAAGGATCCCTCCCTGTGGGGTTTGCAAGCAAATAAGCAGCAATCTAAACATTTAGACAGCTAATTTAGAAAGAGATTTCTGAGTAGGACCCAAGCTTTATAAAAATGCCACCCAAATCTTGATGGTTCAAGCAGAGAGGAAGAAAAAATCCTGTGCTGCATCAAGAGAAGTGTGGCCAGAAGGTCAAAAGAGGGGATTTTGCCCCTCTACTGGGCTCTGGTGAGACCCCAACTGGAGTTACTGGGGCCAGTTCTGGAGACCTCAACAGAATAAGGACATTGAGATGCTGGAGCAGGTCCAGAGGAGGAACACAAAGATAATGGATGGAGCAACTCCCTTGTGAGGACAGGCTGAAGGAGTTGGGGTTGTTGAGCCTGGAGAAGAGGAGAAGGGTCAGGGGGGACCTCAGAGGAGATTCTCAANGAGGTGTTTAAGGCCAGGCTGGATGAGGCATTGAGCAACCTGAGCTAGTAGGAGGTGTCTAGTTGGAACTAGATGATCTTGAAGGTCCCTTCCAACCCAAACCATTCTATGACTCTATGAAACCTTCTAGTGGCTTCCCAAGGGGCTACAAGACGGAGGAAGACTCTTGGGTGGGGTCTGGGACACAGGAGAAAGGGCAGTGCTTTGGAACTAGAGCAGGGAAGGGTTAGATGAGACATGAGGAAGAAGTTCTTCCCCATGAGGGTGGTGAGACCCTGGAAGAGGTTGCCCAGAGAGGCTGTGGATGCCCCATGATCCCTGGAAGTGTTTAAGGCCAGGCTGGATGAGGCATTGAGCAACCTGGTGTGGTGGGAGGTATCCCTGCATTTGAACTAGATGATCTTTCAGGTCTCTTCCAACTCATTCTATGATTATTTCCTCCCTCTTCAAGCTCTGCAGGGTGAGAAGAACTACAGGAATTCTATAGGATGGCTCATGAGAAAAAATAAATATTAAAAAATTCACTTACAACTTAAAAAATTCCCAAAGGGCTGCTGAAGAGCTCTGGCTCCTCTTCCCCATTCCTGGCTAAATCCCAGGGAGCTGAGAAGATGTGTGGGCAGGATTTGGGCTCTCAGCAGCCCCTCAGCTGCCTTGGCAGCACCAGGGTTAACCACAGAGGAGCCCAGCAATGCAATGATTTCTGGTTTATTTCAGCAGGGGAAGTGTGTCCCGGCCTGATTAGCCCAATGGTTTCCTCTTTTCCCATAACCTCCAGACCCCCACGGCCTAAAGTGTTTACTTTCTGAAATAAAAAATCTGCTGGTGTTTTTTTTTTTCTGAGTTTTTTTTTTTTCTGTGTATTTTGGGAGGATTGGGGGAAGGGGAGGGGAATGAGAAGGGCTGAATGGGATGAGAGGTTTGCATCCACCTCCCTCATCTCTCCCACCCCCTCCTCTGCTCCTTTCCAGCTGCAAGCTCTGAGCTGAGACTTCTGGCTTCAACGTGAGAGAGAGAGAAATGTATTAATGAGAGAGTTCAGCCTCTTGCTTCAGCAGCTATAAACACACTGAACATCTGGAGGGAGAGAGAGGTGCTTCATGCTGCCAGGAGCTGAAAGGAACAGGCTGTTTGCAGGGTCCCACCCCCCCACACAACATGCTCCCCACGTTCTCTGCCTTGCCCTTCTAGCATCACCCCTTTTCCATCCCAAACAAGAGGTGGTTTCACACTTTTCCCCATGCCAGAGCTCAAAATCCTTCCTAGAAGATGTGTTGATCCCTCTAGAGAAGGGGTTCTGCTGTCCAGTGGACCCAGAAGGAAGGATTTGTGGGTTCCAGCATGATGTTGGGGTTGGGGAAACCCAAAATATAAAGGAATTGAGCTTTCTAAAGGGGGTTGGACTAGATGATTCCTCCCATCTCTATGATTCCATGGTTTGTATGGTCTGTTTGAAGTGTGATGTCTCCTATGGGATAGGAACCAGGTCTGTCCACCTCATTCCATCCCTAGAAGGGGACCAATCCTTCTCCAAACTGGTTCCCAGCTGACACCAGTCTGCATCTCAAGTGGGAAAAGAGCTCAGTTCTCATTCTCTGACCACGCAAAGGAGGTCCCTGGGGGGGGTTTTTGGAGAGGGGAGGGAGGGATTTTCATTTTTTTTTCCAGGCAGGAAACAAATGGAAAAGTGAAAGCCTGGATTTTTGTCATTCTAGCACTTGGGAGCAAGAAAAAACCCTCTCCAAGAGCATGAAGAGCATCTCTAGGTGTCACAGGATTGCCTGTGAGGCTCTTCCTCACCTGAAGGACCACCAGGATCCACATAACAATCAATCACAAGTCCATTTGCAACTGGAAAGCAAACCAGTAACTGCTCAGCATCCTCCACAGGAGATGCTTGGACACCACGGGACATTCACAGGGCACAAGAGGGATCTTTGCACCAGCAGATGCTCTCAGTGGAGAAAATAAATGGAGAAATTTAAAAAAGAGTCCAAAAAAATCCCATTTTACTGGGCTATAACCAGCACCAGACCCCAAAAAGGTAAAGCATGACAAGAGAACCCAGCAGAAAGGGTTCATTTGTGCTTCACAGGCAAAGAAAATGGTCAGAGAGGGATGTGGACGAGGTGGGATGATCCTCAGAAGGTTGGGTAGAGGTAGAATTTCACGCAGGGCTTTTTTTGAGCTTTGAAATGCAGCAGCATCCATCCCTCATCCCTTTATTTCTCCCCCCCCAACGCCTTTTTCTGCCTCCCTTCACTTTCCTCCACATCCTCCCCTTTTCATTCCTCATTTAGGAAGGAGGGGATGGTCCAGGAGGAAGAAAAGCTGGAGAAAAGTCCTGCCAGGTCTCCAAGCAGATGTGAAAAGTCTCCCCATTCATCTCCCGAGGAGAGCAGAGTGCGGGGGAGGCAGCAGCAGCACAGGGGAGGGAGGAGGGGAGGAGGAGGAGAAAGGGATGGAGGGGGGGGAAGTGTTGGAGAAGGCTGAGAAAAGGAAGGAGGCTGTAGTTAAAAATAGGATAAAAGGACTTGAAGAAAAAAAAATATATAAAAATGCAGATTTCTTTCCCTTTTTTAGTTTTTTTTTTTATTTGAAAAATGCACCGCAGCTGGAGAAACTATTGGGCTGAGACTGGGCAGATTTCACCTTCCCCCCTCCCCATCTCCTCCTCTTCTTCCTCCTCCTTCTCTCCAAACCCCTTTTCTTTTCCTCCCAGCCTGGAAAATATCCCAGAAAGTGCTCATAGAATGAGTTTTCCCCCAGGGATCTCCACCAAGGAAAGAGAAGGGCCCGTGGAGAAGGAGGGGACAAAACCAAACACAAGACCACGTGAAAAGGACCCAAAACTCATAAACTCAAAGTGTTCTGGGATAGGAGGAGACATCAGGGTGATCTGGCAACTGGGTGTAAAGGATCAGCATCAATCCCAGACTGGGTTGGACTGGTTTCTGTGCAAGGAACTACTCTGGGATGAGCCAAAGGTGATGCTGGGATGAGCCAAAAGTGATGCTTTTTACTCCTGACAGTGTCTTGGTGTGAGAATCCCAACTTAAACCAGAGGGAAGACAAACTATTTCAGAGTTTGGGTTGTCCAGGTGGCTTTGGCCCCCCAAAAAACCCCATTCTGGGTGCTGGGATGAGCCCAAAGTGATGCTTTTTACACCTGACAGTGTCCTGGTGTGAGAATCCCAGCTGAAACCAGGGGGAAAACAAACTCTTTCAGAGTTTGGGTTGTCCAGGTGGCTTTGGCCCCCCAAAAAACCCCATTCTGGGTGCTGGGATGAGCCCAAAGTGATGCTTTTTACACCTGACAGTGTCCTGGTGTGAGAATCCCAGCTGAAACCAGGGGGAAAACAAACTCTTTCAGAGTTTGGGTTGTCCAAGTGGTTTTGGCCCCAAAAAAATCCCAGAAAATGCTCACAGAATGAGTTTTCCTCCAGGGATCTCCACCAAGGAAAAAGAAGGGCTCGTGGAGAAGGAAGGGACCAAACCCAGCACAAGACCATGAAGAACCAGAGGGTCAGGACCCAAACCCCATAAACCCAAAGGGCTGAGAGGTGGCATCAGGGTGATCTGGCAGCTGGATGGAGAGGATCAGCATCAATCCCAGACTGGGTTGGACTGGTTTCTGTGCAAGGATCTACTCTGGAATGAGCCAAAGGTGATGCTGGGATGAGCCAAAGGTGATGCTTTTTCCTCCTGACAGTGTCTTGGTGTGAGAATCCTAACTTAAACTAGAGGGAAAACAAATTCTTTCAGGGTTTGAGTTGTCCAAGTGGCTTTGGCCCCCCCAAAAACCCCCATTCTGGGTGCTGGGATGAGCCAAAAGTGATGCTTTTTACTCCTGACAGTGTCTTGGTGTGAGAATCCCAAATTAAACCAGGAGGGAAAACAAATTCTTTCAGAGTTTGGGTTGTCCAAGTGGATTTGACCCCAAAAAAACCCACTCTGGGTGCTGGGATGAGCCAAAAGTGATGCTTTTTACTCCTGACAGTGTCTTGGTGTGAGAATCCCAAATGTCTTGGTGTGAGAATCCCAATTGAAACCAGGGGGAAAACAAATTCTTTCAGATTTTGGGTTGTCCAGGTGGCTTTGACCCCAAAAAACCACAGTGCTGGGATGAAATCAGTGCTATTAAACCTGGTCCTCTGTTCCTTTTTTTATGCCTGACCTCATCTCTCTTCTCTAAAAAGCAGAACTTTAGGGTGTGCTGTGGGTTTCTGTTGCAAGAGGATAAATTCACACTTGCATTTTTCTGGTGGACTCGTCTCTTTGCACCACCATGAAGAGCTAAAGGAAACCAAAATAGCCCCTGGTGCAGAAGAAAAGAGATGACAAAAGGGTTTTCATGCAGCCCCAAAACACAAAGGAGAAATGAAAGGCAGTTCCTAGGGGTATATACAAATGAGAGTTTCCTCTCTTTTAAAATTAGAAACTTCTCTAGACTGTAGAAACACCAGTTTTTGGGGTTTTTTTTTAATTTAATCAGAGAAAGAGTTCTCTGCACTGCAAGAGGAAGAACTGAAAGGCTGGGAGGAGAGAAACAGAAGTTGGTCTTACCTAAAATACTGAAAACCTAAAACTATAGCATTTTTTAAATATATATATATAATTTTTTGGTGGTTTTTTAAAAATTTTTTGGGGTTTTTTTATTTTTTGGATTTTTTTTTTTAACTGAGGTTTAAACCAGGCTGCAGGAAGAGATTTCACAGAGCCAGTGTGGGGTGATGAAGATCTGGGTTGGAGATATGATGGTCCCTGGAGAAGGGAAAAAGGGTGAAGGGGGGGGAATAAAAGGGGAGGGAGGTTAAGAAGAAGCAGAAATAAAACTTTCCAGGCACAGATTTGCAAAATGCTTGAGTAAATCAAAAAATGCTTCAAGGGGCAGATTTCATCAGAGCACAGAGGGGTTGACATCCTGCTGAGAGAGGTCACCCCACAGGAGTTGAGCAAATGGGAAAGGCTGGGAATAGAAACCAAGGTTTTAAGAAGCTCTTGGTGTCCATCTCCTGCTCAAGAAGTCCCCAAAGGAGAATTTAAATTAAAAAAAAAAATCAAAAAAATCTTGAATATTTGCCAAGAAGAGATTTGAAACTCCATGTTTGACCTCAGCAAAATGTCTCTGAACATCAGGGCTTTTCCCTTCTGATGTTCTGGAGTTGTGAGTTGGGAACAAGGCTCAGAAGAACAGATGCCAGGCCAAAAAAAAAAGCTGATGTGGGATTTAGGGTTTATGTGGGGCTTAAGTGAAACATAAACTTCATGCTGGACCTTCTCAGAGGTCACATTCGTGCAACTTAAACTCTTCCCTTCAGTTTCTCTACCTGATTCCCTCGTTTTTCCTGCCACAGGAGGTCTTTCTCTGTGTCTCCTTGAGCAGGAGGACCTGCCCATGGGTTGTGCCACCAAAACTACAACCTGAGTGTGAAGATTTCATGGGGTTGGACAACAATTAGTTCCTGCAGATGATGAAGATGAGCATCATGAATGACTTTGGCTCAGCAGCCACGTGGCAACCACCCAGCCGTGGTTGTGGCTACCCAAAGATGAAGCCACCACCCAGCCAACGATAGCTACAAGAGCAGGAGACCCAAAATGACCACCGGGGTGAAATGAAGGACTTAGAACGCTCCCTAGAGGGGGCCACAACACCTTTCCAAAGCCACCACGAAGGACAGCAGGCCTGCAAACACCACCTGCTTGGCTGCTCCACCTTGTCGACAGTATCCTCATGGAGACATAGAGGTCTACTTTGCCCACAGCATCCTCATGGAGACCTTTAGGTCTACCATGCACATAGCATCCTCCTGGAGACCTTGCCCACAGTATCTTTCTGGAGACCTTTAGGTCAATCTTGTCCACATTAACCTCTTGGAGACCTTCAGGTCTACCTTGCCCACAGTATCCTCTGGACAACTTTATGTCCACCTTGCCCACAGCATCCTCCTGGAGACCTTTAGGTCCACTTTGCCCACAGCAGCCTCCTGGAGACCTTCAGGTCCACCTTGCCCATAGTATCCTCCTGGAGACCTTCAGGTCAATCATGTCCACATTAACATCCTGGAGACCTTTAGGTCTACCTCACCCACAGTAACCTCTGGAGAACTTTATGTCCACCTTGCCTACAGCATCCTCCTGGAGACCTTCAAGTCTAATTTGCCTGCAGCATTCTCCTGGAGACCTTCAAGTCTACTTTGCCCACAGCATCATCCTGGAGACCTTCAGTTCTACCTCACCCACAGCATCCTCTGAAGACCTTTAAGTCCACCTTGCCTACAGCATCCTCCTGGAGACTTTTAGGTGTACTTTGCCCACAGCATTCTCCTGGAGACCTTCAGGTCCACCTCACCCGCAGTATCCTCTGGAGAACTTTAAGTCCACCTTGCCCACAGCATCCTCCTGGACACCTTCTGGTCTACTTTGCCCACAGTTACCTCCAGGAAACCTTTAGGTCCACCTTTCCCACAGCATCCTCCTGGAGACCTTCAGGTCTAATATTTCCACAGCATTCTCATGGAGACCTTCAGGTCCACCTTGTCCACAAGCATCTTCCTGGAGACACAGAGGTCTACTTTGCCCATAGTATCCTCCTGGAGACCTCCAGGTCTATTTTGCCCACACTAACCTCTGTGAAACCTTCAGGTCTACTTTGCCCACATCATCCTGGACACCTTCAGGTCTACCTTGCCCACAGTTTCCTCCTGGAGACCCACAGGTCCACCTCAGTCACAGTATCCTCTGGAAAACTTTATGTCCACCTTGTCCACAGCATCCTTCTGGACACCTTCAAGTCTAATTTGCCCACAGCATCCTCCTGGAGACCTTCAGGTCCACTTTGCCCACAGTATTCTCCTGGAGACCTTTAGGTCTACTTTGCCCACAGCATTCTGGAGACCTTTAGGTCTACATCACCCACATCATCCTCCTAGAGACGTTCAGGTCCATCTCACTCACAGCATCCTCTGGAGAACTTTATGTCCACCTTGCCCAAAGTTTCCTCCATGACACCTTCATGTCTACCTTGCCTACATCATCCTGGAGACCTTCAGGTCCATCTCACCCACAGCATTCTGGGGACCTTCAGGTCAACTTTGCCCACAGCATTCTGGAGACCTTTAGGTCTACATCACCTACATCATCCTCCTAGAGACCTTCAGGTCCATCCCATTCACAGTATCCTCTGGAGAACTTTATGTCCACCTTGCCCACAGCATCCTCCTGGAGACCTTCAGGTCCATCTCACCCCCAGTATCCTCTGGAGAACTTTATGTCCACCTTGCCCAAAGTTTCCTCCTGGAAACCTTCATGTCCACCTTGCCCACAGTTTCCTCCATGACACCTTCAGTTCCACCTTGCCCACAGCATCCTCCTAGAAACCTTTAGGTCCACCTCACCCACAGTATCTTTTTGTAGACCTTTAGGTCCATTTCACTCACAGCATCCTCCTGGAGACCTTTAAGTCCATCTTGCCCACAGCATTACTCCATGACACCTTCAGGTCCACCTTACCTACATCAGCCTGGAGACCTTCAGGTCCATCTCACCCACAGCATCCTGGAGACCTTTAGGTCCACTTTGCCCACAGCATCCTCTTGGAGACCTCCATGTCCCTCAATTTCCCTGGTTGACATCCATCAGCACCATCAAAATCACCACATGAAGGAGAAGAAGGGCTCTTCCAGTTGGACAACCCTTCCATGGCGGACAAGAACCATTCTCCCACCCTCCAGCATCATTCAAACAGCCAAACAAAGCAAGTTTAAGATCTTTTCTTCTACTTTCTTGCCATTTTTTGATTTAGGGACAACCTTGAGGGCTTCATCTTGAATTGAGAAGCCCTCCTCCTCCCCCAAGGAACATCACCAAGATGGAGTCCTACCATTGCTGTAGTGCTCCAGGCCAGTGGGCACCTCTTGTGTGGCAGGTTCATCCCAGAGGGGACAACAGGTCCTGGGCTGGCAGCAGGTGGCCTGGAAGCCACATGTCACCCATGGATCCTCACAAGGGCTGGTGGTACCTTGCTTTCAGGAGGAGAAGAAGGAGAACGTCAGGGGGAAGAAGGAGCAAGAAAATGGCAGCCCGAGCTGAGGGCCCACCTTCACCCACCCCCCAAATTCCACCAAAAAACCTCAAAAAGGTAAGATTTTTTTTGATAAAACCACATTTTTCAAACTCAGCAACCCAAATGGCTTCAGTTTGTGGCCAAAAAGGGGATTTTTTAAAAGAATTTGGGGGGGGAAATGAAAAGAAGGCCTGAGGTGGGTGCTCCTCAAAATGGCGGTGGGGAAGGGGCTCGCCTCAGGGAGGGCCACGGGGAGAAAATCCTCCACAAGGCAGTGGAATATTAGGTTTTTATTAAATTTTTAAATTATTTTTATTATTTTTAGTAATTTATTATTATTATTTTTAATCAGAATGAGTTATTTTTAACCAGAATGAGTTATTTTTAAGCAGAATATATAGGAGGCCTGTGAGGAGATGGGGGGCCACAGGCC
>VZTY01032584.1:0-10687 GCA_013400935.1 Turnix velox
GGTCCCTTCCAACTCAACAAATCAGTTGTTGATGTAGGAAAGCCAGTCCCTGTAGTCCCTCACCTTCTTGTCTTCCATCAATAGCCCTGCTCACTCAGCCAGACTGATGATCCCTTGCAGGATCTCAGCCTAAAATCCCAAAATCCCAACCAAAACAATCCTTTCCACCCCAACTCCCAGGAAAATGACTCCTCCAGACTGAGTGTGTGTGTCTCCTGCCACCAAAACACTAAAATCCCAAATAGAGCTGAGAAGATGGACTGGGGAGAACAGGGAGCTTTTTCTTCTTTTAATTTTCTCACCCCTTTTTTTGCCTTTTTTTTTCCCTATTCTCAAGAAGCTGAGTGAGGAAGAGAAAGAGGCTAATTAAATTCTTTTGCTGAACATATTTAGCAAGTCTTTCAGGGAAGTGATTGCATTTGGCCATTGGCCAACCACACCAGGAGATAGGATTGTGCTTGGAGGAGTTGAGGGGGGAGAGGGGTGGGAGATGGGAGAGGGGGAGGCACTGATTTAGGAGGATCCAGGCAGATGACCAGCTTAGACAGGCTCTGGCCTGTCTCAGACAGAAAGGGAGGAAGGATAAGGGTGGCCAAGGTGGCTTTCTCAAATTCCTACTGCATGAGGTTAAGGCTGGACCTTGTCTCTGTGACATCCTCCACTGCTACGTTCTCAGGATGCCCCAAGCTGCTGCAGGACTATTATTTATCCAGCAAAAACCCATCCCAAAAGAAATAAAACCCCCCAAAACCCCTCTCAGCACTGACATGGACCATGTTTTCCAGCCTCAGTTGTGTTTGACAGGCATCAAACACATCACAAAGCTTGGGTGAGATCCATTCCCCAGCACATGGTTGGGACACCCCATGTGGGATCACAGAAGGATGTGTGGTGGCCACCATATATGTTCCCAAGTGGAGTTACTGTGTCCAGTTCTGGAGCCCTCAACTTAAGAAGGAGATTGAGCTGTTGGAGAAGGTCCAGAGGAGGACCAAGAAGATGATGAGAGGGATGGAGTCACCTCCCTGATGAGGATGAAGGAGTTGGGGTTGTTCAGTCTGGAGAGGAGAAAGATCAGGGAGGACCTCAGAGAAGCTTCTCAATACCTGAAGGGGGCTACAGAAAGGCTGGGGGAGGACTTTGGAATAGGATCCAGGATGGAAGAAGTAGGAGGAATGGATGCAAACTGGAAGAGGGGAGATTTAGGCTGGAGAGAAGAAAGAAATTCTTTGCTGTGAGGGTGGTGAAACACTGGAAGAGGTTGCCCAGAGAGGTTGTGGATGCCCCCTCAATCCCTGGAGGTGTTTAAGGCCAGGCTGGATGAGGCATTGAGCAACCTGGTGTGGTGGGAGGTGTCCCTGGGCATGGCATGGGGTTGGAACTAGATGATCTTGAAGGTCCCTTCCAACCCAAATTATCCTCCAGATCTTCAGGGAGCATCACAAGCCCAGGTGTGCTCAGGAGGACTATGGGATAGTCTGGATGTCTGACAGTGCCACATGTGAGGATGGAATAAAAGGCAGCCCAGTCCCTAAATCCCCTTGTAACCTTATGGATTGGGTCTCCAGCTCCTGCTGGGTGGCACATTTACATCTCTGCAGCACATTTACTTCTCTTTACCTATTTCCAGAGCTTTTCTGATGCCTGCCCAGCTCCCCCGGGGACATCATTAGGCTGGCAGGCAGTGAACCACAACCTGAGGTTTCACTTTTCCCACAAGGTTCCTGTGAGAAAACCCTCCCCCCATCCCTCCCCCTGCCTTTATCCCGTCTCCAAGGGCAGCTGGGCTCAGCATCATCATCTCTGGGTGTTGGGGAGCCCTTAAAAGCCCCATAAACACCCCTAAACACTGTATCCCCATCCTCTTTGACTGCACCCTGATGCTCAGATGCTCCCTGGGCCAGCTTTTCCCTGAAATTTCATCTCTTTGGGACAAAGAAGCTCTTTAGGAACATCTTTAAAGCCTGAACCAACCCAGATGCAACTTCTGCTTTAGCATCTTAGGGTTCAGAGCATCTCCAACCCCACAGACAACACCAAACTTTGGGTCCAGTGGTTGGCACCCACCCTTCCCAGCACTGCTGTGGAACCTCCAGCTCAACTTTTCTCATCTCCATTTTTTTTCCTGATCCACCATTCCCAGAAATACAACCTGGTCTAGTGGAAGATGTCTCTGCCCATGGCAGCGGGGTTGAAACTTGATGATCTTGAAGGTTCCTTCCATCCCAGACCATTCTGTGATGGAGAAGCCATTATGGCAAGACACTCAGTGGTGGCCAAAGCCTTGGACAGTCAGGCTCTTGTTAAATTTCTCAGCACTGGGGCTGAGAAAAGTCTCCCTCATACATAGGAAGGACTGGAAGTGGGAAAAGTCTTACCATAAGGGAGAGTTTTGGCCCAAGCAGATGTTTCAAATTAGTTGCTAACCCATATTTATTTAGCCTGATAATAACAGGCAGCCCTCCAATTGAGCTGAGGGTTTTTACAATAAACTCCAGCTCACCTTAGCAGAAGTCAATCAATTAACTAACAGACACTATCTAGCCCCCCCTTCTATATAATTCTCATGTCTGAGTCCATCCTGAGATGATCCCAAACTTGCCCAACCTTCACAGAGCATCCCTATAGTTCCACAAGCACCTTCATCCCCTTCCCCACCTCAAGATCCTTTTTAATTGACTTCAGAGAGGGGAAGGAGGATGCTTTGCAAAGTGAGGATTGATCCAGACATGCAGTTTCCTCTCCTCAGACTCCACAACTGGTTGTAACAAGGTCACAGAGAAAAACAATTTCATCCTCTGATCCCTGCAACATGATATGAGCTTGGCATCACATCCACTTTGTCTGTTTGCTATGATGGTGCTTGTCTGGTCCCTGGAAAAAAAAGAAAAAACAGAAAAAAACAGAGCAAAAACACCAGATGAAGATGATGAGGGAGCTGGAGAACTCCCTTTTGAGGACAGGCTGAAGGAGTTGGGGTTGTTCAGCCTGGAGAAGAGAAAGCTCAAGGGGGACCTCAAAGGAGCTTCTNGTGAGGGTGGTGAAACACTGGAAGAGGTTGCCCAGAGAGGCTGTGGATGCCCCCTCAATCCCTGAAGGTGTTTAAGGCCAGGCTGGATGAGGCATTGAACAACCTGGTGTCCCTGGGCATGGCAGTGGGGTTGGAACTGGATGATCTTGCAGGTCCCTTCCAACCCAAACCATTGTATGACAGCAGGAAGAATGTTTGAATAGGACCTGTATCACTTCAGATGATTCAGCCCAGTTCTCAGCATGGAAACCAACCTTTGGTTCCATCAGTGTGGACAACATTGCCTGGGGGTTGATCCTGGAGGGAGGAGACACCCCATGGGTGCTTGGAGAGGAGGGTGGATGAAGGTGACAGGGTGCTAGAGGCAAAGGATAACCCAGGATCACTGAAGGACCAGCTCCCCAGGACTTCCATCACTGCAAGGGTTAACTTTTGCTGCTTTTGCTGACTTTCTACTCTTACATCATGGCTGTGCTATGAGGCCTGGCAGGGGTCCTGGCTTCAGCACTTCAGCTCCTGGCTCCCAGTGCTCTGTCATTTTTGGCAGAGGGGGAAGGAGCCTCAGCAGGGCCAGAGGCACCAAGTGTGTCCATCCCTTTGCTGGGGGTGGCAGGGGCTCATCCAGAGCTTCAGCAAGGAGTTGTCCCCCAGAAAGTGGGAAGAAAGGAGCCAAAAATGCTAGTGCATCCCCAAGTGGGATGAGGGGATGAAGGGTTTCTCCTCATTTCTTTAGGCTGGAGATAAGAAAGAACTTTTGAATAGGACTTTTGAAAGGGTCCAGGATGGCAGGACTGGAAATAATGGATGCAAATTGGAAGAGAGGAGATTTAGGCTGGAGAGAAGGAAGAAATTCTTTGCTGTGAGGGTGGTGAGACCCTGGAAGAAGTTGCCCAGAGAGGTTGTGGATGCCCCCTCAATCCCTGGAGGTGTTTAAGGCCAGGCTGGATGAGGCATTGAGCAACCTGGTGTGGTTGGAGGTGTCCCTGGGCATGGCAGGGGGGTTGGAACATGATGATCTTGAAGGTCCCTTCCAACCCAAACCATTTTATGATTCATTTCACAGTGTGGCATGGTATGGTGTGGCATGGAGTGCTCCCTGGGATGCCCTCAGTCCTTCATATTTGGGGCTTTTCCAAGAGGAGCTGGAGCCATCCCAGCCTGGCCTCCCAGCTCTGGGCTGCTGGAATGAATTTTGGGAGCAAAACCAGGCAAAAGCCTGAGTCAACTACTCCCTAAAATCATCAATTATGCCCTGACAGCCCAGGAGGAGAGGAAGGAGGGGAAGTCAGGGACACGCTGCTGAGCTGGGGAGTGTGAGGCCAGAAGGATGGAGCAGTAGTTAAAAAACAAGGCTGTGAATCAGGAGGCAGCAAATGGTATTTCCAGCTGCAGGAAGCTCTGGATGGGGAACAGCTCCAGGTCTGCTCACCTGTGGGAACTGGGGTTTTTTTGGGAGCAGGAGCCAAGCTGGAACAGCAGGATGAGCATCATGGGGGGAAGCAAGATGGGTAAGACACAGGAACATGGACTAATGATGTTCATAAGTACTGTTAATACTCAGGAAGAGCAAAGAAACACATAGAATAATAGAATGTTTTGGGTTGGACCTTCAAGATCATCTATTCCAACCCNCTTCCCTCTTCCAATTTGCATCCATTATTTCCAGTCCTGCCATCCTGGACCCTATTCAAAAGTCCCCCTCCAGCCTTTCTGTAGCCCCCTTCAGGTATTAAGAAGCTCCTCTGGGGTTCCCCCTGAGCCTTCTCTTCTCCAGGCTGAACAACCCCAACTCCTTCAGCCTGTCCTCATCATCAGGGAGGTGCTCCAGCCCTCTCAGCATCTTCATGGCATCCTCTTGACCCTCTCACACACACTATGGGTGTTAAACACACTAAGGATGAAGTTTACAGACTCAATTCATCTGGGATAAGTTGCAAAAGCCACCAGAAGAAGACACAGGGCTCAGAAGACTTAGGAAAATGGAGATTAGGAGCAAGAGGAAAACTGCTGGGACACAGAGACTGGAGGGAGTGAGAGGAAGGAGACAGGAAAATCTGGCTGACTTTGTGATGGGAGAGGCAAAAAAGAAAAGATTCCAGACAGAAAATTTGGGATGAGCCTGCAATGACAGATGAAAGAGAAGATTCTTTCCAACCCCTGCTATCATTTTAGTCCATGGAAATATATTTGTCTCTATCAGTGACTGGAGCATCAGCCCAGACTCCTCCAAAGCAGGAAGGAGCTCTGTTATCCAGAGAATATTTGGCTGCCCCATCCCTGGAGGTATTTAAAGCCAGGTTGGATGGGGTTTGGAGCAACCTGGTGTAGTGGGAGGTGTCCCTGCCTATGGCAAGGGGGTTGGAACTTGATGATCTTGAAGGTTCCTTCCATCCCAAGCCATTCTGTGACTCCAGGTTGCAGGGAAAGGCAAAGGAAACCCTTAATGAGGCTGCATGAGCTTTAAGCAGCCTGCTGAAGTGTCAGGGGATATATGTCCAGGCTCCCTGCTCTCCACTCCTGCATCTAATAAAACAAATGTCTGCAGCACCAGCAACTGGGAGATTAATTATTGTGAAGAGCAGCTCATGGTGCCTGGCACCAGGATGCAGGAGCAATGCCCTGCTGTGCCCCAAACCAGCACAGGGTCCATCCAGCAGTGCCACATCCTCACCTAAGGATGCTCCATTTGCAGCTGACCAAAGCTAAATAACCATCTTTTTCATTTAAAACATTAAAAAAAAATCCCCAAAAAAATTCCCCACCTAAGGATGCTCCATTTGCAGCTGACCAAAGCTAAATAACCATCTTTTTCATTTAAAACATTAAAAAAAAATCCCCAAAAAAATTCCCCACCTAAGGATGCTCCATTTGCAGCTGACCAAAGCTAAATAACCATCTTTTTCATTTAAAACATTAAAAAAAAATCCCCAAAAAAATTCCCCACCTAAGGATGCTCCATTTGCAGCTGACCAAAGCTAAATAACCATCTTTTTCATTTAAAACATTAAAAAAAAATCCCCAAAAAAATTCCCCACCTAAGGATGCTCCATTTGCAGCTGACCAAAGCTAAATAACCATCTTTTTCATTTAAAACATTAAAAAAAAATCCCCAAAAAAATTCCCCACCTAAGGATGCTCCATTTGCAGCTGACCAAAGCTAAATAACCATCTTTTTCATTTAAAACATTAAAAAAAAATCCCCAAAAAAATTCCCCACCTAAGGATGCTCCATTTGCAGCTGAGGAAAGCTAAATAACCATATTTTTATTTCAAACACTTTTAAAAAACCCCCAAAAAAACCCCCTCCAGCCCCTTTTACTCAACTCAACATCTGGAACATCAATAAAAGATGGTCAGAGAAGGGAGAGCAGCAACCCCAAAAAAAACCCAACTTATTTTAGCACTTCCCTGGATATATAATTTGCACTTCATTTGTTTTATCAGTGATTATTTTCAGGCTCTCAGCATTTGGGATTCTGTGTTTGGGGTTTTTTTTTGGGGAGGAGGAAGGGTTGGATTTTTTTTTGGTTTTTTTTGGTTTTTTTTTTTGCTACCCACTAATTTCTCAGCACTGAGGCGAATTTGTCACACGCAGGGGTCTGTTTGATTTCATTAAAGGGAATATTTAAGCATAAAAATTGTTTAATCGCCTCGTGTCATGACGAGATGGATTTCATTTTGCATACATTTGCATATTTCCCCGGAATTAAGGCTGCTCCTATGCAAATGAGGGACAGGGTTTTTTTTTTTTTCACCGCGGAGGTGTTTATTGTAATAGCTGCAGGGCTTGAAAAGCTTCAGGGTGGTGGGGTGGGTGCAGAGACCCCCCTTAAAACCCCTTTTTAAACCACTTTACTCCTGTTTTACCCACTGCAAAACCCACTCTGGATGTTTGGATTCTTTTCTCCCCCCCCCAGCACCTTCTCCATCACATCTGGGATGCTTTTCCTCCACTGCAGGAGGAATCATTTAATGAAAATATCCATCCCAACCTCCCCAAACTTGTGGGGAGAGCAGAGATCCCTCCAGGGAAAGCATCTGGAGCAAAGTCAAGCCCCCAAAAAATAAAGATTTTCCCCCAAAACTCAAGGAACAAGGAGTCCCCTCTCCTCTGAAGGTCAAGCATCAAGTTCCTCCAGACTCATTGGAGGGGCCCAGACAGACAAATCAGGAAAATCAATTGGTGGTGGCTAATTAATGCAGACTTCATTAGCACTCAGGAGGCTGAATGATCCTCCACCACCAAGCACTTATTGTTCTTCGTGGTGGGGTCCAATAAATCTGGATGAATCCCCCCATCCCACCCCATCACCACCAGCCACTGCTTAACTTTTATTTCCCAATCGATGGCAAAAATCCTCCCTGGGTTTGTCACCATCAGCACTTTTCCTTCATGAAGCTCCAGAAATTTTATATGTGCCATCAGCCCCTTTGGATTTTTTTTTTTTCTTTTTAAAATATACCTTTTTGCTTGTTGTTTAGGAGGGAGGAGGATGTTTAACCCTTCATGGAGCCCTTTTAAAATAAAATAATTTTAAAAAGGATAAATTCTCTACATTCAGCAGAAGCTGGAGAGAGTAAAGAAGCCCATGATGGGTGATTAAGCTTCTTTCGACTTGTGGATAGTAATTAAAGCCAAATTAAGTGGCGAGGAGACGTGGCCATCCATGGGGAGCTGCTTTTGCTGACTCGGCACAATGAGGACTCTGCCTGAGGGCTCCGGACAATGGCCCAGAAGCAGCACAAAGGAAAGAGCTTATGGGATTTTTTTTTTTAAAAGCATTTAGGATTAACATTTAAAAGCACCAAGGGCATCCTTGGCGATCCCCAAAATTATATCACAGCTCCTGTGAAGAAAACTCTAGGGGTGTCTTCACTTTGGAGCTCAGAGCACTGCAAGGGTGTTAGTGGGATTTTAGCTTTTTTTTTTAGGGTTTTTTATGGTAAATATTAAGGCTGAAAGGCTCCTCTACAGCGACTAATAAGGGAAGGTAACCCTGCACTCCCCCAGCACAATTGTGAAGGAATGCAAATTCCAACTATTTCTCTTCTCCCAGAGGAAGGAGAATGGGACCACCTTAAGTCCTTCTGAAAAAGCTGAGGCTCAAAGGTATGTATTTGCTTTAAAAAAAAAAAAGAAGAAAAAAAAAAGGGAAAAAAAAAAAGGAGAGAGAAAAGTGTAGTGATTGCAGAGAAAAGAGAAACCTGAGAGCTTATTCTTGAGCAGTCAGACAGGGTCACCAAAACCAGACTAAATAGTCTGACTGCAGGGCAAAGCACTGGGGCTGTCTGAAAAATGATCCCCTGGATGGAGGGAATAGCAAAGTTTAAAAAAAAAAAAATATAGAAAAAACAAGGAAGGAGGGTTGGGTGGGAATGGTGAGATCTCAGGGACCTGGCTAGAGGGACAGCAATGTGACACCTTGGTTGTGTATAGCAAAGCTCCTGCAGGTGAAGGTGCCCACTAGGACTTCATCTTGCTTTTATAATAGTGAAAATATTAAAGAAGATTGCAAAGAATTTGTTTTCTTCCAATATTGCACCCAGCAGGAACCCACAAAGTCTGAAACAGAAGCTTGGTTTGAAACTAGAGCAGGGCAGGATTAGATGAGACATGAAGAAGAAGTTCTTCCCCATGAAGGTGAGGAGACATTGGCCCAGGTTGCCCAGAGAGATGGTGAAGGACTCATCCCTGGAGACATCACCCTTGCTGAGGCTCTGAGAAACCTCATCTAGTGCAGGATGTCCCTGTCACTGCAGGGAGTTGGACTAGAAGGCTTATGAAGCTCCATTACTCCAACCTTTAAAAGCCACCTGCAAGCTCTATGGAGGTGCTCCTGGTGGGGGTTCCTTGCTGTCTTCTGCTTTATGCTGGGCAATGACCATCTTCACTGCTTGCTGCCATTCAGTTTGGGTTTTTTCCTTTTATTTTTGCTTTTCTTCAGCCTTTTGCAACCTTTTTCCTGCTCTTTACTTTCATCCTTCCCCATTTCTGATTTTTCTCCTTGGTGGTGCCCACCATGAGCAACTGGCCCTTTTCTCTTTCTCTCTCCTTCCCCTGTAACTAATTCCTCATTTTTCCTGTTAGAATTTTTGCCTTAGAAATTTGCTTTTTCTTTTCACATTTGAGTCAGAAAAATTACTTTTTGCATTTCAGAGGTGATTTTGCTCCTCTGCTCTGATCTGGTGAGACCCCACCTGGAGTTACTGTGTCCAGTTCTGAGCCCTAAGAAGGATATTGAGCTGTTGGAGTGGGTCCAGAGGAGGACCATGAAGATGATGAGAGGGCTGGAGCACCTCCCTAATGATGAGGACAGGATGAAGGAGTTGGGGTGGCTCATCCTGGAGAAGGCTCAGGGGGGACCTCAGAGTGACTTCTCAGTACCCAAAGGGGGCTACAGAAAGGCTGAAGATGATGAGAGGGGTGGAGGACCTCTCCATTCTGAGGACAGGCTGAAGGAGTTGGGGTTGTTCAGCCTGGAGGAGAGAAGGCTCAGGGGGGACCTCAGAGGAACTTCTCAATACCTGAAGGGGGCTACAGAAAGGCTGGGGGAGGACTTTTGAATAGGGTCCAGGATGGAGGAATGGATGCAAATTGGAAGAGGGGAGATTTAGGGTGGAGAGAAGAAAGAAATTCTTTGCTGTGAGGGTGGTGAGACACTGGAAGAGGTTGCCCAGAGAGGTTGTGGATGCCCCCTCAACCCCTGGAGGTGTTTAAGGCCAGGCTGGATGAGGCATTGAGCAACCTGGTGTGGTGGGAGGTGTCCCTGGGCATGGCAGGGGGGTTGGATCTAGATGATCTTTGTGGTCCCTTCCAACCCAAACCAGTCTACCTATAATCCTATTAAGTTATTATTTCTCTCTTAGCTTGGGCAAGCCATCAGTGCTTGGGAAAGTGAACACCTTACCTATGCACAGGGATGGGTGATGCCACTGACAGGTAATTCTTTGAGTTTAAACAATTCCACAAGACAAAAGTCATCCCACAAAGTCCTCTGTGTCCTCATCTGGGACACAGGGAGGACCCAGCACCATAGAAAAACCTCCCAGTTGAGGCGAATCAGAGACAGATGACTGAGTAAACACAAGGCTCTTGCCAGGTATTAGGCAAGCAAGAAACACACATTCAATCCTTTCAACTTATGACTGCACTTAATTACTGCTTTTTCCTCCCTTCATAAGCTCCACATGGGATTAATAATAATGCTGAATCAGATAGCAGCTCTTACTCACCAAAAAAAGAGCAGAGCAGTAAAAAAAATGAGCAGAGGGAGCTCTGATGAGGTAGAAGACACGTGCTCTGGGGAGAAAATCTGCCTTTTTATGAGAAGGTGGTGATCCCAGAGGGGTCAAACTGGCCAGACTCTGCCTCAGTTTCCCCATTTGTAGAGCAGGAGCTTGTTGCCACCACTAAAAAGTGCTGCAGGGACTGTGACAATCATCATAGAACCATAGGATGGTTCAGTTTGGAAGACAACTTTGAATCATAGCATGGTTTGGGTTGGAAGGGACCTTCAAGATCATCCAGTTCCAACCTCCCTGCCATGCCCAGGGACACCTTCCACCACACCAGGTTGCTCAATGCCTCATCCAGCCTGGCCTTAAACACCTCCAGGGATTGAGGGGGCATCCACAACCTCTCTGGGCAACCTCTTC
>VZTY01032588.1:0-23127 GCA_013400935.1 Turnix velox
CTTGCACTTGGCCTTGTTGAAAGTTGTGGCAAATGTTTGGATGGGACTCAAACTGGAAAGACTTTAGGGAGGTGGGTCTGAGGAGAGGATAGAGCTTCAGGGATGACCTTCAAAGTGTGTTTAAGAAATGTAGCTAAGTGTCACAAGGAAGGAACAAGAACGTGAAAGCAACAGGAGGGGCTGATTGGAGGTGCTGGTGGCATCCCTGAAGGGACAGCTATCCGTGGAGAGCCAACATTGGAGCAGGAGGAATAAAGAAGAAAGAAAGAGCAGAGGAACAGAAGAGTAAGAGACAAGAGCAGCAGAAAGAAACCACTATGTTCTGATCACATCCCCCTGTGCCTTCTTTTGACTCACTGAAGGCCCTATGTGCCATTATCACGTTTATGTCAATTGAAAACAAATTAAGTTCAATTCCCCAATTTGATTCTATTTTCCTTGTGTCAATATTTCTAACAGAATGGAAAGAGGGATGCTTTGCGCAAGGATATTAAAAATTTGGCACATGGAATAATTTATCAATTGCACTTATAATTAATTTAATGCAGGATGGGAGTTTCAAACCTGCATACTCTCTTGCAGTTTCTTTCCATTTGCCTGTGTGTAAATCTAACTCACTGATAATGAGCAGCAACAGAGCACCAAGATAAGAACCAGAAAGGAATGAAGAACTTGGAGGTGGATTCTGCCATAAATTCAGGTTCACAGCTTTCTATGCTATCACTCAGGCGTATTTGTACACATATGACAACTACGATATTCATAAAATTAGAAAATTATAAATCCTGTGTAAGAAGTTAGCAAATTAAATTTCTGAAAAGGATGGTTATGACAAACTTAAATGTATTTTTTGGATGGATGTGACTCATTTGCAAAGCACTGGTTATTAATTTAACCAGTGCTGGTTAAAGTTATGTTCTGCTTTAATGCTTTCCCCATGTCTTTCTAAAACTAGAAGAAATCCTTAATTCAAGATTCAAACAGTGATTATTCTATCAGAATTTGTGTGATAGGATTCATAGGAGGGGGGAAAGGAGATTTCTAGAAGGAGATTTTAATGTTAAGATATTCTTTGAAGGTGAAGTCTAAATTTTAAAAAAATCTATTCAAAGTCTCAGAACTCAACAGAATTCCAGCTGCAATGCATTACAAAAATAAATGTCAAAATAATTTTACTCTGTAGCCCTACAACTGCTGTTGCTTCAGTTTGTTTTCCTGAATGCAGAGAACTTCAGTTTTTCCTGTTTAGATCAACCCTTAAACCAGCTTTCTCACCCTCTCCTCATTGTTGTTCTTGGGAATATTCTGGCAGGCAAACTAGAGACAGTTTCCCAAATGGGCTGTTAAGCAGTGAGATGATAGCTTGGATAACAAAAAGCTGGGAAATTTCCGTAATGAAAAGAACTAGATTTACATTCTTTCATTATGTACAAACAAATTCAGAAGCCCTACATGCTCATGATTCAACTCAGAAGAATGTGTGTGTATATATATATAAACACATATGGTGTATGTTAACTTGAAGGAATGTTGTGATTAAGTTAAATAAAAGCACAATATCTGCATTTATATCTTTGTAGAATACTTGATCCAGTGGCTAATTAAAAGCCATTAAAGATCATTTATTAAATCAGATGTCTAAGAAAATGTCCCATTCTTGAAAGCATTTCTATTTTTCTTCTTTACAATGAAATTGAGATCAGTTTTCATAGACGTCACAAGTAAAGACAAGTAAAAACACTTAAAGTAATGAGAGTGATCCATGTTTAAAACACTGCAAAACTCAAATCAGACTCAGATCTCCTCTGGTCCTGTGTGTAGGACATCTCCTTCAGGTGGCTGCTAGTTCTGCTGAAAAGGAATTCAACTTTTCCCTTTGTGATATGAGGTTCCTTTCTGGAAAAAAAATAAATATGGTGAACTTCACATATGGTGAAGTTTTGGTACTGAGAATCATAAACTACTATAAGATTACAGCTGAGAACAAAAATAGCCAACCAAACAGAAAAAATGCCATCACCTCCTAAAAAACAAACAAAAGACCCCGCTGCCTTGAGTATTTTTAGTGGGGTAAATCCTGGACTGGGAGATTTAAGACACAGAGTGAAAAATTATAAGAGCTTAAGCAGCAGTACAAAATAGACTAAATTAAATCATACAAAATGTCATCCATAAGATGTGTAGGACACTTTCAAGATGCATGATATTAACCTAACCTACAGCTCTACAGACCCAGTAATGGCTTCAGGTTTCTGTAGATCTCACAACTCTTTTTGAGGCATAGTCATAGGAAGTAAGTTTGGGAAGTGACTGATTCCTCTTTTCTCAAGAATCCCCTAGAAATAATCGTGATCTGCAAATGGAATTGTGCAGGTGTTATACCCTTTCTATTTATATCAGTTTCCTTTGTCTAAGAATATGTAAATAAATACTGATTTTTTCAATAAGTAAATCTTTCTCTATTGATCTTTTTTACAAAGCCTAAATAAAAATGCAGGCTTGAGGCAGTTTATCCTAAGACAATGCCAAAACAAAATGTGCAGGCAGGAAACTGGTCCTAAGAGTCCACCTCCAGATGGCTTATTCTAAACCCACTTAGTACTGGCTGTAGAAAATAACCTTCAATTATCTGAATTTGTGTCTGGTATTTGGGAAGGTACTGTACAAGTGCAATCAAGATTAGGAAGCTTAACTGAGCAGGAACTGGACTTAAGCAGCATTTCCACTATCCATTTCTTTCTTACTCATTGCATGGTTGTATGCTTGAAGAAAGAAGTTCATCTAGAATCAGAGAATCATAAAACAGTTCAGGTTGGAAGGGACCTTAAATATCATCAAGTTCCAAGCCCCCTCTGCACTGCTCCTGCCTCCCACTGCATCAGGCTACTCAGTGCCTTGTCCAGCCTGGCCTTAAACACCTCCAGAGAGGGGGCATCCACAACCAATCTGGGCAACCTCTTCCAGTGTTTCACCACCCTCACTGTAAAGAATTCTTTTCTTATATCTAGCCTGAATCTACCCCCTTCCAATTTACAACCATTATTTCTAGTCCTCCCATCACATATCTTAAAAGGTCCTACCCCTGCCTTGGTAGACCCCCTTCAGGTATTGACAAGTTACTATGAGATCCCCCCTGGGCCTTCTCTTGACCAAGCTGAACAACACCAACATCTATTTTATAAACCTCTTTTATGCTGTAGACAGAGTGACCAAGAACCCAAGGTGATATTCAAAAGATGAGTGACTGCGCACTTCTACCTTCTGGGAAGGTAGAAGTTCTAATTGACAGGAATAGGCAGATTTGACATCAGATTTCAGTATGTTAAAAAGATACAGTGNCTCACTGTAAAGAATTCTTTTCTTATATCTAGCCTGAATCTACCCCCTTCCAATTTACAACCATTATTTCTAGTCCTCCCATCACATATCTTAAAAGGTCCTACCCCTGCCTTGGTAGACCCCCTTCAGGTATTGACAAGTTACTATGAGATCCCCCCTGGGCCTTCTCTTGACCAAGCTGAACAACACCAACATCTATTTTATAAACTTCTTTTATGCTGTAGACAGAGTGACCAAGAACCCAAGGTGATATTCAAAAGATGAGTGACTGCGCACCAAATTCTGGGAAGGTAGAAATTCTAATTGACAGGAATAGGCAGATTTGACATCAGATTTCAGTATGTTAAAAAGATACAGTGCTTCACCTACAAAAGTAACGGGGAGCAACAGTGGCAAATTCCTTACTTTGCACCCTTCCAGTTTTGATAAATGTATCTTACTAATTTTCCTTTATAACACGTTAGTTCATAGTTTATAGCATATAAATGTCACCAGCTGTGCAGTTGCTTTTTTTTGTTGGTGTAATACGACCATTATTTGTAACTTATGACAGAATTAAGAATGTCTTACTTTAATATGGAACTATATTTGAAATATTAATCTATCCAAATAACATATAACATTGATTTTAGCAATCCTGCAAAATAGAATGCAGGAAAGAGTAAATAATAAGTGCATCGTAAATAGAAGATAATAATAGAAGATAATGAGATTAATAAGATTATTTATGTATCAAGACACATGAATATTCTATATGTGTCCAGGTGTATACAACTTGATTTTATGATAAATTATTACAATTATATTATTTCCAAACTTTATTATGCTTATACTAAAAAGATGTGAAGAGGAGTAGTTGTTCATTGTTAATGAACAGTCAGATTTTTAAAAGAAATGACTCTATTTTGCTCTATTTTGGTCTCTATTTTGCAAAATTGCCAGATGTCACCATCATGACTAAATTCATCTGACTAAGCTAGACTAAACTAGCAATAGAAAGAACATAATTTATCAAGGCCCTCTGTCAAGGCACTCATAATTTTGGAAAGACCATTAAAATGCAATAAATAAATACTGATGGAAGTCTAAAAAATACAACATTACTAAAGCAGACAGAAGAGTATCTTGGACAAAGAACTGCACGTTATAGAATAGAATCACAGAATAGTTCTGGTTGGAAGGAACCTTAAAGGTCATTGAGTTCCAACCCCCTGCCATATGCAGGGACACCTCCCACTACATCAGGCTGCTCAGTTGCCTTGTTCAGCCTGGCCTTGAACACCTCCAGAGAGGGGGCACCCACAACCTCTCTGGGCAACCTATTTCAGTGTTTCACCACCCACACAGTAAAGAATTTCTTTCTTATATCAAGTCTGAATCTACCCCCTTCCAATTTACATCCGTTATTTCTGGTCCTCACTCATTACATAAAAATGTAATGCAATACACTCATTACATAAAAAAATGTGCTTTATGCTTTTCCTAGTCCCTTCAGATTTTACCTCACACCAGTGCAGGTTCCCTGAGAGCTCTATCAACTTAAATTCCATACATTGCAACAACCAATCCCTAGCACTGGAGAAAAATCCCTTGGGAAATATTTTGTCCATTGGGAGGTCAGCAGATGGCACTACAGCCATTTTTCCAAAAGCATGAGATCAATATAGAAGATGCAGTTGACAAAGTGATAACCTCATTTCACTGCTGTTACTTTACAGATGCTAATCAATCATCAAATCTTATCTACTAAATGTGCTAAAACTCAGCCCTCATTTCAGAAATGGAGCCAGTAATGCTGAGCCATGTCCTGAGGCAAACAGAACTGTGAAAAAATGCACACAGGTCAATTAAACATATATGGATTTAAGTAAAAAAAAAAAAAAAACTGACACTTTCAAATACGGTCTTTTTAATCAAAATGAGATGGTGTTCCAGGATCAGGAAAATGCAGGACCAGGCTCATTGACTCCTGTAACCTAACTGAAAAAGAAAAAAACAAAAAAAACCCCAACCTTTGCATTAACCAAGAATGAATAACATACCAAAGCTATAAGGGAAGATAACTTTTTTCACCACTCAATGAAACTCCTGAAAATTTGGTTCTCATCAAACTGTAATGTCTTTATAGTTGGTTGAAGATTTTATCTATTTTCTCCCTCAACGTATTTATTGCATTCAAGGGGCAGGAGCTAATTTGCAACCATAATCTCAACAAGATTATAGTGAGAATTTTTGTGGATTCCAGCCTAGTTTTAATTGATCAAATCAGTTTTAAAAACTTTTCCCAGTGAGTCAGAACATGCTGATAATACCAAGCTGGTTCTTCAGTTCCCTCCCAGCCCTTCTGATGAGCACAGAGAAATAATCTGGAATACTTCTCCAGCTGTGTGAGCTGCTTGGATGTGACAGTTTTTAGCTTGTAGAAAGCTGATCAAAACTGTCTTGGCTGTTTTTATAAACTAGTGAACAGGCTCATGTTGACCTCCTAGTTTGATCTAAATAATATCAGGCTGAGAACCACATGATTTTGGCAAGAAATAGCAATGAAAGTAACAGATTTGCAACATACACCAATTCAGCACTGTGTGACATTTTCTGGAGTCCAAACTTTGGATTTGAAAAAATACAGCTGTTTTTCCTGATCTTCTTTTCATTCAGTTTTATTTTTTTTCTTTTAATATCAATTTAAGATAGTCACATCTTACAAAAATAGCACCAAATTAGCACAGGCATGTTAAAAAAAAATCAAACAAAAATCTCCCAAAATATTATCTAATACATGTTAGATGTCAGATGCTTTGAGATAAGGGAGAGGAGTCCTTCTAGTCATCTCATCCGGTTCAAACTTTGGTTTTGCAGCATAGAGGGAGCTGTATGCAGGGAGTGGCTAATACATTAAATGAAAATTCTAAATTGGTTCAAATGTGCAGAAGTGATTTTTTTCTGGAAAAAATGGCAGCCTTCCTAATTTTCATGAGTCATCATGTTGACATCTGATCCAATTTATATCTGTGCCTGTGTACACATGCATACATATACACATATATAGGAAAATTATAGAAAAATTTATATGCATATATTACTTGTCTCCTGTCCTGTCTTTCCCTTATGGGAAGACCTATAACAATAGCAAGTGAGAGGAGATTGAAAGTCCACCTGCAGCCCTTCACTTAAATGTAGTGACTCCACTTTTATGGCTTCAGAGAATGAAGATGATCAAAAGAGCAACTGCTTTATGAAGATAGGCTGAAGGAGTTGGGGTTGTTCAGCTTAGTGGAGAGAAGGCCTGGGGGAACCTCATAGTAACTTATCAGTACCTAAAGGGGGCTACAGAAAGGCAGGGGTAGGACTTTTTAATAGGATATGTGATGGGAGGACTAGAAATAATGGATGTAAATTGGAAGGGGGTAGATTCAGGCTAGATATAAGAAAGAAATTCTTTACAGTGAGGGTAGTGAAACACTAGAAGAGGCTATGATTCTATGAATGAAGAAATTTACATATGCAAGTTGGGGCAAAGTGGTTCCTTACTTTTATATGCACCAAAAGACAAATGCAGATGAAGATTTGCCTTGAAAATCTCATATTTACAGCTCCATCCTAGAGTGAGGCTGTTTGGATTCAAATATCTAGTATAAGGAACTTGCCTAGACTTTTTATGTTTTTTATTCTTCTTTTAAAAGGCGTCTACATATATTACATTTCCTTGGCTTGTTGATGAGGCTGGAATGTAGGAGGATAAAATTATTAAAGTGTTAGTTTTCTTACTTTAATTTTCCAAATGCATGTGGTTTAGTCCCTTGAGTGAAATAAAAATTTTGAGGGAGGAAATAGATGAAAATATTCAACCATTTTCTCTACAAAGTCCACACTATCTTGAACTCCAACAGCTTTATCCTTCTGCAGCAAAACTTATGCAAGATGATTTATGATTTATCTAAACATGTTGAGTGATAGCAATGATTTATTTATAATATACAAAGAAGTTATTGTCATTCTGTGATTCTAAAGGATTGAGCCATCAGAGCAGCATTGATGTATGTCTGCCATAAACCAGACAGCTTTATTACATCGGAGATTCAGTTCTGCAGCTGTGTTTAGAGGCAATGCTATTTAAAATGTGCCTATAACTCCCAAAGCCAAGACCAGCATATTTGTTTACTTTCTTGCTCAGTTTGCCAAGCAAAGGGTTTTTTCCAGCCAAATTGCACCTACACTTGGCCCTGGAACCTGCCAAATAATGAGTTTGGAACATTCTCCTTGAGAGATATCTAGCTGGAAATTAACTTTGAAGACTTGGTTAATTAAATTATCATTTCAAGATTACTTTTGACTCAAGAGTTTGTTCATGGGGTGAATTTATTTGTTGTTTATTCTGGCTCAGCTATCTTGCCTAGAGACATTTGAACTGTCCAGAAGAGTCTCTGCTTAAGCTGTTTGAGGATTGTGTGCCTTTGTGAGTGGCTTTTTGTTTGGTTCTGATTGGGGTTTTTTCCTAAACACCTAACACCTGTCTACTTACTGAGGAGTGCATAAAGCAAACACACACTGGAAAGAAAAGGCAAACAGAAAAACATGACTTTAATTTTCCCTTGTGAACACCTCCATTAGTATAACACAAGCACCAAGTCTGGGCTAGATTCCTGGTTTTCCATGAGACAAATCATATGGGCAACAGTAGGGGGGTAAGAATTCTGTTACTGAAAAATTCATGCAAGGCAGAAGGTGTGTGAAAGTCTCTGCATTACAGCTGAGTTGGTCAAGTCTGCATTTACAGATATTCCAGTTATGAGGAAGCATGTTATGAGCAAAGGAAAATCTCTTGAATGGTGACATCAATAGACTTTAACCAAGGATAGGAAACTCATCCTAAAATATGGAGTTGATTTTGTTCATTTTGCATTTATCTGTGTACCCAGTTTAGAGCACAAGTTCTGCAGAAGGGTGAGATGACCCCATTGTTGTCCTCACAACTTGGATATATATTCAGTAAACATTAGCCTTTAACACAACTTAAAGAACTCTTGTAGTGATTATGAAGACAATAATGTATCTAATGCAGAAAGCCTGACATTAAATGCATGCAATGTATATCCCTACGCAGGCACCATCTGGCTCTTTTGTTATTGCAGATTGAGACAACTAAACAGGCAATGAACCATAGATGGAGAAAACTAGAGTCTTTTAGCCCAAAATTGGGAGCTTTAATCCAGACCATATCAGGCATCCTTCTTAAAATATTTCTTCTGCAAGCTAGTTACTGTTAAGACTGAGACTTCTCCTTGGAAGACAATGGAAATATAATCCCCTACAAAAAACAACTACTTGTTTTTGGGAAAAAGGCAACCTTCCTTGTCAAAAAACCTTAAAAGCTAAGGAGTATTTCAACTAAAATGCAACTAATGAGAAAGAATAGAGATATCAATCAAAAGTGGGATTTTTTTTTAAGGGAAGTTAATTTCAAAAAATGAAGACATAAGTAGCCATATAAAAAGTAATTGAAAGTGAAAATTAAGAATAAGTTTATAAACAAAATATCTCATTATATTAAAAGATTTGTGAAAAGGCAATCATGACGAAAATGGAAAAGAAATTTAGATTATGAAGAATAAAAGGCTGGTAGTTGAAAAGTTCTCATAGAGGCTATGGTGTCAAATAGTCTCATTTACTGACTTTTTCTTGGTTTGTTAGAAAGCAGTGCAAATATGAGCAGTTTTGCTTGAGTCAGAATTACAACCTCAAAGCAAGTCATCATCCAGTCTCACTTCATGGTTTTCATCTCTCATCAGTAGAATAAACTGGATTCTCTCTGGACTAATGAAACTAGAGGATATCTGGAACAGGTTCCTGCTGTGCACCTTATTTACCTACATGTACCAGCTATGACAGGGGTTCAGTCCATTAAAACTAGCCCCAAGTAAAACACTGAAATATGTGTGGTAGAGATGACAAGTCCTCAGAGCTGTAACTTCTACAGATTCACTGCTTTTACACCATGCCATTTAATATCATAGAAGAAATTAAAACAAAACTTTTCCTAAATAAAGAGCACCTCTTGGTATTGAGTTTTTGAAGGGATAATTCATCTACAGCTGGATAAATTGGAGTCAATGTTTAATGTAAATGAAGTCCCCATTAAAAGAAATATCAAGAGACCCAAAAGAGAAGTTATTAATAAAAAAATTATAAAAGTGTTTTCTCTGGGATCCCAGAGAGACTATTTCAGACCCTAGGGGTGCTCCATATGTTCAGGAAATAATCATAAAATCATAAATCTAAAGGCTGATGAATGATTAAAAGACTGACAGAAGTCTACCAGACAGTGTAGTCTGGATTATTTGGTGAATTGCATCTGATCAATCAAAATGCATTTTCATGCATGCAAATTGAAAAACACATGTAGAGAAATGATACAGACATATCTACTGAATGCAGTACTGTGCCCAAGAAAGCAATGACTCTGAAATTAGTTATAGATGACAGTAAGGATGTAATTGCTTTGAGATTTCAGAGCTAGCTTTAGGTATTACCAGAATCAGTGAGATTATATTAGTCAAAGGAAAAATGAAAGGGAAATTAAAATTTACCAATACTCAATTTGATACTACTATAAAGTATATATTTGATTTCTTTTTGCAGTATTTCCATTCATTTCCACAAAATATAGTCAATAGAACAGTAACCATTGTCTTCTTTTTTTTCTTCTCTCAGACTCAGTTAATAATAAAAACTGCAGTCAGATTTACAGAATTTTATTTTTCCTATTATCACTTCAATAGGGGAAGTCTGGAAATTTCAGAATGCCAAGCCTGTTGCAGTCACCTGCTCATTCTTCATGTATTTCATAGTCAATAGGTTCCACAGTCAATGCAGTGATGATCTTAATTTTTCTAATAGTAAGATCTGAAACCAGATAAACAATAGGATATAAATCAAGCAGAATTTGAGGCAGTGCTATCAAATAAACCACCTTTTAAGCTAGTGTAGACTTTCACAAACAGTTCACATTAAATGGACTTTCAGGTATTAGAAAAAAGTTCTTCACCTGTTTTTTAAGCAATTATCACTGTTCACCAGTGATGCCTATTAAACATTTTAGAAGCTCTGCAGCAAACTATTTTCCCATGGCAGGCATAACCTCAGAAATAATCCTGTCTTTCTCATTTCAGATTCCAGGAAGGTACAGCAAACTAATTAGGAATTTCAGGACTCCTCAGAATGGTTAGTAAATGCGAAAATATCTTTCATTGCTATATCACCCATCTAAAGAGGTGAAGGCTGTGGCACTCTGATGGTTCAGGACATGAGAAATGTTTCTCATAAAACCAGAGATACGAAATCTCCCTTTATTCACATGTGAAATGAACCCAATTTAGAAAGAGGAATAATGTGTATAGAATGCAAATATCACAGTGTATATTATTCTGAGACAGCTGAAAATATTTTATTAATCCTGAATGTCTCTGGAAGTCTAGTCTCTGCCTTTCTCTCCGTGTGACTGCTGCTTGCTTTCCAGGGTATCTTGATAACTTAGAATCATAGGATCATAGAATGGTTTGGGTTGAAGGGACCTTAAAGATCATCTAGTTGTGTAGCTCAGTTGGGAGAGCATCAGACTCCTAATCTGAGGGTCAAGGGTTCAAGTCCCTGTCCAGGTATGAAGCTTGCAAGAGTTGGGATGATGGTTGGACGTGATGATCTGAAAGGTCCCTTCCAACCTAGATGACTATGACTATGACTATGACTAGTTCCAACCCCCCTGCCATAGGCAGGGACACCTCCAGCTACACCAGATGACTCAGTGCCTTGTCCAGCTTGGCCTAAAACACCTCTGGTTGACATCATTTGGATTAATCTACATCTTTGTTTCAAAGGTACTAGATGCTTATTTTCATATCCTCAAAGGCAGGTCCAAAAGACTGAAGTATCAGTGACTCTCACAGAAGGTATTCTGAGGTAACAAGGATACCAAAGACACCATTTTCTTGTTGGGTTCAAGATCAAATATTTGAGCCTGTCTCTTTGTCCTCAGTCAATGTCTACTGTTCAATCCGGACCCTGGATCTGATCTTACCACCACAGAGAAGGAAAAATAACTGACCTCTCTAGCCATTGTGTTTTCCAGTGGCACTGAGCCAATATGATGGGATTAGCATGGCCAGGACTTCCAAGGAAGTCTGGGCATCTGAAATTCCGGGGAACCAGAAGTCCCTGGCTGGCTCATTTGCCTTCAGGTGTGATGGCTAATGAAATGCACTCTATGGCAGGTATGAAAGAAAGAATAAGTGTAGTATTTGGAGCCAAAAGTATCACACTCCTTCTTTTTATGCCTCGTGCACAGAAAATGTGCATATTCCACTGGGGTCTTCCTTAATTCACTGACTGAACCTTGTTTAAATGTGGAAGTACCTACTCAACAACTAATCATGGAATCATGAAATAGTTCAGGTTGGTAGGGACCTTAAAGATCATCGAGTTCCAACCCCTCTGCAATAGGCAGGGACACGTCCCACTACATCAGGCTGCTCAGTGCCTTGTCCATCCTGGCCTTAAACACCTCCAGAGAGGGAGCATCCATAACCTCTCTGGCCATCTTCTTCCAGTGTTCCACTACCCTCACTGTAAAGAATTTCTTTCTTCTATCTATTCTGAATCTACCCCCTTCCAATTTACATCTGTTTTTTCTAGTCCTCCCATCACACATATTATTAAAAAGTCCTACCCCAGCCTTTCTGTAGGCCCCCTTCAGGTATTGATAAGTTACTATAAGGTCCCCCCTGAGCCTTCTCTTCTCCAGGCTGAACAACCCCCTAATCAAGGAGCAGTGTTTATTTCTGTGGAACTGAGTGTATCTGTGTATGTGACACAAACTCCTGCAGTTTATTTTATTCTAAGTCATGACAAGAAGACTAAATTTTAAAACATGCTCTCATAAAAATACTGCAGAGAAAATGCAGAGACATTATTAGATAAAAAGCTACTTACATTTGTGAAAAACAAATATTAATATGCCGAGTGAAGTAGAAATTAATCATACTAATTTCTGAAATAAATCAACCTTTTAAAAAAATTATTAATGCTATTTCTTTGAAGATCAATTTTCTTTCAAATGTTAGCTGTCTTAGATTGCATTAGCCTGAATTTCTTCCTGCCTGAATTGCTTTAAGTTTATGTTACATGCTAGAAGTATTTTGTATCCATTAAACAGATTCTCTAATACAAGGTACTTGGTTTTAGGTGCTTTTCTGCTCTATAGAAGACAGAAGTAAGAGCAAAAATGTCTTGTGCAAAGCATGCAACACTTCAAATGGAGCCTTTTTATTGTGTCTGCAAGTTAATTCTTTGTAATATAAAGATCTTTTTGAAAGCTATTACAAGTCAATAATTTATAGAGTGATGTTAGGCATTAAAATGCCTGGGCTGATTAAATGCAAAAAGCTGGCTGAATAAAAAAACAATGGATTCACAGAATGATCTAATTGAAAGTTTGCATCTTGAGACTGGAGTTTGGCTAAAATAGATGTCTAAGTACTGGAAGATAGCTTCAACATCTCTTAGAGTGAAATCTTGGGCATGAGGGCAAAGACTGTCTTCTTCCCACATAGTGGGAGTTGCCTAGAGAGGTCCTAGAAGAATGGAGGACTTCAAGCGTTATTGTAAGACCCACTATTTTGACACAGAATAAGAAGTTCCACATGAGAGTTTTTAATGCTAAGAGATATTGCACAATTTAAGAAGTATTTCTTTGGACTATGTCCTATTTAAGCTTTCAGGTGAAAGTCCTTTTTCAGATCTGTTGCTCTACAACTTTTAACTATCCTGTTCCCAGAAAAAAGCTTTTCCCTGCATAAATCAGTGGAAATCCACTGAAACAGATCACAGAATACATTCAAATGCTGAAGAACATGGTTGAAGGCAAAGTTTAGGCAAGCCTTCACAGACCCAAAATTTAGAAAGAGGTAACTAGAGGGACTCTAGTTGTTATAATTATTACTTTTCCTGAAAATAGCTTATTTCTCATTATTTCTAAAAATTCAATCCTTGGGTTGTTTGCCATTATTTCTTTTTTTTTATTCTAGTTTTATTTGCTTTTTTCCCCTTCCTTATTCTTGGCCATACTACTACTACGTAGTATGTGTTGCCATGTTGAAGGGCATGGGTATGCCTGATGGTATCTGCATTCAAGTACTAGTAAAAAAACCTGTAGACATTCCAAAAGGTTCCAGAAGTTAAAAATAAGATACTCCAATTGCTTAATGAAGCATTAAGAAATCAGAAAAGGGCATGGTAGAAAGTTCAGCTGGGCAGCAGGAATTTTTAGCAGAGTTTGAAGGAAGAAGCAGAAATAATCTCACAGTTTTCACCGTGGTTATGAAGCATCTTTACAGTCCATACAACCACTATTCCAGGTTCAATGCTGTAACAGCAAAAGTTGTTCCTCTGTTCAATTGTGTTAAGTCCCAGGTGCACTCCATGTGGAGAACACAAGCAGCAAAGGTCACTTAATTTCATTATGCTGTAAATGGTAGAGAGCTTGTTGTGGTGTCTGGAAAATCCCTGTCTCAATGCCCAGTGGAATTTTAACAGAAGATATGCACCTGGCAGGTCTGTATGTACTGCTCTGTAAAGCTGATCAGTGAAAAATTTTTCTGTAACTATAAAATAATCTCTGTCTACTGGATTCAAAATAGAATCCAAACTAACTAAATTTTAATAATAAGTAATGTGATGCTTACTTATTTACTCTGTTGTCTCTATATACATCTTTTACAATACCTGATGTAGATTTATGATGAAATAATTCTGTGATATACAATAAGCTTATGCAATTCTCAAAATATCAACATTCATCATCAAATTCAGGAAAAAAAGAGATTTCTCTATAACATTTTCTCTATAGGACAGGCAAGTTTTTGGCTTCCATTGTGATGTCAGCCTGAAAAGACACCTTAAAATGCCATGCTTAGAGTATCTGCAGACTTCATAGAGAAATACAAGGTCTTTGATTTTGATTTAGTGTGTTGAGGAACTGAGGCAGAGAGAAAGAAAACAAGGAAGATAACTACTCTTCTTTCTTGGGTGTTACCTCATAGTGTCATAGAATAGTTGGGGTTGGAAGGGACCTTAAAGATCATTGAGTTCCAACCCTCCTGCCATAGGCAGGGACACCTCCCACTACATCAGGCTGCTCAGTGCCTTGTGCAGCCTGGCCTTAAACACCTCCAGAGAGGGGGCATCCGCCGCCTCTCTGGGCAACCTCTTCCACTACCTCACTGTGAAGAATTTCTTTCTTATGTCTAGCCTGAATCTACCTATTTCCAATTTACATCCATTATTTCTAGTCCTCCCATCATATGAAACAATGACATGACTATTTCCACTGCACTGGGAAATAGTCCTCAAAGATAAAAGATGGTAGATATTTAAAAATTCAGATATCCAAAAATCACTCAAAGATTTTATGGAGTAGCTAGCATATACTAAACATTTATTTTTTATTCAGGATCAATATATTAATCATCATTCAAAAAACCTAATTACCAAACTGAGCATTGAGATAAAATCACAATATTGAAATAACAATGGGTTACAGGCCACAAAATGCACACTAATGCAAAGAGGGATTCATCACTCATCATTCCCTGATTTTTCATCCAATTACTTAGTTTTATGATCGCTGCTTTCCAGCATGAATTGAATTAGTTTTAGTTTAGAGTTTCACTGGGGGGAAATTGTGCCTTTGTATTAGCCATAGGAAGTGTTCAGAATTTACTTAAAGTAATGAAGCAATATAATTAAGAGTTGCTGAGAAAAAAGACTATAAAGCATGATTGCATTTTGCCTACTCTTTACTGCTTTCAAAATTATTAACTTAGACTTTGAGAGCAAGTGCAGATGGCTTCATAAATAAAAAACCCAAATGTGTATATCGTTAATGGTTTTCAGAAGGTTCCCTTTTTTAAAAGCTGTTTATTACTGTGAAATCACTGCAGAAGACTTCTCTCTTGAGAAACAGAACATCTGCCCAGGCTTTGGTTCACTAATAACTGAGTGCTTCCATTACTCCACAGCAGATGCTCTTCCTAGCTAATACGTATTTCTGTAATCAACTCCAAGCATAACTTTTGCCCAAAAAGGCAAATTTCAATCATTTAGATGGAAAATGAATTTTTGTGACTTCATTAAGTCATGAAAGTGGTGAAATTAGAAGACAGTTATTGAAGCTGTTAATTTAGTGCCTTATACTGGAGTGTGCTATCAGAGAGCTTTAGATGGTAGCTTGTCCAGGATGATTTTCTTAGAGTTCTTCATTAATGTTTATCTTCCAGTTTCTTGTGATGGTATATAAAAAAATAAGTAGGTTTCTCACTGCTGTAGAATTTCTACAGATAATTTTTCAACTAATGTATATCTCAAGGACTTGTGTAGAAAGTTCTGAAGTTAGCTAAGAGTAATATTTATAGAATAGTCTAAATATAGTTGCATTCTTAGTGCTTTGAATAGAACCAATGCTTAACAATAACTCATCATGACCTTGATTTTATCACATGGTATATATTAATCACTAGCTGTTACCAGATAGTCATTATTTTGATAACAAAGACAGAACCACTCAGCACTTCTGATGTTTTTATCTTTTCAAAATATGCATCAATATTTCAGCATGTCTATCAATTCTGTTCTGTCTTGCAGTGTAAGTCTCTTTCAGTTGCCCAACCAGTACTAAAAAAATCTCATCCAGCATTAATATTTTATTTCTCTCAAAATAAAAAAAAAAGCATATTCATTTCCTGGATCATCACACATACAATTATAATTGATTTTATATTTGCTTAAAAAAAAAGAAAAAAGAAAATAGAGACAAAAAATTGCTTGAACTGACTATATTGAACTAAGCAAAAACTGCATTTTAAGGGACTAATTGCTAATATAAGTCTATGCTACAGCACAAACCTGATCTGCTATAGTTTTATAATTGCTACCATAAGATTATAATATTTTGCATTGTTATATGGGTGTACCTAGAGAATTTTTTCAATGATTGTGAGAATTTTACATGTTCTTGGAATTCCTATTTCTATAGATTTGTGGTAAACTCTTATATGCTGCCCATTTTTGTAGCATAACTATTTGCATGGGGAATCAGCCCAGTGTAGGGATTCTTACCCCTGTGCTGTTATCTATTCTAAAGGTTTTCCCCTTTTTCTTAAGAAAAAAAATCATATCATTCACAACAGCCATGTTGTTTAAAATTTACCATTACTTGAGAGAGGGATTATGTATTCCAAAAAAAAATAATCTTAATTTGCAAGTAATAACAATAAACCTTATGCACAGAAAACTTGTATAAGTTCCTTAAAATTTACATTAACTTACTTTTCATCCAATATCTATATGGTTTTGCAAGAAAGCACAGAAATATATGCATGAATTATATCTGTGTATGCACATTCATTAAAAAAAGCTGCATAAGCAAACATAATCTGAAATCATTAAAAACAACATAATGTAGGATGACTGAAGACTCTTCCTTTGGACTTTTTCAGTGGTGATTTTTCTGTAATAAAAATATTCCACTTCACTTTCCCAGATACAATGTAGTTCAATGTTTTGTGACACAGAACTATTTCACATGTCTAGAAAATGTCCTTATTAATGTGTCTACTTTATTATGGTTTTTGACTTTCAACATAATCAATGAGAAGTAAGTGTCAGTTTGACACTCAAGGTGAAAAGTGAGTTCATGCTATTAACCATGTTTATGATTTACTCCTTCTCCTGTCTAAGTCTACATTGTAATGTGAACAGACTCCTGTTATGTTTGTTTTATACATATATATTAGTTTTATACACACATACTGAGGATTTTCTAACAGCTTGTTCTCTGTGATTGATATATAAAAACTGAGATGAATAAATGAAAAACAATTGTGATGTGGAGCTCTTTTTTTTCTTCTTAAAACAGTAGTTAAATTTGTGCTGACAAAATGTATAACTCAGTAGTAAGATACCAGTATGTCATATTGTAAGTGACTCAACAAAGACATACTTCAAAGAATAATGAAAGCTAACAAGCTGTCTTGTATTAAGCAAAAAGGGAGAATCCAGCTTTTAATATGTTAATTCAGCCTCAATTGCAGATATGCCTAATCTCAACATGTCTGGAAATTCTGCATGACAGATAATAAAAATGGATATAAAGGCATTATTACCTTTAACATATCTCATTTTGGAGGCGGGAAACTAAAAGAATTGGTCGTGCATGAAGTCACTCAATATAAAATGTCTAAAAGCTATTGACTTTCTCTCTGATGTCTTAATGAATGTGTTGAAGAATTCTCCTCTTGGTTTTTATCTATATATAGTTTTTAGCTTTGACAGATAATTAAAGTATTAGTGAGAATATGCCACTGTTCTTGGAAATAAGATATTTGTCAGAATATTCCAAATCACCAGTGATCATTCTAACCATCTACCTTGGTCTTATCTGCTAGGTTACCATTGGTCTTAAGTGATCACCACTGAAACAGCATCATTTACCCATCTTTGAGCTACTATTTCATAGAATCATAGAATTATAGAATTACCTAAGTTGGAAGGGACCTTTCAGATCAAGTCCAATCATCAACATAACTATGCCAAAAATCATTAGTAAACCTTATATCTAACCCCCAGTGAGCTACAACCCAAGCATTGCCAAAGTTTTCTTCTTTTGTTTCAATTTTTGCATCTTCTGATTCTTATTCTCTTTCAACTCAAAAGCTCAATGAGGCAAACAAAATTTAAGAGGTATGCTTGACCAAACAGATGATGTTATCTGGCCATCACAGTTTTCATATTGGTGTAAATATTTTGCTGAAAGATGAAATTTTCTACCACAAAGTCAAATTTCAGTTCCTGTTCCACTCTTTACATTCCCTGTTCACAAGCACATAAAATGTAGATGCAAAATCAATATCCTTTGTGCCTTAGCCCTTTTTTCTGATAGAGGAACAAGCTACTTGCTTAAATTTTATTAAATAGAATCAATTATAAAGGAGATGCCCTCATTTCATCATAATGAAGTGCAGCAATTTCAGCGTTGAAACAAGTTCCAAGTCTGATGAATGTCATGCTGGAAGTGCTGGTAGTGAATAAGTTCAGGGATAAATGTAGCTCCACCAAATTCACCAACAAGTGAACATTTTTCAAACCTTTTCCCACTACTAATAAAGTTGATGGGAATTCTGACCCTGCTTTCAACAAGGCCAGAAGTTCACCTTGGGTAAACAGGCTTTCAAGAGAGAATCTATTTACAGAGCTGTGAGCCTCCCCTCTTTGCTATTACTTTATCTCATGTCACTACAGAGCAGAGATAAATTGTGGTGTGCTTCAAAGTAAGCTAATAGAGTGGGACTTGGATACTTGAGTTCAGTCTTCTGCTGAGATTTATGCCTTTGCCCTAACAGAGCTGGCTGTTTCCCTCATGCAGATGAGGATTATTCAACAGAGAGACTAACTGCTTAGGTCTCAGGCATCATGACCCATTTTAACCATTGCAGGAGCATTCATATCAGTTTAAGTAACATTACAAATGACTTAAATAAAAGTCCATAAAAATGAGGGGAAAAAAAGTTTTTAGGGAAAGTTCAGTGCAGTCAATAAATAAAATTTTTATTCACAATTAAAAAAAAATGAACATAAACAATGGCTTTTGCAATTAAATGGTCAAATAAAAGGAAAAAAATTGTCTAGATAAAGTCAGATTCAAGCAATTTCAACAATTAATTGAAAGTCATTCATTTCACTTGAACTATAACCCTTCAGCTTGCTAAAGGAGCAGAAGTACCTTTTAAAATTAAAACCAAAATTTATTAAGAAGTGCCTGTGGCTAATGCTTCTTCTCTGAACGTATTTTTGAATTGAAACTAGTCATAAATTACAATCAATTCATCTAAATGCAATTTTTCAAATTTTATTTCCTTAAAAATATTGCAATAGTGAATTTTTTTCCCCAGTTAAGAAAGGTAGAAAGTATAGTTTGAACACATTGGCTAACATGCAAATTACCAAAGGTCATAAAGCATGTAAAAGAAATGTATTTTTATTTTTGTGCATTTCTATGTAATGCACAAATAATTCAGCTGAATGAAAACTTATCTACTTTTCAGTGAAATAACAACAGTAATTCAGTGATTAAAGTACTGTAATTACCTGATCAGTTTTCCTTCCCATTACTGATTCAAAATTCAAGCTGCTTTTTATTTTCCACTGAACTCTAATTTTGCACCCAACCATATCAAACTGACATGAAATTAAAAGCATGTGACATCCTTTCTACATATCTTGATATCTCTAGAAAAAATTTCATCTTCTTACTGCCACAGAGGAAATAAAGAAAATATATTTAGATTAAAATAAGTCTTTGTCTTCATTCGTAATAAAATCAGATAAATGCTTCAGGAAAGAAACCTATGGAAAATTCAAATGTCATCATTAAAAATATGCATTAACTAATCTCATCCCTTGTGTATTTAGTATGACTTGTTACCTCCAGCAGAGCATTATTTAAAACATTTCTCCCCGTGATGGTTGCTAGCTGATTTTTCAAGAATACAGTTGTGCAAAAATATTTGTAACTCATTTATTTTTTCCACTTAACCTCTTGTTCTCATTTTAAAAAGGACACTGTTTTCAGTATATCAAATGTTTAGTATTCATATATATGTGTAACTGATATTCATAGCAACTAATAAGTCAGGTGCAGTTTTATTAACACAAATTTTCTTGCTTTGAGCCAGAGGGAAATTCATCATTCATGGAAGCCTGGTGTCACTTTTAATCACCCAAATACAAAGAATATGATTAAAACTTTAGAAAAGCACCTCTGTGCCTTTTAGCTCACCAGGATGACACCAGAGACATTCATAAATTTTATCTGCAAAAGTATTTTTGTCACTCTTGGAGGCCTGTTTTCATGTATTTTATATTTTGTGCTACTGACCTCTAGTGTCATGGGAAAAAAAATGTCTTTTAATGCTATTACTCAAGGCTCTTCAACTCCTACAAGCCCTTCTCCAGTTGCTCTTCAAAGCTAAGTAAAACAAACAGTTCAGTAAAGATATTTATGAAACATAAATACTTGAGTTTCATACTTTATCTTCCTAACAGAGCTTTGAAATGTGTCAAAACAACAAGATGACCTATTTGTATGTGGAGAAAAAGAACACAAAGCAGATGAATCCCAGTCCTGTTATTTCTCACAGACATGTTGTGGGCTTGTTTTTAAAATGACACCATTAATTTATTTCAATTGTGGAGACTTCTTGTGAAAAGTATCAAAAGTCTATTTTTTCCCCTTAAATATTTCAGTTCTAAAAAGTATACAGGAAAAAAAAATCTCCCTGCAAACAACATTGCCTTCCTTCCTATATTTTGGCCAATAGTGGATTTCACCAAGGGGGTATATGCTGCACAAGGCATCTTGGGAAATTTGAATTGCCACCTTCATTTATCATGGCACATTTCCTTTGGCATGTTTCAAATTAGAAAAAGTTGACTGCAGATTTCAAATGTGTATTGGATGTAGTAATGCAGCTCAAGAAGACTTTGCTGTCCAGTATTAAAAAAAAAGATTAGCAGGTGGCAGAAACGTAGCATTATTCAAATCCAGCATAATATTAGGCACTCAGAGTCATGCTTTAATTTTATCCCATCAGTTTCACAGGAATCTGAAAATGTACTAATTTGAGTAGTAAAAAAGGAATCAATCTAATTGGAGAAAGACTGCAAATGTACAGGCAAGAAAACAAATTATACAATACTAGGAAAATCAGCATATATCAAAGAAAGATCACACTTGACCTTGAGTCTTCTGTTTTCTAGATTTCAGGACAGACAGAGTATAGTTTCATAGTTTCATAATTAAGGTTGGAAGGGACCTTTCAGATCATATAGATATAAGGAAGAGATTTTTAACAATGGAGATGGTGAAACACTGGAACAGGTTACCCAGAGAGGTTGTAAGTGTCCCATACATGGATGAGGCTCTGAGCAATCTGATCTAGTTGAAGATGACCCTGCTTATTGCAGAGGGGTTGGGTTAGATGACCTTTAAATGTCCCTTCCAACCCAAACTGTGCTATGATTCTAAGAAAAGAACAAAAGCCCTAAGATCTATTGACCCATGCTTATTAGATCTGTATGTGTTTTTCCACTTCACATTGCAGTATTTAAAACTAAATCTGGGAAAAGCAGTTTCAGTTTTCAAGGTGCCTCCAAGTAAAAGTGAAAAAAATATATCAAATGACAAACCAATGTCCCTAACTTCCCCCTATTTCATATGACAGTCTCTCTTGTTCTGGCTTGGGCCCATTCTAAAATGTTTCATTCCTTCTCTTTTAATTCTGACTTTTGTATCTCTGGTGTCAGAGGAGGACAGATTTCTCAGTATTATAAAGAAGTTCTGCTGAACATTAAAAAAGGTTAAGAGATTTATTCTGTACCATTGTGAATAGTTAAATCAGAGACATTTTAAATAATGGATTTTTACTTCTTTAAGGATGAAGAACAATTTGCAGAAGATATCCAGTACTTTTCCTATCAAAAATGAATCATGGATATTCCAGCAACACAGAACTGAATAATGAAGCTTTTTTCAAAAAAGAAACTTTTTATTTTTACATTCTTCTTTTTCTTCACTTCTTTCTTGCTTTTGAAATCCACATCAAAATTTTAATAAAAACTAAGAGTGAGATTTCTTTATCTTGATGTGAACATTTTTCCACTTCCTAAATTTCAGTCTCCTGGAAAACTGTGGAGTGAAAAACTAAAGAAAGGCAAATTAATTCTCTTTTTTTGCTGTATTATCTCCTCAGATGGTGAGAGGTTAATGGAGAGTATTGTGAACGACACACTGGAAAGGTTATTGCTGAGTAGCAAGGTGATAAATGCAGATGAGAGCAAAAACTTTTTACTCTAAATATTCTCAAAAATCATCAGCATTTTCCTGGAAAACATACTGGGTTTAATTAAAACTTAAAATTTATGTAACTGAAAAAAGCTCTGCTTTCATCAATGACAGAGATTTTCATGGTAAGTTAACACAAGATTATAAAATTATAGGTATGTGAATGACAACATGAAATAACTGTCATATAGCTCCTTCCTCTTCTCTCAGGGCATTCATTAAGTTGGTCATGTCACATTCAGTAAGAGAACAATATCTAACTTTGGCTTTGCTTGCTGTTCCGCTCTGAGTTCAAAACCTGTGCTGTCAAAAAAAGCCTTGTGAACTTCCCAGGTTCCACATGTGGCACATGAACTCATCTCCCCACAGTAAATCACTGCAAAAGCCAAGGAGCTGCACTCACATAAACTCAGATGCCTTCTCTAGTAGCAATAACAATTCTACTGGAATGGTCTGCAATAAATAAAGCTCATAAAAATAGTGCCATAAAGAAGGAACAATAAATCCTGTTGTGTGGAAAATATTGATTCTAGCTACTAAATAACACTAAATAACTGATGAACTTCAAGGAAGCACATTTGGTCTGACATCCGTGACATGTTGCTCTTGTTCTTCTGCAGTATTGAATCCCGTGCATTTGAAGAACAGTTCCTCTGATGATATAATTTTATCTCACAACTTCAAGGATCTATTATCAATGTCCTTGGATTATAGATTTAAAAAAAAAAAGTCATATTTAACCCAAACAAACCACATATTTAGCTAAGTAATTAAAATTTGGGTTTAAAGTAGTTGATAAGTGATGAAGCAGATGAGGAGCAGCACCAGCCTCCTGGCAA
>VZTY01032592.1:4479-76412 GCA_013400935.1 Turnix velox
AAGAAATTCTTTACAGTGAGGGTGGTGAAATACTGGAACAGGTTGCCCAGGGAGGTTGTGGATGCCCCCTTTCTGGAGGTGTTCAGACCAGGCTGGACAGGGCACTGGGCAGCCTGGTCTAGTGGGAGGTGTCCCTGCCTATGGCAGGGGGGTTGGAACTTGATGATCTTTAAGGTCCCTTCCAACCCAAACTATTCTATGATTCTATGATTTCATCACCACATCAGAGATGCAGCACCATGGCTCTCTGGAGTATCTTAGCTGATGTGTCTTAGTTGTGTCTTAGCCTGCAACTCCAAATACAAATCAAATACAAAGCAGGGAACATATACAGAGAAATATCATACCGGAAGAACTGCAGCAACTGTAGTTGGTTGTGACTCTGTCCTTGCACCTGAAGCTTATTTCTACTTCTGCTGCAGACACACCACAGATGTATGTGCAACAAGTGAGTAACAACCCACACACTCTACAGTCAGTGGCACTGATGTGCCCTGCTATTTACTGAGGTCAATGCCTTAATAAAGCAGTGGAGCTTGTGTGGTTGTCAAACCTACACTGGGACAGGGACCCTAGTCTTTACTTGGCATTACTGGCTTGTGTACAGAACAGAATGTTGTAAATCTAGCTATAAATACTCCTGTGCCCACTGCATGCTCCTGTTTGGACTAGATCAGCATAGTGATTCCTTCTGACTTTTAAAGTAAGCTATGAATCAATGTACTCATATGAGGCTGATGGTGCTGCTCCTAAACATTGGGATTCTGGGCAAAAGCACCGTAGCGAACAAGGTACATGGTAGTGAACTTCACAGAGGAGCATACAAAGCATCCTGGTTCATAAAACCCACCTCTGGCAGGAAATTATTCAGCAGGACACCTGGATGCCAAACTGGGAAATACCTCTTGGCTTGAGAAAATATTTATAAAACTCTGAAAGGAGCTGACCTGTCAGGGTTACATCTCTGATCTCTCTGCTCCATCTTGGCCTCTATACTTTCCATGTGAAACTCACTTTATCAGCATGTAACCAAGGAATTGAGATAGACAAGAGGAATTGGAACTGACCTGGAGTTGGAAAGGTAAACCTCAGCCCTAGTAAGGGCAGCAGGACCTCACAGACAGAAGGTTTATCAAGCACTAGAACAGGCTGCCCACAGAAGTTACAACATTCCTGGAGATATTTAAAAGAAATGCAAATGTGTTATTGAGAAACATGGTTTAGTGGTGGACTTGGCAGTGCTAGATTAATTGTTGAACTTGATGATCTTAAAGATCTTGTCAAACCAAAATGACTCTATAATTTTTGTATTCTTGTATTTTGTCCTTTGGATTCTCTTTCTGATACGCTCTGCTTATGCCCCTCCTTACTAATTTTACAAACATTTCTGTGACTGAGTAATATATTTGGTCCATTGGCTGTTGAAATCAAGGAAAACCTTTCTGCTGACTTCTGGACCAGCTATTGGTGAGACATAAAAGCATTTGAAGCTCACACTGCTGGAACTGTGTGTATAGATGGCATTACTTCTCCCCCCCCTCCCCCCGTGGTTGCTCATGAGATCAGGACACAAAGGCATCCTGTTTTTTGGGACCCTTCCTTCCTTTAGATGCCAGTTTGCCTTTCTATCCATAATGATAGTGAGAAATCCTTAAGGGTTTTCTAACTCCCATTCCCCAGCAGAGAGCCTCAGCAGGCAAAGGCTTTGTCAGGCAGCATATTAATGAAACAGAAAACATGACCTGAATTTTTACAGCCTGTACTTAGCAGGTCATTTGCTTGTCATGAAAGGGGACATTTTGCATTGGCTGCCAATAATAGCTTCAGAAAAGCAAACACTTAGCTCTCACATTTCATTCCCATGAGGAGAAAGAGGGAGAGGAGACCCAGAGCTGCTCCCTTTCCCCCAGCCCACACAGGTATATCCATACTAAGCAGAGAACTCTCCTAAAATTTAGTCACAGGGATGGGAGTCCTTGTGTGCCCCTGGAGTGAAGCCCATGTGTGTGGCCAAGCTGAGTCCCAGATCCCTACCAAGAAGGATGTCTCATCCTCACATCCCATGCAGCAGCAGCCTGGCTGAGGAGCTCCTTGCTGAACAGAGCTTGCCATTTTCCTGGCAAGCCAGCACTGTTCTGGCTGGCCAAGTTAGCTCTCCTGGTCAAGGCTGGGTCAACAAGACCCCAGGCTAAAATTACAATATATAAGTGCCCTAGCTGTGGAGTGATTTTCACAAGCTAGACAGTCAGGCTCTGCAAGGGGAACAGTGAGGCATGCAAATGCCTTCAGAGACAAGGAATAATATCACATAGAATGTGTTGAGTTGGAAGGGACCTTCAAAGGTCATCTAGTCAGACTCCTCTGCATGGACATCTTGCCCTAGATCAGGTTGTTCAGAGCCTCATCAAGCCTGGTCTCAAATGTCTCCAGGGATGGGGCCTCCACCACCTCTCTGGATAACCTGTTCCAGTGTCTCACCACTCTCATTGTGAAGAACTTACTAGTTTCCAGTCTAAACCTGCCCTGCTCTAGCTTAAAACCATTGCCCCTTATCCTGTCACTACATGTCCTGACAAACAGTCCCACCTCAGCTTTCTTGTAGACCCCCTTCAGATGTTGTTAGCCTTCTCTAGGCTAAAAAACCCAATTCCAAGAATATGAAATAGTTAATTCCCAATTAAGAATATGCTCTTAAACAGTCTCTGTGTTCAAACTAGCACTTGTACCAGCTGCAAGATGGAGCTGGGCACAAGAGATGTCTGGGACTGTGCCAAACTGAAGCAGACCAAGTGTTGGTGAGGACAGATGTATGCATGAAGTAGGAGCCAGGAGTACTGACATTACACTGCTCAAACTCACAGGTTCATAAGCTTCATCATGCATTTATGCTTCTGGGGGACATCTCCACACTTCTGTCAGGCTGGTCTGACCAATGAGCCATCAAACTGCCAGACCTGCTCCTGTGCAGAGTCTTTAAGACCTCGGTATCCAGCTCTGTCCATCAAGGCAGAATCATTGAATTATGAATTGCACTCAGTACAGCATATTTAATAAGGGTATGAAAAAGTTACTGGGTAACAGAGATCATGACCCTGCTTCTGCCGAGTCAGTTTAATTTCAAAATAAAGAAAAAAGAAAAAAAAATTTCTATAAAGAAAAAAATTTGAAAGGACTTGTAAACATGAAGAGCAAGGCTCATCAGATTAATTACAGGGCAGAGTGCATTTCAGATATTGATCTGGGTCTGGAAAGGCTTTAATAAAATTAGTTAGGATTTACTAGCACAAGATGGAGATATTAATATAGTTCATAGCTTTGCTGAACTCAGGGTACTTATTAGAAAGAAGAACAGCCCTTTGAAATCCCCAAGTAGAAAGCTTCACAAGCTTTACAAATGTCAGTAAACCTCAGCTATCACGTTTCACATATGGGAAGTGTGAAAACAAAGGCTCTTTGCCTCTCTGTTTTGCAGGTAGTTGACAGAAAACCTTCAATCACAGCAGATTTTAGGAGACAACCTACATGCAGCTCAGTGAATCTGCCAGGCACTGGATCAGGTCACAAACTAACTGTAGTAGGTTACCCTACTAACTCAAAAAGACTGTCTTGAAGTGGAAAGCCACTAAAATTGCCATCATGGCTGGTACACATTTTCTTCTTTCTCAGTGTTTTTTGAAGGGGAATGGAGTTTGGAACAGTTTCAAAGGCAGACTAATGTTTTCAGCCTGAGGAGTCACTGCTCCCAGCATCCCTGAACCATCTCTTATGGGGATGCTGTATGGATTGTGCTACCCTTCATACATCTGCTTGCTGCCAATTTCTAATGAAAGTGAACTATTATTTTCAGAAAAAAAAATCAATGTTAAGTTGCCTAAGTAGGGAAGGACTCAGCCCTTCTCCTCCAGCCCTCTTGCTCACAAGGACTATGTGGTGTTTAGGAAATATATAAATTTTTCAAAATACTTCTTTGCAAGATGAAAAGCTGGGGGTCACAGGCCTCAGTGGAAGTCTACTGATGAAGGCTCCTAATACTCTGCTTCAACAGAGCTGCAGGAACACATGCAAAGCTGTTTGCAGCATCAAGCCTCCACCTTACCCACAGCACACAGCCATTCTGCAATCCATTCAGATAAAAGATGTTGCTTGCACAGGTCTTTATGTGAGAGGACATAATCTTTAGAATTCTGCAGTGATTCAGGTTACAAGGAATAATCCAAAGGGTTTGAGTATGGTGGGGTTTATTTGCACTGACAAGAAGTTAATTTGATGTTAAGAATTCAGCACACTCCAGTAATTCAGATTGCATGCTAATTCAATCCTTGGCCTCTTTTCTATTGTAAGCATCTCACCAAAATTTCAAATTTTTCATATCAGCTGTGTTGCTTTAGAAAATAAAAGCTGACAGCTCATTTAAAAATTAGCTGTCAAATAATATCAATTTTTACTTAGATGCCAGCCAAGATCCAAATCATTGAGATCAGAAATTAAAGCTCTGAAAGGGGCTACTTTGCTGGATTCTACCCATTCACCCTCAGCTGTGCAAAGATACATGTCCAGCAGATTCATGATTTGAGAATTTGTGCAGAGAAGCCATAGAAAGCAAAGTTCAAATGTCATGACTTGAGACACTCAAGGAATTATCATAACAAAGAATGAGGAAAATTCAGTCACTTGCAGAAAGAATATGTTTTCTGGGTCACAGGGACAGGGGGAACTAGTTCACCCATGGTTTGTGGAAACTTGTCTTGGCTATTCATGAGAGACTTTTCTTTCTTATGCCACCAGAGGATGACACAAACAACTGAGTGCTTTGTATGGTTGCCTAGAAGTAGAGATTCACTAGCAGAAAGGGAAATCCAAGATTTCAGACAAGATGGTCTTGAAGTGTAACAGTATTCAGGCTGTGAGTTTTAAAATGCTGTGGTTAAAAGAAAAACTCTGAGAAAAGCAGAATGTGACATAGCATGCTGAAAATAAAATTCTTGGAAGGACAGATACAGAATAAGGGGCTGTGAAGACCTGACACATCACATGCACTTCAGTGATCAGAAAAAGCTACAAATAAAAATAAGCATTTCTTTGTAACATGTACTTCTTTTTGGGAGTGAAGAAAAGATTATAAAGCCTGTGTCTCAATTTTATTGAGGGAAAACTTGTCTGATTGTTTCTCTCCTGAGAAATTAAAGTAACAAGAGGATTAGATTTGAAAGGAAGAAAGACAATCATCTTTGCCTTCAGATGAAACACCTAACAATGGCACTTCTGCCTGGAGTGCTTAAAATCTGTGTATGTGCTCATGTATAGAAGTTATAAATCAGAGGCTGAGACTGCACAGGCTGGGTAAACACCAGCAGGTGGATTTTCCTTCTCTCTAGTGTCTCCTCTGTTTTTCTCCCACTCCCTTTTTAAGTTTTGATGTAAAAGCACCATTTCTGGGATGTATTCTTGGGAGCCCACAACCTGATTTTGAGAGAAATCCTCCATCTGTGATAAGTTGATTCCATGTGGATTAAAGGTTTTGGTTTTATTTTTCTGATGGAAGATTCTATAGAAGATTTACTTGCCAGTTTTCATGCCAATAAAGAGTAACAAGAAAAGATTCTATAGCTTTATCAGTGTTAGAAGGAAGACAAGGCCCTTTCCAGAGGGAAAAAGGGAACAGGATTACCTGGTTACCTGGGATAGGAGGAAGCTGAGGTACTCAATTTTTTTTGCCTCAGCAAGTGCTCGAGCCCCTCCACCCTGGTCACAGAAGGCAAAGACAGGGACTGAAAGAATAAGAAACTACCTACTGCAGAAGACTGGATTTGAGAACATCTAAGGAATCTGAAGGTACACAGATCCATGGGGTGTGATGATATACACCCACAGATCTTGACACAACTGGCAGATGAAATTGTTAAGTCACTTAACATGTTGTATTCTTCTCAGGAAGAGACTGCTGTGAAGGTTAGTAACCTACAAGGAATATGGAACTTTGAGAAGGCAGAAAAGACCTTATCTGCTCCCTACATCTACCTGTCTGGGAAGCCATCTGTAGCATCTGCCAACCTTTTGGTTGTCAATTGACACCAACTTTTAGGGTACATTGTAGGAACTAGATCTGGACATCGAAGAATAAGCAAGCGCTACATGAGCTAATTTGAGCAGCAAGGAGAATGGCAAGGGAGAACCTTGCTTACAGCTGTTTTGTTGTGTGCTGGCTCATTTACTCAGTGATATGTAATTTGTTGCTGGTGAAACAAACCAGAGCTCCTGCCCACTGCTGCCACATCAAGACCAACAGGGAAACTCTGCCTTTGTAGGCTGGCTGTGGCACAGACCTTCCTATTGCTGCTTCCAGAGGCAGAGCACATTTGCAATGCAAGATTAAATGCTGAATTTAGCACCATCTTTTCTTTCAGAGAAGCTTAAAAGGCACTCTTTCTATTTAGCAAAGATCATTACTTTTAAGAAATTCAGTTGTCAAATTCAGCTTGTAAAACTAATCTCACCATTTCCCCCAACCTCTGTTACCAGCTGGAGTAAAATATCCATGCAGTTTCCTTGATTAAAAGATTGTTGAAAGCAGCAATGAATGAACAACTGTTCATAAGGGTAAAATTGAAATGATCCCTGATGTGAGCACATGAGCTGTTGCGATTTTTTCCACGCTGAGCTTTCAAAGTAATTATAGTAACCCTGGAAAATTCAGTTCAGGCTTTATTGTATTCCACATCAAATCAAAACCAACAATGGCTATTTTTAAAAAACCAGCAATATTACTTCAGCACAACTCACCCAAATAGAATAATTTCTCTCAGTGGGTTTTCTCTTCTTCAAAGAAATGCAGCATGATGTACAGCTACACAGAAAATTGGTTCATTGATGCAACCTTGTCACTGGCACCATGAATAACAGGTTTCACTGTCAAAGTTACACCTAGTTAAAGACAGAGGGTATTTTGCACCTAACACACTAGTGACAGCTCAAGCCTTCCAGCTGTGCTCACTCTACACCTTGGATAAATAATTGCTTCTGTTTTTTCAGCTCTGATCTTGTGTAGAAAGGCAGCTCCACCAACAGGCTCCCAATGGCTACAAGCTGGATTCAAATAATTCCTAAGAAAAAGGATCAGGTTAGAGGCTTGTATCCTGAGATTTGTCTGGACTAAGAAAAGTGATCAATAATTATATAGTAAAGGAAGAAGATCAAATTAAACTCAGTTTAAATAGACTTAATATGTTGTCAGATAAAAATGTACAAATTAATGCTCAATTGGACAAAGGTTGGGAGCACTAGAAAATAAGAAGACGACATTGGACTGATGATTATTGAGTTTAGGGAATAGGAATGGTAGCTGAAGGAAGTAATCCCCTTATTACACTAGTAAAGTGGTGGTGGAATTACTGAGTGAAAATCCACCTCATGAACTGATGCATTCAAGTATTCACCATTAAGTGAAAATTTAATCTCTATTGAGTTTATCCTAGCAGGGAATGGCAGTAGTTGATAGACTTTCTGCAAAGTTAAGTTAGAAAAGTTTCACAGAAGAGATAAGGCAATGTAACCTACACCACAGTCAGTGTTTATCATTGGAACAAACCCCTGGTGGAAGAGCTGGATTTTCTCCCATTTGTGCTTTTGTGTGAGGACAAGATGCCTTTGTATAAGATCTGAAAAAACCCACAGTGCTTGACCTTAAAGCTGGTAAAATTAGGATAATCTGAAATACAATGTTGCATTCATGAAAGCTTCAGTTTTGAAATAGGTTTTTGTGTTCCACCAGATACAGAAGTAAAGCCTTCAGGACACCCCAGTTCCAAGATCAGAAAAGATCCCCCGAACTAACAGACTGTCAAAGGCCAGGGCTGATCCACAACATTGGGTTCTGGTTCAAACTTCCTGATGAAAACTTTTGGAGCAGGTGCACAGCTCTGTGCACTCCTTGTTTACATAATAAATGCTGCAAAGGCCTTTCTTTTTTCAGTTATCATGCAGGAGTTATCAAATGAGTAATAAATTATTTCATTACAGGTTAAAATAATTTGTATTACAAGAGATCCATTTTAGATTTGAGGAACTGGACAAAGAGGAAGTGTCAAGGGATTCCTCAGCAATTCCTTATGGTATTAAATGGTTTGTGAGTGCAGATGATCATAATACTAGCTAGTGGGCATAGACCTTATTCTTTCCAGCTTTACACATCAAGGGAGTAAGATTTTATCAATGTGCTAGATGAAGTTTAAAGGTAGATACCCTATTACTAGTTTAACAAGGACAGATGACAAAAAGCAGGCAGACAGCTCTTCACTCTGAAATAAACTGAGAGATCTGAGCTTTCACAGTTGACCATCCAGTTATCAGTAAACATGCTTCAGTATGAAGCACACACTGATGTTTTACATAGTCAGGACCCAAGACCATCTAGTAACTCATTAGCGGATATGGTGTGAAACTTTTACCCACGATGGGACAGCTGTGCTCTTTGGATCAGGAAGGATTCCCATGGATTTGCAGCTCTGTATCAAACCCGACCATACATGTTAGAGTTTGCAGTGCTCCATGGACTTTGGAGGAGCTAAGACAAGCCCCTAAACATGGATCACAATGTCTACAAAGTGTGAGTCCCATCCTGAAGGCATCCCAACCCAAATGGCACCACGAGATGCTGCCAACTCCAAGGTGCTTGCTCAGAATCTACAGAAGGCTTAATTTTGCAGATTAATTCCTTAAGTAAAAAAGTGCAGATGCTTTGGTCTTCTTGCTTTTTAGACGCTATTCTGCCCGAAACAAGAAACCTTCGTTTTTTTCTAGCTGATTCAAAAAGCAAGCAAGTGAGGACACTAAGTGGAGAGTCACATAACAACACCCTCCTGCCCAAGGCAGCTTACAGGTGGCTCTTTGTGCAATGCAGCTCCCCTACTTAGCAGGGTGCAAAGCCTCGATGTTAGTGGTTATTGGAGCTGCCTGGGACCAGATCAAATTGCAAAATGCACAAGTGTTCACACCCACAGCTGTAGCACCACTGACCTCCAGAGGAGCACACTAATATCCTGCTCATGTTCTCTGTGGACTAGCAGATCTCCTTGCCATGTAAAATATGCATTGTAATGCTTGTTCTTCCATGCTCCAAGCCTCATTTCTTCATGCTAGCTCAGTGATCTGCCCATCTTAACAGTTCAGTTTGTTCTCTATAACACTATAAGCTATAGCATTGGCTTCTACATCTCATTTATGAATGGTGAGGATCACTATGCTGTTATCAAGGGTAAGATTTTTCAGCAACTGCTGGTTGTGGACTGTGAAAAGACTTTAAAATTTGCATCATTTGGGGGGAAAGATGCCTTATTTTTTCAGCAATAACTGGAGTTTCCAAATCACTTCAAAGTGATTTTGTAGAAGAGCACAGGACAGTCTAGTTACTCTGAAAAAATTAATAAATTAACATGCATTTTAGATAGCAGGAAGCTGAAACAATACTTCAATATCTGAATTCTTTTAACTAGCTTGTATAGTTATATATTACATTTGTTCTTACTCCTGTTTTTTGGCTCCTTTGCTACACCACCTGTTTTCCCTGCAAGCTGTGACAAAAACTTTTCTGCCAATTGTCCTACTGCCTCAGAGCTGAGATAGCATAAGAGGCAGAATAATAGTCACAGATGAAACCAAAGGTTTTTCTCCCACAGAAACAAGGCTTTTCCCGAGGCTTCCTCTTCCCTGCCCTCCAAGTCTCTTCAAACTCTTCCAAGCACGTTAAAATTTGGTTGCAAGCAACAATTTTTTCTCTCAGAGAGAGCAACAATTTTTTCTCTCAGAGAGAGATCTCTGTAGCACATCGGGCATTTGTAACAATGCTACTAAAAATAAGAGCATGGTCTGACAAAAGATTTAATTATTCCATGGGTTGACAAGTACAGGACAGGCAAGCTTGCCACCTTCAGAACTGCCAGCAGTGTTTTCTAACTCCAAATGTCTGTCGGTGCAGCATTTATAGGATACCCTTCACCCCTCTTATAAGGATTATCTGAAGGGAGCTGCTAGATCAGATACAACCAGGTTTCCCAGCTCCCATGAGATTATCAGCACAAACTACTGCAGACAGAAAGCAGGCCTGGTGGGTTGAACTCACTCGGGAGGGTCAGGCAGTGGGGTGGGATGGGAGCTTAGACTCCTCAGTTGGATTTTCTGAGGTGGAAGTGAACCAGCCATGTTTTGTGCTGAGGAATCTGCAATTCAAACAGGAAAGAATATTCTCTTTCATCAGAAACTTCAAAGTAGTTTCTAGTAGTCTCATTGACTGGCTTATTGATTCTGCCTTTTGTTCTCAGAGAAGGAAAAGTCCAAGAGAGGTAGCTTGCCTTAAGAAACAAAAGACTGTACTATGTGTCTCATTAATTTCTCTGCAATTATTCATTATTTGGCAGCTTGTTTCAAAGCATCTCTTTGGCTGGTTTTTATGCCTTCATTTCTAATGCTGTCCATGATTATCCTGTAAGGTCCTAATCTCCTAACTCAAAGCTTTGCCTGTGCATTAGAACTCAAAGGAGCCTTTCTACCATTCTTACATGTTTTAACAGCAAACTCTGCCAAGTGGCTGCAAGTACAGCTTACACCACACCAGCCCTCACTGCATCCCATCACCTTGCACAACACACAACCTGGAGAGAAGAAAAAAAGGGTGCTTGGTAGTTTGCAGGGAAGACTCTGGTCATCTTCCTCTCCTTATGCTTTGCAGAATAGTCTGCAGCTCTACTGGGTACCCAATTGCGGATTCACCATTATCTTGTCTCTCAAATGCTACACAGATGTAGCTGGGTGAGTTCAAGCAGATAGTCCTTAGTCAGGTAAGCATGACAGCATCTTCTACATCTCCCAGTATTTTCCTTATCTGGTCTAGACATTACAGTACTTCCTCCATGATTATCCCACTTGACCCAAAACATCATCTATGCATTTATTTTTGTGACTTTCAAAGCCACAGAGAATTCCAACTTTACTTATGTGGAAAGACAAGTGTAATGGTATTTCTCACCTATCTGTTGCACATAGAAAGATGATTTATTCAACAAATGTCTGGAAGAAATTTAAAGCAAGGGTTTTCATTACCTTGAGGTCCTGTTACATGCTTATGAGAGCAGTAGTAAAATGACTTGGAAGTGCAAGGCAGCTCCAGAGAAATACTTATTCCCACTAAAATCCTAGATCTAAGAGGTATGACTGTCAATAATAGTTGTGGCAGTTTCTTTAGCCAGGATTCCCTATGGCAACAACTCAAATATCTTCACATTCCTATTAATTAAATAAAGTTTCACATCCCCCATTCATTTCAAACTTCCAATTAGGAGTTGAATCTAAATTTTCAGCCTGGTGGTTACTAAAGTGGGTGCATGAAGGTCCTAATTTCACATTACTTTGAAAATTGTAAGAGCCATCTGTAAGACTGACCCATCAACACTGTACCAGGTTTGGGACAACACTGTCTGACTAGGGCTTGAGTTTAAGGTCAGTTCTGGTTGAAAGTGGTGAGAGTTTAGTTAGTGAAGCATTCAGAAGGACTGTCTTGTCTGGGAATAGGGGAAAGATTTGTTAGGCATTAGCAGGTTGGAGATGACATCCCCTACCCCAACTATTCCCATCCTGGATAGGATAGCATAGTCCCAAAACATTAAATTCAGGTTTGGTAATACTTGAAATATTTGGAATTAAGTTTGGCAATATTTGCTGTGGTTTCTTTTTTTAAAAGCAGAAGGGGAGGTTTTTATCTAGGATTATTTGTTGGCAAGTTTAGTGCAAATTGGCAAGCCTCTGAACTAGCAATTCACAGCATGAAGATGAGCACAGAACCCAGCCAAGTACAGCAAATAGAATGTGTAACAGCTCCACTAATCACTTAGAGTGCATTTATTAGAGTTTAGCACCACCTAATGCATGAGTGCTTCAACTTCAAGCAGTTTCTGTTGCAGGTGGGATGGAAACAGCCTGGCTGGAGCTCGAGAAAGCCCGTGGCATCAGTAAACACTAAAATTTATTCCCTTGTCTGCTATGCTCCTTATCCTTCCCTTACTAGGGAAGATGCCCTAATTGACTGTCCACAGCTCAGACATACAAGGAAAGGTCATTGCTCTTTAAGCTGGCAGATACAGCTGGGAAGAGTTAGCAGCCTTCTCCCAGTTGTTTTTATCTTGCTATTTGGTATTTATAGACATAAAGATGACAGACGGCCACTCCAGCCATTTCAGGAGCAGCAGCGAGCAAGGGGACTTGCAAAGGATTTAAAGACTGCTCTGGGTCCGGGATCAATTTGGACTCTTCAAAGCTGCAGCAGTTGCCTTAGGAACAGCTTTGCAGAGCTTAAGACGAGAAAAGTACTTGCACTTCCAGATTACAGTTGCAAGTTTAATGATTTGCAACACCCTGCAGGAGTGTAGGGCTAATTTCCGGAGCTGAAGGTACTGTTTCAGTTGAGGTCTAGTCATATTTTTATGCTTCTAATTTTTCTTTAGCCCCCAAAGAGCTGTGTTTGGGAAAAATATTGCCTCCAGTGATACTAGGGAAATCAAAATGAATGAGCCAGTATATAAACTGTCTCTTCTTTCCTCCATTTTTTAAAAAAATGGTTATTACAATTAGGATACACAGGCTATAACTGAAAACTTCAGCAATGCAAAATAAGAAGATCAGTAAGGATTTGGGTTTTTAATACATTTGGATCTAAATACATACAAGAGAGGGACTGAAGTGCTTGCCCAGGTTTGCCAAGGCTCCCTATAGAGTACCAGAGGAGAAGGAATCACCTAAGAGAGACCCACAGCAGTCATCTCTCCACAGCTGAGCATCTCTCCCACTGTTCTCTCAGAATACAGACAACAAACTCTTTCTATGCCCATACTGTGAGCTGTGGCGCATTTCCTCAAGCTTAGCACTTGGGTCACATGTGGTGCAAACAAATGTTTTGGCCTCTGGTCTGGCTGGAGTACACCCTTGGCTACAGAAGCTATTATTTTCTTAATGTACTGTATCGAAAAAGCAAAGCAGTCCAGAGCTTCCATGCTTCCCCCCTGTGACTAGGAGAGGACACAAAGCAGGCTAAGACAACAGCTGCTTCTCAAAAGACCCTGAAAGGAGTGATTCTGGGATCAGAAAATGCCTTACAAAACCCAAACCAAACCAAAAACATCTGTGTGTCAGGAAAACGGTGAGACCACATCCTGTCCAGACTATGTTGAATTTTCAGAATAACCCTGTCACAAAAGCCATGCTATGAAAGCACACAAAGCTCAGCATCTCCTTGCCCAGAGTAATTTGTCTTCACTTATTACCATTTCAAGGAGTCAAAAGCCCAGGCAGCTCAGCACAGCTCAGTGGATCTCTGGAACATATGGAGATAGTCCACTAACCAAAGCCTCTTACACATAACATGGATTCTCCAGCTCCCATTGAAGTAATAATCTCCTCTGGGCTACCCAAAGTAACATCACATCAGTCAGCCTTGTTATGATCACGAAGAAGGCTCTGTGTTTATTTAGGAGTAGTGCCAGAGTAGGAATGAGGTTTTGAATAAATATAGAAAGTCTCAGTCTGACCAGGGTCATTTGAAGTCAGTTTGACAAATGGCCCTTCAGTAACTCTCCTGAGAGCACCATCCTCCCCCAAGCAAGTTCACTTACTGGAAAAGTGACTCAGACATAAGTGGTGTGCTTCAAAGCACTTGTAAAACAAGGGCTTACAGGACTATGGGTTGTAGCACCTGTATTACTTGTCAAGATTGAGTGACTCAGACTTGAGAGATTTTTCTTCCCAGAATCATTATGTTTTAAAATTAGCTGTCCTTCTATAGTCCATGCTGAAGAAAGAAAACATTTCTATCAGGGCTAATTCTGCAGTGAAACAAATGGAAAGGAATTTTAATTTTTGTAGAATCCAAAACCAAGTGATTTTTAGCAGGGAGAAATTAATTAACATATCTAGAGATAATTATCTCTCTGTGCAGTGATGGGTCCCTACATTTTTACCTCTTTAAAAAGTTCCAGCCTAAGAGTAGCAGAATTCAGAAGTGTCTCAACGATTTAGACCATGACAGCTTGTGATTTTCAGCTAGATTTCCTATAAATATTTGGGTGTTTAAAGGACTAGTCAGTCATGATTCACAGTGAGATTTTTTGTCACTTTGCATAGTGACAAGGCTTGTCTGAAATGCAATGCTATGGACATTTTTAGTCATTGATTTTGAGGACCTTATTAGAGCACATCAGAAAAATTTCTGTGTCCATATAGACCTTGTTCTAACCAAGAATAATTTTGTTAAGGGACACTTGTTATCACAGAAAATAAGTGCTAAGAAGTTTCAACCTGATATTTTTTCCTCTTTGAAAAACAAGAGAACAAACTGCACGTGTTTCTACTAATTTAAAAAAACCCCTTTTGGCTGACATCCTTTAAAAAAGTTTGGTTGCCCATAAACAAACATCTGCAGTTCTGTGAGTCTTTCCAATGAACTCTTTAACTACTCACCCTAAAACCCAGGAGTGTGGAACATCACTCATCAAGTCAATATTACAGCCAGAACCAAATCAATTAACAGATTATAATGCAGCATTAGAAGGGTAGTTAATAAAACTACCAGGCCAAACAACATCAGCAACATTTAAGCAGCACAATTCCAGTACTTACTCAACTCAGAGCACGTTCTGCTCACCAGCCTAAGACAGTAGATGAGCCTTTCTACTCTTACTGAAGTTTCACCTTGTCAAAGCTGTTACTGAAATATTAAACAAGGTCTCAAAAACTACATTAAAGTGTTACAGGGCATGTCAATAGTCTGGTGCAAGGTTTGCATCCCAACTCTGAAAACCAGCCCTAGTTTGAAATGCTATAAAAATACCTCTGTGAGTTTTTCTGTGCATCAATCCCTGATAGCACAATATTCAGCTTTTCTTTATCTTACTGTAAAAAGAGACACACATCTCTGTGCAGGATTATGCATTCTTCCAGCAGATTGTAATACAAGCCTCTTTATTTATTATTTTTTCTACTGCTGTCACAACCCCAACAGCCTGGCCACAGTAATCAATACTTCTTACTCCAGTATTATCATCTGCAGCCCATTCTAACACCATCATCTCACAACAAATCCAAAAACAAAAAGGAGGTGAAAATTGATAATTGTAAGAGGAGCAAAATCCAGATTCTAAGGATCATGATAATTTAACACAAGTCCTTAAATATTTCTGTCCCTCCAAGTACCATTTACCTCCTGGACCTTGTTTTCCCCCATCAAGTTCTTTTCTGTTAAATCCTCCCTGTGTATGGCACACCTTCCAAGAGTAACACAAGGTGAAGCTAATGGAAATGTGATGGTCTATTAAACCCTCTTTAATTACTGTGGGATTACACAGCTCATGAAAGGAATTCAATAAAATGGTGCAAAGGAGATGAATGTTATGAAAAAACATATGACCTCAATATACTGCTGCTATGAAAAAAGAAGAGGGAGGAGGGAATAGCATAAAAGCTGGATTAATATGTTCTTCCCCCAGAGCATGTTATCAGTTTTTCTTGCAGAATGGGAGTACTGCAAAGCCCTAGTGTGAAGGGGAAGTTCTTGCCAGATGTACAACACCTACACAAGAGCAGGATTATCACTGCACTTCTTCTCTTTTAATTTAAATTTATCCAGAATAAAAATTTCAAATATGAGTTTATTCCAATATATAGAAACCCAAGCATTCTTAAACAACACATCTTATGATCTCTTGTTCAGGGCTTTTATTCTCATCTTGCATCAAAAAGAATGGAAATGAATCAAAGAGACACTTTCTGTTTGTGCTAGGGCTGTAGATGCAATTGGAAATTGAAATTATGCAGGCACAAAATTGCACTCATCTTTCTATCTGTACAAGAATATGGGATGTAAAATTAGGAGCACGACCCTTAAGAATAGCCACTGTGAAGGTAGTTTAGCCCAAATGATCTTTAAAAGAGAAAAGTTTTTTCTTCAGAAACTATCAAAGAACAAAGACTTGAAACTTCAGAATAATCCTAAGGAAATTGCAGCAGTGTGTTACAGAGTGCCACGGCCTTTAGTAGCAGCTTGATGGGTTGTTTTGTTCCTGGCAAAGTCTGAAGACTGGAAATCTCAATATTTCTCCAGATCACTACATCCTGGTTTATCATGGAATCATGGGGATGGAAGACACCTTCAAAGATCTAACAGCCCACAAAGAGCAGGGACATCCTGTAATGGATCATGCTGCCCAGAGCCTCATCAAGCCTGGCTTTGAATTTCTCCAGGGATGGGGCCTCTACCACCTCTCTGGGCAACCTGTTACAGTGTCTCACCACCCTCATGGTGAAGAACTTCTTCTTAATGTCTAATCTAAACCTGTCCTGCTCTAGTTTAAAAAACAGTTCCAAAATAAACTGACACTACCTTCAGGCAAGACTTGAGATACTTTGATTTTGGGGGCTGGAGGGATTATCTGAAGGCAGAAGAAGGCATTGCCTCTGTGTAAGCAAAATAGTTTAAGAGCAGGTATTTTTTTTCCTGTTTCATCTGTAATTCTATTTTGAAAGGCACAAGTTAATAGATAACTTTTTCACTATTAAGTTCAAAACTTGTATCAAACTGTAATAAAATAAATATTAATAAAATAAATAAATAAAATAAAACTTTCAACCTTCCCAGCTCAGGAGGATAACTAACTGAAATCCTAGAGAAACACAGGACATTTTAAAACCCTGAAATTTACAGGTCTTTTTATTTTTCTTTTCCTAATTCTCTTGTCACATAATGCACCTTTTAATTCGGATTTAGCAGCCCTATTGCTGCACCATGAGACAGAACCACACTGGGCAATGTGCTGCATGAAGAGAAAATAATTCCTATCTGAAGACTTGGTAAAATAATGCATGTCCCCTTCCCTGGTGGTTATTTTAAGATGTGAAGGGTCAGCAGCAGAGCCTGGAGCAGACCCAGAAGCCCTCCCNGTAAGCAAAATAGTTTAAGAGCAGGTATTTTTTTCCTGTTTCATCTGTAATTCCATTTTGAAAGGCACAAGTTAATAGATAACTTTTTCACTATTAAGTTCAAAACTTGTATTAAACTGTAATAAAATAAATATTAATAAAATAAATAAATAAAATAAAACTTTCAATCTTCCCAGCTCAGGAGGATAACTAACTGAAATCCTATAGAAACACAGGACATTTTATGCCTCTGAAATGTACAGGTATTTTTATTTTTTAATTTTCCTAATGCTCTTGCCGCATAATGCACCTTTTAATTCTGATTTAGCAGCCCTATTGCTGCACCATGAGACAGAACCACACTGGGCAATGTGCTGCATGAAGAGAAAATAATTCCTATCTGAAGATGTGGTAAAATAATGCATGTCCCCTTCCCTGGTGGTTATTTTAAGATGTGAAGGGTCAGCAGCAGAGCCTGGAGCAGACCCAGAAGCCCTCCCTCTGGTCCTCCCTCTGTCAACTGCTGCAGCAAATGCTCCTTTCCCCTGGAAGGGCTCTTGTCTTTCAGGGCTGCTGTTTGCTCCCTGCTCAGCAGTGCCAAGGAAGGTGAATTTTACAGTGTAAACCAGAGGATTGTTCCATGCTAAATATTAGCATATGGCTTTTGACATCTGTTTCTCCTAAGAGCGATAAACTGCCAATCAGGAGGCATATTGGGTACAAGCATATTTTTATCACTACCCTCACTAATCACCAAGATTAGTCCCTGCTTGGCAATTGTGACTGCTGAACACACTGAACCTATTCAAATATCCTCATCCATATTCATTTCCATTTAAACAAATTAAATTCTCGTGTAAAATAATCCTCAAATTCTCAAAAAAGCTGTTTGTTTTTCGACTTAGGCGGCACGAGTTCAAAGACATCCTGTTAAATATGCATAATTTCTTAAGAGCAAAAATTTGCAGCTTTTAATGGTATTTGCCTTCCACTCCAGGAAAAGCTCTTTTAATGTCACTAGAGATTTTTGGAACCTGGACAGAAGTTTCCTTTTCCAACCCAAAGGGTTTGAAATGTCATAATTTTCAGAGTACAGCTGTTTTGTATAGGTGAAAAAAGAAAGACTAGGGAAGATGTGGGCACTTTCTAAAAGGAGACTGGAAAGCTGGTCATGGGGGATTTGGAGAAGGCTGAGGTGCTCAATAACTTCTTTGCCTTAGTCTTCACTGGCATGGCCTCTGCTTGCATCACTCAAGTCTTAAAAAGTAAGGGCATAAACTGGAAGAAGGAAGATCCGCCCACTGTGAATGAAGATCAGGTTCAAGACCATCTGAAGAACTTGGAGGTGCACAAGTCTATGGGACCTGATGAGATCCATCCACAGGTCCTTAGGGAACTGGCAGATGAAGTTGCCAAACCCCTGTCCATTCCAGTGGAAGGTTGTGGCAGACTGGTGAAGTTCCTGCTGACTGGAAAAGAGGGAACATAACACCCATTTTCAAGAAGGGAAAAAAGAAGATCCAGAAAACTATGGGCCAGGAGTTGGGGCTGTTCAGCCTGGAGAAGAGAAGGCTCAGGGGGAACCTCATAGTAGCTTCTCAGTATCTGAAGGGGGCTACAGAAGGACAGGGGTAGGACTGTTTAATAGGATATGTGATGGCAGAAGTTGGAAGAGGATAGATTTGGGATGGATATAAGAAAGAAATTCTTTATGGTGAGGGTGGTGAGACACTAGAACAGGTTGCCCAGAAAGGTTGTGGATGCCCCCTCTCTGGAGGTGTTTAAGGCCAGGCTGGACAAGGCACTGAGCAGCCTGATGTAGTGGAAGGGGTCCCTGCCCCTGACAGGGGTTGGAACTAGATGATCTTTAAGATCCCTTCCAACCCAAACCATTCTATAATCCTACAATTCTAAGACACATGGACATGTACAGTTTAGATAAAAAAGACTGAAACTCTTGGAAGCATTTCTAAATCTCCTTAAATTAAAAGAAATAAATCTGCAAAAACTCAAACCTAATGAAAACTCTCTAAAGAAGAGGGACCAGATCATCCATACATCCTGAATAATTTGATTTTTCGGCAAAGAAATGGGTTTTTCAGAAAGTGACCTTCAGCAGATAGTAAATACACATCAGAGGAGGCTGCCTTTCAGTGGTTGTCTCTCAGAGGTGAGAGAGAAGCAAGTGAATTTCAGGCAGAGATTAATGAGCCATTGTATTAACAGTAAGAAAATAATCTTCAGGCTGAACTGGATTGTTTCAGGGAGTCAAAGGCAGACGAAACCAAGCAGATGAAATAATACCCAGAGTGAGAAAAGTAAGATGGATTTGACTGCATTGCTAATAGGCATGGAAACCTTAGACCCACATCACTTGAAAAAAAATAAAATTTCAGGGAACAGAGACTCTAAGAAAAGATTCATGAATATAATTAGTGTAGGAAGGAAGAGGTAAAATGAATCGAGGAAAGGGTATGGCTATGCAGGCATTGCATACATCATGGCCATGTTCTAGTTACAACATGATTCACAAACCTATGGTTCAAATGATCTGAGTATTAACAAAGACAAATCAAAGCTATGAAGAATGATTTAATACCAGCTTCTCCAGTTATGTGTCTAGTATGTGGTTTTGATCGTGCTCTTAGGATACATTTTTTTTCTGAATTGTCCTGATTTAAAGATTTCCCAATAACCTATTGGCAATAGATAATTTTGTTCTAAAAGTTGCTGGCTTGACTGGGACAACTCATTCAGAAGATTATTCTTCATTAGGAATGCAGATATCTGTGTTCATCCTTGTATTAAATAATTATAAGGAACAGATTAATTGTCTGGAAAGGTTCTTCCTTTGTATGTTTATCAGGACATAGATCATAGATAGATCATAGATTTTAGGGTATGTACTTTCTTGCTGTAGTAAACTAAACCAGAAATGATAGCAGATTCCTCTGGATCAAAAATGACAGCCCAGATGCCATTCTAACAATTTCAGTGTATCACCATAGCCTCAGAAAAATGACTCAAGTTAGGAAATTGCAGCTGTGTGAGATCCACCTGTGCTCTTTACTTTCTGCTGTTTTGTCTTTGCGAATAACATGTCATTTTGCAAGCAGTGCATCAAAAGGAGATGGTGATTCTGTGGACTTATTTCTTCCAGCTGCCCTCCCAAGTGCACACTTTGATGTCTTCTCCAGGGTCAGTTTATGCTCCCATCTTTATCCTCTGTAAAAGCACTAATATAGTCTCTCTGATCTTTTCTGAGCTTTGCAAAATGTATGGGAATTTCAGGTCTTTGCAACTTGTATGGTGTCAAACATAGAAACAAAAGAAAAGATGGTAGAAAACTTTGAAAAGTTTACTTCTGTAAAAAAAAAGAGAATAAGCTGTGCAGGTTCAAATCTAAGGTACAGGTTATTCCCTGGTGGAGAATCCTGGAAAACAATACAATTTAGAAAACATTGTAGAATGCCATTAGACTTATATTTCTTATAAGTCTATAACCTATAGACTATAATTTCTATATTTCTTATAGTCTTTAACCTCACTAATGTTAATTAATCATCACTTACAGAGTATCAAGCACTAGATTGAAGTTTGCCAAAACATCACAAACAGGAGACAACTGCGCAGAATATTGTCCTACATCCCCAAGAATGTCAAAGGCTGCTCCCTAGTAGTGCTAACAAATGCTTAAAAACACCTCATCTTCCCTATGCTTCTCAGATCCAAATTAAAACACCAACTCTACAAACCTAAAAATGAATGTCTGCATTTTGTCCTCCTCTAGGCAGCCCAAGTCACCTTCATCCTTGGCCACTTGCTGACTTCTCTGTGAGGACTTTAATGAGCTCTGTAAAGCTCTGCAGTCTGTAGCAGCTTGTAGGGATGAAGGAGGGCTTAAAGGCTGCATTTCTGGGTTATTAGCCATTTGGCAGGGCTGTGTTGGGTGCTGGTCTGAGGAATGCTGAGGAGGTGGCAGTGAGGCACAAGCACCACGAGATGGCACAAAACACACGTGATTGTGGCTGCAGCCTCCTGCAGCACAGCAAAGGCAGGGGAAGCTGCCTGCTTCCTTCCCTGGCTTCAGCCACAGAATTCACTGTGATCCTGTGGGGATAAAGCTAATGAAAAACAGAAAGAAATTAAATTTTCCTAGCTGTGAAAGGAAGAACACCTGGAGAGGTGGGGGAGCAGTGTCTGCTACATAGCACACATCACTAGTGACCAAGGGAGATGTTGTGCATTTGAAAGTAGGACTGAAATTAGAATTATTAATTTTGACCCCTCTTTCATAAGGGCAAATATTAGGAGCCTGAGTTGAGCCCTACCTTCATCAGACCTCCAAGCTGTGGAAGAATTTGCTGCCCAAGTAACTGATGTTTGGGGTTAAAGCAGGGAGGTTTGTTCAACAAGCATTATAGTAATCCTGTCAGTCTGTTGATAGGCAGGCAGACAACAAGGCAGAGGGAAGAAGGGAAGATATTATGGAAATCTAAAAGCCAGAAACTCTCAAGACTGTGATTAGAAAATAACTAGCTAGAGATGTAGAACATTCAACCAGAAAGTCTTGCTCATTTTTGGTTCATATATTTTCTTTTTCACCTTGCAGAAAGCAAAGATAGAGGGCATCTACCAGCAGCCAGATTTACTTCTGGGCATAAAGCAGTAACACATGAGGAGTGATTTCACCTGCATCCCCAATAACCCTGAGATGACCCAATCACTTCCCATTTTCCTGGCTTCTAACAGACAAGATCTGCTCATCAAAGATAGTCTTGCTGGCTAATTGTTAGCAAGCTAATGATTGTTAAAGATTATCAAGGTGAAATAATTAATACTAAGTAAAATGCAGGATTGCTTGCTCCACCAAAGGTCACAATGCATTCCAGAAGCTTCTAAGCTTCTTCTCTGCCTTTATATTTTAATTTTAGTGAAGAACTCAGCTTTCAGCAGAGAGTGCAAGGGGGAGAGTCTAAAGCAATGGTTTCTTGATAATTTCAATCTAATTAAGGAGGTACAAGAAGTTGAAGCAAATTTCTGAAGAAAACTGGAGCACTGATGACCACACCTTGACTTCAGAAGCTCTCCAAGCCCCCAGGAGACAGCAGTGCTATTTTTGATTTTGAGGCATCAAAGGACCACGAAGCTTGTTGTCACACTTGGAACAGGTTGCTCAGAGAGGTTGTGGATGCCCCCTCTCTGGAGGTGTTCAAGACCAGGCTGGACAAGGCACTGAGCAGCCTGGTGTAGTGGGAGGTGTCCCTGCCTATGGCAGGGGGGTTGGAACTCGATGATCTTTGAGGTCCCTTCCAACCCAAACTGTTCTATGATTCTATGAAGGCAGGCTGGGTGATCCTGATTGTAGGGCCTGATCTTTTTCCAAAGAGCAGTCTTCTCCTCAGATGATCAGACAGCAACAGCATGCAATTCCTGCAGCTGGCACCATGATGTCAGGGAAAACAGTTGTGTTGTTGCTGTTAATCTCAACCCAAATGTGTGTAACCAGCTCACTGCTCTGCTACTGCTTTTCCCATGTGAAAAGCCATGGTGCTACGTGGTCTCTTCCTGGGAAACCAGACTTGCTACTCACAGCAACCTTTACCTCTGAGAGACATTTGAGCTGCCAGGAGAGGATAGCATCCCTTTCATTCCCATTGCTCATGCTTTCCCTTGGCAAAGTGTCAATCAAATCTGGCATGAGCTGCTTCTGCTGCAGTTCTGGCATACTTCACAGGAGGAGTTACAAGGTTTACACTGCAGACAGTATTTTCCTACACCACCTCCTGTTTTCCTCTCTACTTAGTATAAAAGAGTGCAAAAGGTCCTATGTGCTTCTGCTGTGTGTGCAACTGATCCTCTCACCTTGCTCTCCTTAAATTGTTTTCTGACCTTGATTTCACACAGAAAATCACCAAGACTGTTGTGTTTCCTGCTTCAAGGAGTGTCTGCCTATCTGTGCCAGGACTGAAAAGCTGTGAGTCCTGTATTTTTCTTTTTGTTAAGCTTCTATTTTTTCAAAAAATAGAAATCCCTTTAATGTAAAAAGCTATTATTAAAAAAAAACCCAAACAACACACCATCATCCATAACAGGGTTGATATAATGCAGGTATCAGCAGGGGACTAAACACTGTTATCCAGGAAATTCCTTTAACTCTTACATTCCTGTGTACATGACAAATCTTTGTCAAGCTGCATTGTAATTGGACATTCATCCTGAATCTAAAATTTGCTCCATCAAAGCACTATAACTATTTTTTAAGTTCTCAAGCCCTCTCACACCATACTCAGATGTTCAGTGTATTAAAAGAAATGCAAACTCATCTGAACTACTTCAGTTTTTCAAAGCCAAGCCTATCTGAAAGCTAGCATGGCTGATTCAGATGCTGAAATGGGAAAACATCCTAGAATTTTGGGTTCACATGAGAGCTATAAATAAAGTTACAGTAAATGGATAGCCTGGTTCTTTTACATTCTATCTCTCTACAGTCTGCAGGGTGAAAACTATTGGTAGGAAAAGCAGAGTTCAGCTGTGCAGCTGGAAGCCCATCACTGCATGATGGATGGACACTTCAGGTGTTCCACTTCCCTGGTGCAGTAAGTCTTGTGTGTTCTATCAAATACAATTTTTAGGATTATGATGATCTTGCAAAAAAATAATCAGAGCTTTTGTGAAAGGTTTTGGGGGTGCTTTTTTCCTCACTAGAAAGCCTTGAGAATGGTATTTCAAAGGACTTGGTAAAAATATACACATTCTCTTTTGACCATTCTGACACATGCCACCCTGGGAACCACAGAAAATTATGTTTCACACTTCTTGAAGCTGCAACTCAAATCCAAGTGATGGCTGATAGAACGAATGCTCCTGAACAAGTCTGTAATAAGAGAAAAATAACATTAATGATCCAACTCAGCTTCTACTACTCATCTTCTAGACTTTTATCTTGAACACTTTTTATTTTGAACACTGAGATAAATAAGGTTCAATGTTTACTTGCTTTAAAAATTCATTTCCAATGGTGTGTAGTGATTGGTGTGGGGCAATGGTTTGGAACTAGAGTAGGGTAGGTTTAGGTTAGACAATAGGAAGAAGTTTTTCTCCATGAGGGTGGTGAGGCACTGGAACAGGCTGCCCACGGAGAGATGGTGGAGGCCCCATCCCTGGGGACATTCAAGGCCAGGCAACCTGATGTAGTGCAAGGTGTCCCTGTTTACAGCAGAGGAATTGGACTAGATGACCTTTGAAGGTGAATGCATTACATGATTTTTTTTGTAGCTGTAACAAAAAGTTACAAAATAAAGCAAAATGCAAATTGAAAGAAGCCAGAAGGGATTTGTTTTCAGTAACAACTTGTGTGATTTTTGAGTGGCTACAATTGGCAAAGCAGCTTCAAATACAGAAATGTCAGCCAAGGCACTATGAACACGTGCTCTTCAAATGGTTGTGTCTTAGAGTGGAGATCCCTGAGGAACAGGAGTGCTCTGTTTATAAGGAGAAAGCTCTGGTGGAAACCTGACATCTTGAGTAAGTGAGGAGCCAATCAACCTAACCTGATTTCCCCATCTCTAGAAGCCACCCACAGATTTGCTTTGGCCTCACCCAAGTGAAGGGGCAAGTGAGTTTCTCCCTTTTACATCTCCAGAAATAGGACTGCAAGGACCATAAAGGCAAATCCTTCCCATGCTCAAGGGCAAAGTTTTATTCTCTCCCTTTTTCTGCATCTCTCTGAGAACAGACTCCCTGGGAGAAAATAAAACTAAATAAAATTACTCAGGCTGCTTCCCTGTGACTAGTAAAGAAAATCCCAAAACAAGACAATTCTTTCATTGAACTCCTCAGACTACATTGACTATCATTTCTAGAAAACTTTGGTGGTGTAGAAATAGAAAAGAAGGAACAAAACCCCCACCTGTTCTCATGGAGATTTCTTCATGAAAAAAAGATGTAGTTCATGTTCAAGATCACTACATTGGTAGGTTTGAAAGGACAATTCCTTTATTAGCACCACAGGCTGATTTTCTGTATTAGCTATGTAGGAGGCCTGTCTGGACAACTGTTAAGGCAGAGAGTAAATAAAAATATCAATCTTATTGTAAAATATTTAATGAGTTTCAGGACCTGATTCACAACATGGATTTGTCTGCAGTTGGTCAAACTTTATTCTGATGCATTTATGGGCCTGAACTGACTTTGAAAGCTGTGTCTCTGCTTTCTGCCAGCAAGCTGGGCTCAGATGCCCTTAGTCCCTCATCTTTATGCATCATTTCCCTGCCATAAAATTGTCCACCTTGATCCTGTAGGCTGTAAGTGAGATAGGGCATGGGCCCACAGTATTAGTTTAAAGAAGCAGATGTCACCTTTACAACACATGGCACTTCAGCACCTAAGCAAAGCAGAAGCAAGGTAGAGAAGAAGTAGGGCTGAAAATAGCCCCCAGTCACTGAAGCAATTAGAATCTCTGAGGTACCATCCCTGGATATCTTTCAAGCCATCCCTGTAAAAAATCTGCCTCCTTCCCACCTGATAAATCATGAAGTGTAGCAGTAGAGCTTTACTGGCAATGAATATTACCATGTTGCTTTGAGCCTCAGGCCAGTGCTGTAAAGGTCAATACAAATAGCTTCTTAGTTCCCCCCAAAAGACTTTGATAAAGCACTGCAATAATGAAGATGCTCTTGTTTGTAACCTGCTTTCTTCAGAATTCAGGTCAATGTACCCAGCTTGCCACAGAACAGAAATGTTACTGACACATGGCAAAAGTGATGAGCACTTCACAATTTTAAAGCAACTCCAAGTTGTATCATGGTGACCTTCATTGTTAGCCACTCAGCCTTGCTACCTCTTCCTTCTCAAAAACAGCAAAAGAATTTGGCTTAAGAGTTTATAATATGTGGGTTTCTTAGGAAAAAAATCCTTTTCTACCTGCATGAGGGAAATATAGGAAGGTGTCAAAAAGAAAGACATGGAGATATGCACTAGGTTGTACTACTGTGCTCAGTTTTGCCTGCCTCTTTAATACCTCTAGTGGGTTTTTTGTTTGTTTTTAAGCTTCAGTGGTGAGATTTCTGTATTTATGATCCAATCAGTGATTATGATCCATTAAACTAATATGAATCACTGAGAGAAACCTGGCAAGTAAGGGACAGAGCTGTTTAAAATAACCAACATGAAGCCACTGAGTCCCTACTCAGATCTAAAATGTCTTTTTTCCCCTCTTTCCCTGAATCTTACTGTCAGCTAATTATGCAAGAACAAAATTGCCTTATTTTACAAAGCAAGAGGAGTAGTGAAAGGCTTTCACGCTGCCAGACTGAGGCGATGCCACTTGGAGATGCCTCCAATTGTTCTTAAAAGAGAATTTGAACTAATTGACCTCAAACCAAACACAGATATTTAACAATTAACATTCAGCCTTATAACTGGGGACTGAGATACAGGGACTGTGTTTATCTAGGATCAAATGTTTTGAAACGAGCAACTGATCTATTTTTATGATGTGTGAATAGTAAAAACTTTAAGGAGAGGCTGTTTTGTTTGGGGAAGATTTGAGTACCTCTTACAGAAGGCTGGTATGCATTAATATGAAATGATACTTCACAAATTGAGGTGCAAAACTTGTTCTTTCGTATCAGTAGTTATTTGCTCTTTTAACTGCAAAGACTTATTGGAAGACATATATTTTTAAAGGTATTTTAGATACTGCCAGTTTTAATAAATGATAGCAAACAGAATAGCAGATATATGGAAGAACAAAACCAAAACATCAGAAGCAGAAAACTATTAGTGTAACAGTAAAGGTGGTGCTTTAAATTTTAAAATGCTCAGGAATACATGCAGTGAGAAATGTTATACAGTTAAAAAAACTTCAATTTGTCTACATTTGGGGAAACAATTTTAATGAAAAAAACCCTCTTAATCTTTCTGTAGCTCCCTATACAATTAACTACCATGTCAGGTCTGCACCACACACACTATCTGCTAAATACAACTTTCTCAATGTGTCTACCAATAGACTAGTGTATTAGTCTGATAACACCCTCCTACAACCCCCTCAGTGTGGAAATTCATGTTAATTGAAATATCCAGTTCAACCAGTAAAGAAACTGTGAACTCCACATGCATTGGAAACCACTAAATGGTTTGAATCACTTTAAACCTTTAAGTGAACACCTTTAGGTTATACTTGACCCTCTGGTGATTTAGCCCTGTTTGGGCACCCACTACTCAGGTGGCACTTTGATCATATGGGATCTGGAATGTACTAACTGAAGCAAAAAAGTAGATGTTGAAGTCTGTATACTCTCAAATTCCAATCCTTCTCATTTCCTGATTTTTGTGTCCTTTTGCAATCAAATTCAAAGCCTTTCACAATGCTTCCAAACCTCCAAACCCTTTTTTCCCCCTGACTTTACATTTCTAAAATCCATGGCAAAATGCAGACCTCAAAATCTAATACAACTGGAGGCTGAATTCAAAGAGGACTGTAATTGCAAAAAAAGTTAATAATGACAGTGACAGTGATGCTAAAGTATCTGATAGTGATGCTAAAGTAGGCTTCATTAATATTTACTGTGATTAACAAAGCTAATGAGGTTTATTTATTTCAGTTTATAAAGTACTGTTTGTAGCCTTCCCAAGCAGCAGCATGATGGTAGCGTCTAACAGCATTTGATATGTGCAAAGTGATTAAAAAACATTTGAAATATCTTTTAAGGAAGGAAGACAAGATGAATGATCTAGTGTAAGCAAAAAGGAAGTAAATGAGAACAAATAAGTGGAGCTGAGTAAATAATTCACAATGAATAATTTATTTCATATATTTAGCCCTGCTTTTTTTGCTCATGGGATTCACAGAAGTGGAGAGATTCTTCAAACCTATTTATCATATAAAGTTGAGAGCTCAAAGAGAGCCTACACAATAGCAGGACCAGAAGTATGGGAGGCACAGACTTCATTCTGAAGGTGAAAATGGCTGGGGAAACCGAATTTTTTTACTTCTGTTCTCTTGTTTAACTAAACCAACACAGATTCTAGCACTAATAATTCTCAGATTGACAGATAAATGTGTTGTCAGTATTAATTATTGACCCTAAAAGAACCTTTGGCTATTATTGGAGACTAATGCTTCAGGGTATTTGCAAATAAGTAAGAGAAGTACTGTGTTTGTCTTCAAGGCTATCTACACTGATGTGGTCGATCATAAGATGCCATCAAATCCTATATCCCACTCTGCTGAAATATATCCAGTAAATCCCTTTTCTCTCTAGCTCAATCCCTCATTTGAATTCTCAGTTCTGCTTATTTGTTGCTTTATGCACAGTGCAGCATAACCAGAGCTTTCACCTGTTCCTCAACCCTCCAGCTCAAGCAAGACACTGTCAGATAGAACTCCTTGTTCTGATTTTTGCTTTACATCTCATCTAAATCCAACTAACTAAATTAAAAGACTTCTAGAGGAAAGACCAAACAAATACACAGACTGAACCTATGAATAACTCTTCAAGCCAACCTGAAATCACTTATGCAATAGTGCTTAAGGGGGAAAAAAAAAGCATCCTGAAATCCCTACAGAGAATAACCTCTAAATCAAACTCAAATACCAATATAAATTCAGAGTCTCCAGGTTAAAGTGTTAACCTGCCCTCTTCAAGCTCTCCCTAGTAGTGGTCCTTGAGGTTATGACAGTTTTCTTGGATGACCTAAGCTATTGGACCTTTGGAAAAAGAGATGAGACCTAAAAGATTTTTACTTGCCAGTGATGTTAGAGAATGTATAAGCACTCATGCAACAGGCTCAATAGATGTACAAAGAGTGAGGCTAAACAAGGAATCTCCTCTGGACACTTGTCCACACAAGTCCTTGGGAATTCACTTGTTAAAAGTGCACGTGCACATAAAAATGGTCACACATGGCATGATGAAGTTAAAGGTACATTGAATCATAGAATCATCATGGTTGGAAAGGATTTTCAGATCACTGAGTCCAAACCATCAACCAACTCTGATTGTCCCATTGTCCTGGTTTGAGGCAAAATAGAGCAAATTTTCTAGTTTCCATCTCTTCTGCCCCATGCTCAGTAAAAAAGCTGAGCAATCAAAGCGTCAGGCCTCTTTCTTCAATGACTGATGTCTAGGAAAGATTCTGTTTGTCCATCTGCCTTTGACCCCAACCTGAGCTCTCCTGACTTCAGATCTGGCATCCAGCTCCTGACCAAAGTGACCCCAGTCTGGAAGCTTTCTTGTGTCTGCTGGAGATGTGTTCATCATCCTGGGAGCTTGATACAGTTTTGAATACATTGTACACCTTTTTATCTTTTACCTTTTCATTTTCTTTATTATTTTATTATCTATTAAAGTATTTTAGATTTTTTTCTAAACTCATAAATCTCTTTATTCCTTCCTCTCCTCTCTCAAAAGAGATGAGAAGGGGCCATTTGTCATCCAGAGAGACCTTTTGGGTCTCACCTAGTCTTAATTACATCAAAACTTTTATTTTTACAGCTCACTTCATTCTAAACTATTATCTTGCAAATAAATATTAAAGCAGTCACATGTGTTTTACTTCAATTTGAATGAAGCAACAGCATTAATCTACCTGAGCTGAGTACTTTTCATATAAAACAGAACACAGTGAAATCAATGGGAAAACTGATTCTTGGATTCAAAGACAATGGGGCTGCTTCTTTTGCTCTGCACACCTAAACCTTCTCCATCTCTGCACTGTGGGAACATTGCTCAATTGACCTCAGGTCTCCTTGTACATGACATTCTTTATCAAGGGATAGGTCAAATCAATAAGTTCTTCAGATTGTGTCATGGACTTCTGGAATTGTCCAGGTAGTTATCAGTTCCTCCTCTGGCTGCAAGTAGCCAGAATGAAGATACTAATAAAACAGACACCCTATATAATTACATTGCTTCTGTTTCTAAGAAAGGATAAAATAGGTTAACATTACCAACTGCAAAACATATCTCAATCCCCAGCTACAGACTGTGACCCTCAGGCCTACATGGGAAATAGATAAGAAGTCTTTGGCAAAGGGGAAGTGAGGTATTAGTATTTTTGTAGGTTTGGTGTGAGGTTTCTACTGTAATTTGGAATTGTATTGGCCCAGTTTGTGATAAACCAGTTACAATATGCTGTTACACAAAGAAACAAAGGACAGGGAAGCTAAGCTGTGATTTTCCTCCCTTTTTGATCCCTTTGGGGTGCATTCACAGTTAATCCATCCAAAGCATTTTTAGATCTCCACCAGCAAGTGTTTCTGACACAGATCCAGGCCACTGTGATGTCTTTTGCACTGTCTTGATGCTCTGCCATTGCCTGTTTACTTCCAAAGCCATTTTTCTTTGAGGGACCTTGGCCCTGTCCCTGTTCTCCTTTTATAACTCCTCCAGCAAAAACACGTTGGAGTTCATTGTGAGTGAAACTGGTCAGAACAGGGCATGTGTAACAACAGATTTCTGAAAAACAGGCTGATGTTTTTGAAAAGCAGTCCAAGATCTGATTGATTTATCAGGGTCTATCCACAAGCCTCTGCTTTTCATGAGTCTTTTCTCCTTATTAATTTGGCAGTGTCTATGACTGTGGCTGGTAATTTTTGGGCTGGCTGTGATGGTTGATGCTGAGCTCTTGAAAAATCTAGTTTTGTGTGACTTACCCAAGGTCACAGCAGAGGTGAGTAGCAGAGATGAGAAGCAGACTCAGATTCTGAAACAATTTGATCCTGGCTATTAATCAAAAAATACATTCTCCTTCATTAGGCACATAGTGCTGAGCCCACGGGAGGCACCTGAGATAAAACCTGAAGCAAGAGATCCCTATTTGGATCTGGTTATCTCTAGCAGAAAATGAAATGGGCACATTTATACAGAATCTTCTGTACCCACTTAAGGTTTCAGCTGATTAAATGAAAGCAATGTGAGAAAATCTGCCGTGGGCCACAACAGCCGTTAGGTCTGTGGGAAGAAAAAAACCTTATAGGTTTTAATGAGGTCATGAGATTTTACCCTCTGCAACCACTAAATCTATCACTTTGCAACAATGAAGATGATTTATGATCGCCTCAATTGTTTCTTTTATTTATGGGACATTTTTAGTATGGAATTTAATCAAAGAGATTAAATGTCACCCTACCTATTACCTTGCTGTTAAGATATTAATCGTACAGAAAGACATATCAAACTCTTGGATTAATCACAAAAGGGAAGTGTGATGGCAATACAATTGCTTTAGTATTCATGATTTTTTAACTTATTTAATCAGGGCAGAAGCTGAGATGTCTCTGCCTTTCATAACATACTTGTTTTTCAAAATTAGGAAAGGATATGAAATTAAGTGGAGGTAGATCTTGATTTAACAAAGTGTTTAGTGTACACTTGCCTCTAATGTGCTTGCCTTGACTTCAGTGCGACTTATGCCTATGTTTAAGGCCTGTATAAGGCAGGATTAAATCACTAGCTTGATTTTAAGCATGCACTTAGGTGCCTTTTGGTAGATAGATCTTGTGTAAGTTAAGTTACATATTTAACAGGTTTGCCACCTCAATGGTATAATTTCAAAGCTAAGAAAAGTGAATAAATATGCTGCTCAGATTTATATCAGATGTTCAATACAAAATGGTTTCCCAAAGTGCTTTATGAAGCATAAATCAAATTACCTTGCAGCAACTGATTTCAAAGCCTTTTCTACTGGAAGAACATAGCACTGAGAAGAGACATGATGGAAGAGAGCACAGAGACAAAAAGTTCAATGTACACTTGCAGAAGCTATTGTAAATTGAGGGGCAAACCTGAGACAACAGGAGCTTAAGAATATGGTGTTAACTTGCAGTTTTAATCTATTGATGCATTTTTAAGAGACCTGGGTTAAGTTGGCATGTTGTTCCTGCAGAAACTATTTACATCACAGAAAGTTGTCATCATCTTTCCACTAGGAGGAAGAAAATCGTAAATTGGACCTTACCTGAGATGCACTTCCATTAAAAAAATCCACTTTCTTTTTCACTGAGATATGAGTAAGCACTGTATTATCCAAACCAGGCACAGGCAAGCTTATTTCATAGGCATTTACTGCTTATTGCATCCAAACATACTGGGTTTTCACATGAAACCAGACTGTGTAATGGTTCCTGTCATCATCTATTGTCCACTGAAGATGTCCTTGCTGTAGTTCTTCCCAATATTAGCTGGGTTCACAAGTAGTTTCATCTGCCTGTTTGCAGTTTCATATGTCACTCCCTGCATAGACTACAGAGAAAGGTTTTCTAGGACACAGCCCCAGCCACTTTCTGGTTTTACTCTGGCTTTCCAGACTCATTAGGGCAAGGACCACAGGGACTATCTTGCCATGTCATCCAGGAAATGCACAAAGAGCCTCAACAAAAACCCATCATATGGCAACAATGAAATATTCAAACAGGTTTGCAGATGACAGTACCTGCTTCTGACGGGAGAATATTGTTTGGGAAAAGTTGTTTGCACAAGCCAGTGAATGATTGATGCCAGGCCAATGAAAGATTGATGTGTGAAACTCCAAGCACATCTGCCCTAATTGAAAGTCCTGGGTTCCCCAGGATTATGGGAGGGGAAAAAAATCCCTGCCAGTGATGTTCATACAGTCATTCTGACCTCCACAAATTTTCTAATCACTCATTCTACCTCTTATTTTCATGCTGATGACTCCTTGATAATCAGGGAGTGACAAGCAGTGCATACATAGAGGACTTGGTAAGAAGTAAGGTTGGAAGCAGAGTAGTGATGGGAAAAAGAAAGCAGCAATGTGAGGGGAACTGATAAAGAAATCCTTTAGCATCTAATAGACAGTGTCACAGCTGTCCTACAGATCCATTGTGCTATTTTGTTTTACCAGCCATTGACTACTGAGGCTCAGGAGAAACTGTTTTGCCTTCTTGCAGTCCTTGCCTCTCCTGTACTTAACACAAAGGAAACTTAGAAAACTAACACCTTGAAATCCCATCTATGCACAATCTGCAATTGAGTGGCAAGAGACAGATTGCTTTGGTTAAGTTCTTTGCAAGGCTTTAAGGGACAAAACAAAACATAAAGGTATAAATAATTGTACACATGATTTCCCGTAAAGTTTCAGTAATATCAAATAATTAGTTTTTTAAAAGCTGCTGGGAGTTTCCTGATACCATTTTTTGATATCCACTACTGCCTGGGAGCTCTGTGTATGAACACTCCATCCCTAGAGCAGATATCCCACAAGTACTGAAACAACAAATATTTCTGGTCCCAGTGATTTCTCACTGGACACACTCTGTCAGACTAAATCCAAATATAAATATTTAATATAAATCAGTTTTTCCCCACAGAAGCCCATATAAAACACCTAGGGGCTTCAAACTGAATCTTTTTTAGAATGTGTTGAAAGCAGCTGTTAATTTCCACTCTGTTGACAAAGGAAAAATAAGGGGGGAGCAGAGTCATGAGATGGTTTAATCTTCATAACTCTGCAACATGCACATTATACTCTGATCAAGGGAAAAAATCTCCTTTGAGGTAGCATTGTGATGATTGTCACTCAACTGTTTGATTCAAGTGCTGAGCAAGCAACTGCACTGCTATTCTCTTGCAGTTCAGCAGAAAGTTCCATTTTTTTCATGGTGAAATAACAGAAAGTGTCTTTATCCTTCTGCTGACCCTGCTTTGAGCAGAACAGAGTCCTCCAGGTTCCCTTTCCAACTTCAGTGACACCATCCCATCCACAGCAAATGCTTTGTCTTGATTCTCCCTTCCTAGCATGTTCTGGAGTCTTCATGCCTTGGCCTCTGTCTCAAGAGAGCTCAGCTTTTGATTTTCCTGTGCTTCTAGTCTCTAAGGACTAGAAACAATGGATGTAAATTGGAGGGGGGTAGATTGAGACTTGACATAAGAAAGAAATTCTTTACAGAGAGGGTGGTGAGGCACTGGAAGAGGTTGCCCAGAGAGGTTGTGGATGCCCCCTCTCTGGAGGTGTTCAAGACCAGGCTGGACAAGGCACTGAGCACCCTGATCTAGTGGGAGGTCCCTGCCTATGGCAGGGGGGGTGGAACTCGATGATCTTTAAGGTCCCTTCCAACCCAAACTATTCTATGATTCTACAATTTCACAGGTTAAAATCAGAGGAACTATTTTCAATGCCATTGTTTCTAAAGAGGCAGGTGTTTCAAAGGCTATGCTAGTAAAAATACTTTTGGGAAATGTGAGCCATCCCTGCTCTCCTATTAGGAAAACAGCAGCATTGCTTTAGGGCTAAATTATGTGTTGGCTTTACACAGTAACAAAAAAAGGATGACTGTCACTGTAACATCTGCTCTTGATATTGAACTGTAATGAACTGTAAATCTGAGCTGAGTAGGCTATAAATTGTATTATACCATTGCTCCTCCTTGACCCTATACTCAGCCAAGTTTTCCATTACAAAGACCCTATATTCTGGAGTTTATATCCTGGCTATAAAAGTTTAGTCTTAGCTGAAAATTGGCATAAAATACTATAACTATGGAATGAATCTTTTTCATAAACTTGTTAATATCTTGTAATATACTTCAATGGCATTTTTCATTGAAGGAAGATGGAGTGTTTAAAACACTTCAGCCTCCACTGAAGCAGTTACCAGCAGAAGTGCCTTCTTAATAGGCAGAGTGAAATATTGCTTCTGGTTAGTTTAATCTGTAAAGGAAAGGCTGGATTTTGAGGTGCAGTTTGGTAAACTGGAATAATCAGATTGATTATTTTTTCTTTTTATTCAATAAACTGTCACAATTATTATAAATTGCTTTGAAAGGAATTTAAGTTCTAAGCTAATTCTTACCTAAGCTATCAGTAACAAACTGCAGTCTGTATATTAAGAAAAAAATTCTGGTTATAATTTTATTTTCCTTCTTCTTTTCCACTTACAAGTTTCACACTGTTTTATCTCATTTCAAATTTTTAAGTCAGTTTTGTTTCTTTCCCTTTCTTAATTTTTAGTTCAGTTGATTCGATCACCTATCCTTTATTGTTGTCCTCATTCTCTGCAAAATTAGCATCACTTGCAGCACCAGCAGATAGATATCAGATTTTATTGTTAACCCATAAAGAGCAGACACCATCCAATCTCAGTTTGACAAAAGAAGGTTCTCAGGAGCATTTACCATAAAAAAAAAAGATCAAAACTGGATCAATAAGTGGCTGAGGCTGAATCACAAGCTGATGCTCTGTACATGGATCCCTAGCAGTGTCACATTATAGGAACATATGGGCTCATATTGGAATAAATCCAATCCAGGGCATTTATAGAATCATAGAATGGTTTGAGTTGGAAGGGAGATTAAAGATCATCTAGCTCCAACCCCCTTGCCATAGGCAGGGACATCCTGCACTAGATCAGGTTGCTCAGAGCCTCAGCAAGCCTGGTCTTGGATGTCCCCAGGAATGGAGCCCTCACCACCTCTCTAGGTAACCTTTTCCAGTGTCTCACCCCCTCATGGTGAACATTCGAGTCCTTACATTTTCCCCCCAGTTTGCCTCCACAGATCCCACTTTCCTCCCATCTCTTGCCTCTGTCCCACACCAGCCCTTTTCCAGGGTAGATATTTACACATTTTATGATTGCCTAAATACTTTTGCATCATACTTTATAAAAAAAATCAATAGATATGAAATCTTTTAAAAATTCTATATATTTAGCATCGAATTTACATTCTCATTATTTCTGCACTAATCACCTTGGTTTTGACTACTTAATTTTGAAATTATCATCCTAAAGCTCCTGTGATTGGAAATCCTCCTTGAAGGAAGCAGTCCAAGATGTAAAGCTGTGATCACTCAAGTGACAGGGATGCTCAGAGCCACTATTTTTCCCTGTCCCTTCATTACACATGCACCTCTTGCAGAAAAAAGCAAGAACTGTATGTACAGCTGGCAAGATAATCCCCCATAAAAACCTTCTAACTTGATGAATATCCTCCTCTCTCAGGAGGATGCATTGTTTCTTTGCTGTTTTGGACTAATGAGTTTTGATTGTGATATAGATCTTAACATGACTTAGTCAACAGCCAGATTAAACTCTTGTCAATTTTTTTCCATGTACACATGGAAGAGAAAGAATTAAAATCTTCCTGAGACCTAATGATCCACAAGGTAAGTGGGAGGAAAGGGGAGGAGGAGTGATTAATCTCCCACTGTTTAGCATCACCTCATTCTTTACAGAAAAACACCTCTTAGCATGAGAGTTTTATAGATTATAGTATTCAACAGGTGTTGAATGCACATCCCTGGTTCCTATGGGAAAATCTAAGGTTTCCTGCTCAGTAAAGGAAATTTCCCATAGTTTTACTCCCTGCAGAATGTGGGACTTTTTCATACAGTATTTCCACTTAGTCTGACACAGCTCTGTGCAGGCTCAAGGCAGGCAGCACAGCAAGATGAGCAAGAGAAACCCCCACCAGGGATTTGAACTCTCTCCTCTGAGCTTTGTTAGGAAAATGCAAATATAGCTTCCAGAAACCTGCTACTCCTGCTGGTGGATGTAGATAACTCAGCAGTACTGAAGAAAGGAATTGCCTTATGGGGCAGCCCAGCTGGCTCCCCTTCTGTCTGAAGAAATGCCTGCTACAGCTTCTGATACTTTACAAGGATGGCAAAGACTGATAGCCATTTGTTATATAAAGCATGCAAAGGGAGGTGATGTCACTGATTGTTTGGTGTCTGCAGATACTTCTGTCAGAGTACTTTTGTCCTTAGTCCCTTCCCATGATAAAATAATAAAAGGAACAAAGTCTGCAGCAAGTGGAATCATCTTTCTGCAGCATGAGCTTTAAAACATGCAGGCAACAAACTGCCTCCAGAGATTAGACTCCTTTGTTATTTACTTATAAAGACCTCTTTGTTCTGGTGTTTTGCTTCATCTTTTAATCAATGTTGTTTCTAATGTCACCACATAATTAAAGACACCTCATACGAGGAACATGGTGCAGCTTTTTATTAGGTAGAAGTGACTGTGTGGAAAACACCAGCCAGCCTCTGAGGCCAGGCAAAGTGAGGGGTGAGCTTGGCTAAGCAGCTGTCAGATCCCTAACATCTTGAGGGGTGGCTTTGGGTGCACACAGTGATGAGCCAGATATTTTACACTTCTTTGAAATACCTCTCTGAAAGGAGATGATGTGAGATGCCCTCACTTACCAGATTAAGCCCAGTAGGGGCCAGTGAAAAGGTTGTTAGAGTCAAAGATAGATCCATAGCAGATGCTGTGGTCCCTGACTGCATCCAAGCTGACTGCAGGAGTAAGAGGTGGCTGTGCAAACCCTTTCTTCTCCTTTGGTTCTTACCTTGGGTATGAGGAAGCCAGAGGTAGTCCTGTGATTTTCTCCTGTTCCTCCTCCTGTGTGGGCTGCTTACTACATGTCTTCCTCACTGCAGGCACACAAGGATGAGCTTTCTTCCTTACTCCCTCTGTCTTTGGTAACTCTCCCAATATTGCCTGTGCTGCTGTAGTCAGACCTTTCTTCCCACTTCGAACTGTCTTGACTCCAAGAAGCAGGAAGAATTGTGTCACAACAGAAGGCAAGCTGTGGCCTGGAGAAGCGCACAGCATTGATGGCAACACAGTCTACCAACAACCCCAGACAGTGCAAGATATGTCAGATTTGAGGGCCTTCCAAATAAAACATTTAGAAGGCATAAGAAAAACAAGCATGAGAGCAGATCAGCAGCAAAGCTGTAGCCTGGGTCCAAGGTCCATCCATGAGACAGGGCTGGAGGCAAACCAGGGCTGGAGGCAAACCACCTACACAGCACAGGGGCCAGTCCATCAGAAAACAAGCTCTACAGCAGGGCTGAGAACAGATACATTCATATCATCATTTAAGGAAAGAGTGACATTCCTAGCCTGAGTTTAAGTAGGTCCTTTGGGCCCTGGCAAAGGGGCTCTAGTTGAGGCTGGTCAGGGTCGTTAAAGTCTATTAATGCCCTGACTCCTAATTACATTTTTCACACTGCTGGGACTGCTTCTCCCTCTCCAGTGCACTGGTGATGTTATTGCCATGCAAATAACAAAGTGGTTAATCTGTGATGTGAATTAGCTTCATGTCAAATGCTGCTTGATGGGTGCCCACACATCCTGCCAGAGGGAGTGCAAGCTACTAATTAGCACCCATGTTGGGTGTTGGGCTAAGGGCATCAAATGTGTGAATGGAATACAGAGGCAGTGTTGACACAGACTTTCCCATGCCAAGTTTTCTGTGGACTAATAGCAGATATAATCAAAAGACACCAGGACTGCAGGATGCCTGATACAGGGGACTCTGAGCCAAGAGTTTAGCAGAAAAAAGTATTAAATTTAAAAAAAAAGGGGGAACTCAACTGTTTTGGTCAGTTACACTGGGTTATTGGTTGCTGATTGCTGGCAATGTGGGTAGTTCCTGAGCTTCTAATAGCATCGATTTTTCTTAGCAGAAAAAGCCCAAGGTTATCTAACAATTTAGTTTCTTGCTTTTTTTTTGTGCTGGATTCATTATTTCCTTTCTATGTTGAATATAATTGCACATGCAGCATTGATCCAGAACCTGAGCAGAAATTGTCTGTGCAACCAGCTAAGAGTTGAGGCCAGTGTGTGCTGTGGTGATTAACAGATCAATGCTTCCATGACAGGCAAAGGTTCTTATTACAGCTAGACAGAGGGGCAATGGGCCAATTACTGGTGGTGTCAGTGGGTGCAGCTCCAGAATTTGGCCATCTTTATTTTTGGAACTTTGCAGCACTAGCAAAATGACTCTTTGAAGGTATTTCCCACCAGGGCAACTGGCACTGACTTTGCTGAAATTCTTTCATCCCAAAAGCAGAACAAAGCAGAAACAAGAGGAGTTTCCAGGTCAGAAACATAAGGATTTGCATATTACATCATCCCATCCTTGCTGAATCCTCCTCATGCCTGAGAGTTCAACAAGGAGGGAAAAAAAATCTCCTGGAGAGGCTGATGCACACAGAGAAACTGGAGTGAATGGTATATGATTCCCCTGCTTCTCAGGCTACCATGAATCACCTTCCAATCTTGGAGAACTTATTCAGGGCAGAATAAATTAATCTATCTGGAGAGGTCATATAACAGAGCAGCAGAAGATGGGACACCCTTTTAAGCAGAAAGTTTTGGACTCCCTTTATGTGCCAGTTCTGGCTCTGTATCTATCTTTTGACTGTGCTGGAGCTGAAACTGTTAGGAGATTTTGAAGCTGAAGGTCCCATGATACACAGCACAAGGCAAATTTAGCTGCCCAGCAAGACACATAACCCTGAGAAGCTCTTCATTGCCCCAGGAGGAGGCGAAGACGTTTTCAACTCCTGATATTCTGTCTGGCTCTACTATTCCACTACAAACTCTTCTCTGCAATAAGGCAGACTGTTGCGCAGCTTGTGCCAAATGCATGAATGTGAAGGATAAGTGATGCTCTGGTGTTGCCACCCTATTTCATGTCCTGTTACCTGTGCATGCTCGAACACCAGCAGGAAGCTACCCCATCTTAGCTGGTGCTTGTGCCTGCTGTAATTGCTATGGAAAAGCCCTGCTTGTGAAGCTGCTCTCCTCCCAGATGAGTCCCTCAGAGGCAGCTTTTTATGGTCTAATAAGCAGGTTCTAGATTAATGGCCAGAGTCCTGTAGGACTGAGGAGAAATTACCACAGGCTGTGCAGAGTGAGTTGGGGCAGGCTGTACTCAGGCTGCTGGTATGGAAGAGTTATTCTGCTTTGCTTGTGTGTTTATATTTAGGGAGATATTAAACCAGCTCTCCCAACATTGTCATGGATGTGGCTCTGATCCCCTGCATTAAGTAATTTGTTCTTCTCCCCCAGAGAAGAATTTATTTCCTCTCTCTGCTGGTGTCAAAGCTAATATTAGTGACTGTTACTGAAGCATTTTACATCTACTCGAGCAGCAGCTGCTCTGCAGGAGGGTGACTTGACAAGAGGACAGGGCAGAGGAGAAAAGTCACATTAACAGAAGGGGTGTAAAGGAAGGGCTGGACAAAGCAGGAGTGGGGGGTGGGGAGGCACACACAACCCTTGGATGCACAGGGATGCAAAGAAGGAGAATAGAAATACAATATAAGCAGTCCTCTTCCCATGTGCAAGCCTGAGCTTGTGAAAGGACTCATGTGAGAGGGGTCTGGTTGTATAATTGTCACTGGGGAGACCTGCAGGGGTGAGCCAAATTAGCTCTGCTCAAAGCCTGCCTGGGAAGCAGTTCTGGCAAAGAAAAGAACTCCTGGTGCATTTGCTTTTGCTTTGTGCTTGAAAAAAATGGAGGTTCTCTTGGTTTTGAGACAAATATCTCAAAGCTTATCTATGCACTCCAGCAAAGTAGACAGGTCCATCAGTGCCTCTGTGGCTTGGTCATCCTGATAGCTTCTAATGAGGGACAAACAGAACTGGAGATGTTAGGCTGAGACACAGCCTGGCTGGTAGAAAATGATGGTGATCTGCATAGTCCTTAGCAGGACTGCAAAGCTTTGTGCCAGGGATGGTTTCCACACAGGGTATCTGCTGCTGTCTGTCTATGGGGGCTTTACTTTTAACTTATTTCAATGACATGAAGAGATTTTATGTGGGTAGGGTTGTTGTGTTATGTTTTCACTACATTTCAGTAGCTCATCAGGTGCTGAATTGGTACAGATGAAATGGGAAGCCATTTGGTAAACAAGCCAAGGACTAAAATGTGAAAATCAAGAGCTTAAAAGTGTAGCTATATTTTTTTGCAGTCCACTTTAAAGAGCCAGACAGGGCTAGAGGCTGTAACAGTGCAGGGAGGAAACAGGCTCATGGAAAGCCAACCCTGGGAAGAATTTAATGTTTCTTAAAAGCTCTGTTTTTCTTGCCAAGCATTAGGGTTCTGCAAAACTTCCTTCTCTCTACAGTGTTCTGGCCCCTTACACTGTGGCTGATGGAACAGAAAGACCCCATGAGGGGAATGTGGTCTCTGACAGGGATTTCCCACTCTCTGCAGCTTTGAGATTTCAAAACAAGATTGCCTTCTCCTTACAGATGAAATCAAGAAGTAGTAAGGAAATGCTAACATTAAACCCTAAGTATATAGGGACATTTTACTGTCTTTTAAGTCCTGGGACTATTCATAAGCAGCACTGGATCCGTGCCCCTGGCTGTGTGTCTCTGGCTCTCAGCCTGTTTTTCGGCGAGGATGCTGCAGAGGGTGCTGGGGATCGTGATTTCCCTCCCCATCAGTATCTGCCAGCCCCACCTCCAGCTCCAGCATTACGTGCTGGAGACTTGTTTACATCTGAAAAGATTTATTTATGTTGTAAAACTATCTGCTGGTGAATAGATGAAAAGAAATATGTGAGGGAAACCATAATCATTTAATACTTATTCTGTTTATTTTCTATTCATTTAGCAATGTTGTCATTCTCATCATAATTAAAGGGAGCTGGGTGGCTTCCTAATGCTTTTCTGCATGTGTTTCTTCCTTCCCTTTGAAGGTGCTTGGCAGATTTAGGTCATACAGTTTCTTCCTATCACATAGCAAGGGGAAGAGGGGAAAAAAATTCCCAGCACCAATCTTTTCTAATACTTCGACATTAGTTCAATCCAGCAGAGGTTTGCTCTGCCTCAAGCTAAAGAAAATCTATTAGGCTCTTTAAAGAAGTAAGTCAAAGGGGATGGATCCAGGATAAGGTCAGGCAAAGATGTGCACAGCAGAGAGTGATAGTGCTCAATAGTGTTGCTTTGGCTGTCAGGAAAAGTTCACCTCATGGGATGCCAAATTCCACTTAGAGTTGTCTCCTGTCCTCAAATGCTTCTGCAGGCCAGAGGCAAGCTCTTTGCACTTTATCCTGCCACTTGCCTCAGGTGAGTGGGAAGCAAAAGCTCAGGTGCCCTGACCCAGCAATGCAAACTACATAGGGAGGTGCTGGAGCAGTTCAAAAGTCATGTTGCTGCTGTCCTGTGGGTCATTTTAGAGTAAGCTTTGTAAGATATGTGACAGCTAATGCTTGTTTAAACTATTTGAACTAGCCTTTTACTTAAAAAGCAGCATGTGCAGATCATCAGGGAACATGTTTAATTTGAAACAAATAATTTATGTGTGAGATGCACCAGCTGCTATGGATTTTTCTGTTGAGAATCAAACATAGTGACAGCATAAGAGCCACACTGAGAGACAGTTGTATCCAGAATGGTTTCAGAAATTAGGTTCCTTCAGATTGTGACAGCCCACAGAAGATACAACCATTCAGTGAAAGGTCCCATCTGTGCCTGATGATATAGAAGGGTGTGAGGACAACAGCTCAAGTTCGACATCTTGTGTTGGAGGGAACAAATCCAGACGTTGCTGCCCAGCTGCATCCCATCTGATTTTTTTTGGAATCTGACAGCTGATGCAATTGTGAGTTTAGCATCAACCTCAGCATGTCTCTCTGATGCTGCTCCTGCCTCGGTTTTGGTAGACCCTCAAGAGGAGCAACCTTTTTGCCTGTCTGGGGAATGGAGGCAAGGAAGAAGGAACAAATGGAAATGTGATACGTACCTTTCTGCATTTTCTCCTCGGAGCTCTCTGTTCCAGCTCTGTGGCAGGTTGGGGAAATGCACCTTTCAAGACACCCACTTTGGCAAATAATGACTTTGCCCCTGCTCCTTCCCTTTGGCATCCCTTCCCTCTCCAAATCCTGGGGCACTCACACAGCTGCCTTATTTGATCTTTAATTTGATCTTTGTCTATATTTCAGGTGCTATGCAAATACTTCTAAAGCATGGCAGCCAGATAGGAAGGGTGAAAAATGGTTTCCTTTTGAAAGCCTGTCCTGTAAAAGCCTTTTACATAATAGCATGTCAGGAGAGAAAATATAGCTCCAAAGAGGCGGCATATGTTTTAGAAGTGATTTCACTATCCCTGGTTCAGCAGCTCAGGAGGTGGGAATATGCTGCAGGAGGGGAGGATAACCCTAAGGGGCACGGTGCTGCCTATCATTTCATGTTCAGCATCACTTTGGACATAAACTCAGAGGATACAATGAACTCTGCACGGTCACTGTGGACTGATAAGTTAAAGGCAGTGGCCAAGAGTACCATAAGCAGTGGTGGCTCTTGGGTCTGGCACCAGTGATGTAAAATATCACAAAGTTGGATTCCAAAACTTTAATCCATGAAGTGGTCAAGTCACAGGAAGAGTCTGCAGCAGCTATTGGTTGGCCAGACCTGACAACTGCTTCTGAACACCCTGCCAACCTGCTGCCTCCAGTGGAGTCACCAGCCATTACTAGGGGAGAAATGGAGAGCTGCTCTGAGATACTCACAGTGTCCATTTCCCATTCAGCCTGGCTGCAGCCACACTGCCACTGTCCTGCTGTCATTATTTCAGCTGTCAGGCTCTGCTAATTGTTCTCCAGAGGAGGCTGATGGCAATGGGGTGTGCTTTTCTAAGATAACAGCAGTTATGCTAGCTGGGAGCAAATGACAAGGGCTATCAATCCTCATGCTTCAGGGCACAAAGGGAATACTATTTCAGGCAGGGATTGAGCTTGTGGAAACTGTTCTCAACAAAAACAGAAGCATACAAAATTCACTTGGTTCCTTCTAAACTCTCAGGCCTGGATTGGGACTGGTAAAAACCTTTTACATAATGTTTGTAAAATTACATAATATTTGGTAAGGTGTTTGTGATTTTGGGGTACAGAAAGGAAGTTAAGCCAAATCCCATCATATCAGAATTCCCTGAGTCCCTGGTTTCCTTCTGTTTTCCTTGCTGGGGCTTTGGGAGTGGCTGTGGAGTGGAATGGGTTTTGATTTGCAAACATGGCTTTGCCTGAGAGTGAAACTGGGGTAAGGAATTCTGTGTGGGTAGCAATGAAAGAATCAAAATGTTGATTGGCAGTGCTTCTGCCCTTCTCACCTTTCCAAAATCAAAAATATCCATTGAATCATGTCAACAGCAGAGGGTACCCTAATTGCCTCTGCTTCCAGCCAGCAGTTCTTGTTCCAAGCTGACATCTTCCAGCAGTTAATTCCAGCATTGCTTTGTCTAATAAACTACAGAGAAATCCCAGTACCTTTTAAAAATCCTTTCTTTGGAGATAGCTGTATCTGATTCTCTAATAAGGATTCTATTAGGGAAGCCTCTGTTGTGCTTTGTTAAGGAATTGATGCAATTTGATTTTTTTTATTACATGAACAGAGTAACATGGATAGTAGCTGTCTCTGATACAAAGAGCCAGTGCAAAAAGTATTGTGCTTCCTCATGCAAGCCAAGATAAAGTAATTAACTTTATATTAAAAAAAAATCTCTGAGATCTCTGCATAATTCAACACCTTGTGCCAATTAAAGAGAACTGGGAAAATGGTTTAGGCTGCAATTTTATATGTCCTTAGATTTGTATATGAATATACACAGCTTTATGAATGTTTTGATGGGTATAATTTTTCTTGTGGAGTGTATACATTAATTTGCTTTTATTCAGAAAATGAGGCTTTCTAGAAGAGCTCCCTGATGATGCTTAATATCAGATCTTCTGTCTTTGACAGAAGAATTCCTGTTCAAAAGAACTCCACACCAGTTTCCCCCATTCTGGGGGTATCCCTCAACCCTGACATAGGATTTAAATGGCAAGACCAAGATGGATTTATTGACACAAGGACGCTGGTGGTTGACTGTCATGTTCCTTGGTGCCTTTCAGCATTGCAGAAGAAATTTGGAATTTGGAAATAGCATTTTGAGCTGAGAATCAATTGGGAACTGGGTGAGGACCACTGAGGATATCACAGACCGTTTCTTCTGTGGCCATAGAGCTCCTTTGCATTGTTCCTTTGGAGGATGGTTCCTCCAGACCCACTGGAGTAACAGGCAGAGTCCTGTACCTGCACAGCTAAGAGTTATTCTTACAAACAATAGAAATTGATTAAAAATATACAGCCAGGACAAAGCATTTCTTGTTTTCCTGTGATGCAGTGAGTTGGGATGGTTACTCGATTGATGTGTCTTCCTCTGTAGATATAGTGAGGGTGACTGTGATAAATGAAGACAGTCCAGTATTGGCAGCAGTAAAAAAAAATCCATAGCAGCTGTGGATCAAGCCAAGACCCAAAGATTAGGTGGTATGCAATCTACTATTAAATAGGATAAATACCATAAACAGTAGATTTTCAGAGGAGAAATTGCTAAATAAAGGTCAAAGTGAAAAATAAATAGAGCTTCCTTTCTCAATAGCCTTTTACGTACCTGGGTTGATAAGCTGCACATAAGGGTGAATGAGTTAAGAGGATAATAATTAATAGTCCTCCTCATTCAGTGAGACAGTCAAGAGCCTCATTTTCCTGTTCATATCCTCAGCTACGTGGGGCCTATAAAGTCACTTATACCAGTGTTAGAGAGCTAAGGCAGAACAGCATCTGATGTGGCTTTGCTGAGATTTCTCAGTGTAGTCTGAGCATCTGGAGGCTGCCCCACAGGGCTTCATTTTAGTCAGTCCCTATGCCACAGATGGGGAGTCTGAGAATCTGAGTGCTGCATCTTTCCAGTTTACTCCCATATTGCTTTAAAGCTAGTAACTGCAGCAGAGGCCAGGACATCCCTTCATCAGCTTTTCCTGAGCACTTCTCATGGTACCCAGTATGCTCAGCTCAGAATATATCCACATTCTCACTTTTAAAAACAGACTCTGACCTAAAGAAGCTATATGTCTAGACAAGCATGACATGCAGTAGGTGGAACAAGATTAGAGTCATCTTCACTCTAAGCAGAAGAAAGAGGGAGAGTTAAATAACATTAGAAGATCTTTTTATAGCATAAAAATTAAGTTACTTTCAAAATTCTAGTATAATCACAATGGCACAGCATAGTAGAGTCATGTATATTTTCATTGGGGTACCTGTAGTAATAGATCTTACAGGTGTCCAGAAATATACAACCTTAATACAAAGAACTTTTACACTGATACAATTCATAAAATGGTATTGATTTAACTCTTGCAGCAGAAAATTGCATCTCCTGCAAGTGAAACAATGAACTGGTAAAAATTTTGAGTAGACCAAAGAGTGGTCTGTGGGAGAGCCTGAAACTACATTTGGGTCTTCCAGAGATGCACAAAAGTGATCATTTGGCACCTCTGTTTCATTTTTTCCAAGATCTTAATGGTTAGGAAGAAATCTGCAGAGAAATCAACCCACCATTGCGTTAGTTTGGGAATCAATAAGGACTGTTAAAACTAATCTTGTATATTCTTCTAACCCATCTGTATGATCTGAAGTGTAATGATTTCAATTTGGTGATGATTCCTATTATTAGTCATTTAGTAGTCCCACAAAACCAGCATGTTTCAGATAGGCAAGAGTCAGCAAAGGAAAAATTATCCTTATAAAACAGATGCAGCTTGCCTCCTGTCTCATCAGACTGTCTAATTCTTTCTATCTAATATTTATAATGACCAAGAGTTTTGTTAAGTCTTGGTTTTCTTCTTTTTTTCTATATTTATATTTTGTTATTTTTCCAAACTAGCCTGTGAATCCCTAGTAAATGAGACAATGAAATTCTGGTTACAGCTCTAGCTTCCAAGTCAGTAAAATTAAGTGTTGCCTCTGGGTCTGCAGCAGATCTTCTGCACCTAAGATTTTTACTATATCTGTTAAACACTTTGGTTTTGTTTTGGTGTCATAGCTCCAGTATAGAATAATAATTGTGCTACAGCCCCTAGTAAGTATTAAGAGGAAGTACAAACACTTCAATATTATTTTATATTTAGTCCTACTTAGTTCTTCTTGTCTGTGCTGGAATTTGGATTGCTGAATTTATCTCATGATTCAACCTGCTCCATGAACATCCTGGCTAGCACAGAGAGTCTGTTGTAGATTGATGCCTTATATTCCCTGAGCTCTGCCACAGAATATTGCAATGCTGAGATCCCATTTTTTTTTAAATTTTAAATAAAATTCATGGGACAATCTGTGAGATCTCTTTTGTTAAGAAAAAATTGCTTAAAATTCCACATAGATTCAGAGTTGCAGAGGAGAAGGACACACTATAGGATGCAGAGGCAGTGTGCTCACATTGCCTTCTGCTCCTTTGAGATCTGAGCAAAGCCAGAACAACATCTGCATGTAAATGGATGCAGAAAGGCTGAGTCTTAAGACCTTATGCATGGATTACAGGCTTAGAGATTCAGTGGGCATGATCATTCAATGTTGTGAAGGTCAGCCAACGTGCCCATGGGTGGTTGTTCAACCTTAACAATATCAAATAATCTATCAAATCTATCAATAACCTATCAAAATCCCTTTTCATATTAGCAGGAATCTAACCCCTGAATTCTTTGCCTTTGGATGCCAGCTTTGTGACCTCTTGCAAGAAGGTGGTGTGAAGAGCTCTGTACTGCAGAGGGATGTTTCTAGGGGTACATATTAAAGTTATGTTAATTTTCTAAAGCACCTGGAGATCCTTGGAGGAAAACTGTGGAAGAAATGTAAAGCATCATTTTTGTAGAGCGCATTAGGAAACTGCCAAAATTTTCTTGTCAAACAGGAACAGTGAGGTTTGGATTCTGAACTTTCTAAACTAGCATTTAATAAGCAAATACTTTAAAATGTGAAGGCTATTGACTTATGAACATTTGTAATCCTCTCTCTGTCTGGGGAGAGCTGTAAGCCTCTTCATGCAAACGATTTGAAGAATAGTCTAAAGCCATAGATGGAATGCACCAGGGTAAGCTTTTTAATATGAGAAGCACCAATGAGATCTTGAAACACATTTTCAATCTTTTTTTTTGAAAATGGATTAGCTGTCTTTTGTTATTTTTAAGCTGTTTCTAGAGATCAGCTGGTGGCACTGATAAATTATCCATGGAGCTAGACAATCTCTGTTAATTCCAAGCACCCTTTCCATCAAGGAGACTGGTCTAAATGGAATGTGTTGCTTCTCATTGATGTGATTTTATTAAAGATTTCCTTATTGTAATGTGCTCACTTTCCTCCCAATGCATCACTTTCACATAGAATATCACAGTGATGGAACAGAGCATATCTAGGGTGTCATACCAGGGATTTAATGCAGTGAAAAAAACCCACACATGACCTCCTAGCCACTGCCCACTACACTGCTCCTCTCTTCACTCTTATTTATGTGAGAACTCTTGTATTTAAAATTATTCCATTTTAAGGTTGGGAAAATACTGAGGCAGATCTGGATCTCCCTTGTGTTCCATTACAGAAGTCATGTGGATACCTTGGGTATCCAGCTCACAGCATTAAGAGAGTTACAAAACAATCAGGTTTATTTTAGGAATTAATTTTGACATTCCAATTAAAATATATCTCTCCTTTCATAAAGGGTGTAAATTTCTCATGTAAAATTAGTATTGTCAGAGCAAACTGTTACACCAAATTATTCATAATTTCTGTCTCTAGCAATGTCTGATACAAGCTGCAAACACAGAGCAGGAGACCCAGCAGTAGTTAATTATGGAGGAGGTTGTCCACAAGAGTTGTTTTAACCTCTACTTGTTAGAGGTTGCCTTAAACCCTAAGGCAGATGGGTTTATATCCCTTTCAGGATTTTTGTGTTTTATAAAATCCTTCTCAGAGGATTTTCTGGAAACTAGAGACTTTCTTGCCTAATGAATGGACATTCTTTCCCCAGTAGAGTAAAAATATTGATTTCTGTGAAAAAGCTTCCCAGGATACTTGTGCAGCAATAATAAAAATTCCTTCCTTTGTATAAACAGTTAATAAAATTGTCTTGTTTCTACAGAAACACGAATATATATATGTGGGTATATAGAGAACAGTCATTAAAGTTTTATTTTTCATCTGCCATATCATAAAAGATAACTAGCTTTTGTTTAATTTTCTATGATTCAGGAAATGTGATACATTATATGGCAGATCAATGAAATTATTTTTTGATGGCAAAAGGTCCTAGATTATTTTGGCTGATGCTGTTATTATCTGAGAGTCTTGAGCTCTGAGCAACCTTGGATTTTTGGTTTTCATTTGGTGTATTCAGCAGCAAAGATGTCTCTTGATTCAAGAAGTAATTTTGCAGTGTTGTACAGCAGAAAAGGTAGGTCAAATTTCCAAAAATTGTACTCAACATAATTCAGATTTGGCTCTCGAGACTCATCAGCCTGTTCATAGACTGACTGTGGCTTAATTAGCTCAGCAATCATAGTTACATGGGGGCATTTTTGTCATTATAAAGAAGATTTCAAAGTAGACATCCTGCCTCACTAAAGGGGATGATCTATGACAAGCTGTGGGCAAGGGCAGGAGCTTTGCTTCTTACTTATCTTAGTTAAAAAATAAAAAATTCTATACAAAAGATAGGTAGAAGTGCAAGCATGCCTTCATTAACATACAGTGATCCTTCTGCCTGTGGGCTCAGAATAAGAAATGCCATTTTAAGGCTGGGAAAAGAAAAGCCATTTTCTGTCATTCTTGCAAGCAAGCAAACAAGCCCATAGGTACCTGAAATGATCTCATTGCAACTTGAAATCACATAGGTGTAGGTAATGTAGCAAGCAGAGGGAACAGGATTTGATATTAGAGCAAAAACACAGCAGCAAATTTGCACCTGCATTTTGTTCCACTATTCTGAGCTCTTTAACCTGAAGCACTGCTAGCCACGTCTGATAAAGCACAATGTGCACAACTTTAATTCCCCTTTAGGCTCTTATCTGCAAAGTGCATTTCCCATGTAAACCAAGGTATGAGTACTACTAATTACTTTTGTTGAGGCTTACATTTTCATATTAACTTAATACAGCTAATATTCAATGTAATTCAACGTGTTTCAAATACTGTGGGCCAGATTTGACATTTTTCTTTATAGTGCTAAAGCTACTGGAATTATTTAAGGCCAAATAATACCCACTGTGGCATTTAGGCTTTTCCTCAAAAATTACTTGCATGGTATCTCTTTGAAGTCCCTAATACAAATAGGATCTGAGCAAGCTGCAAGTTTTGTTCCCTGGTGCATGCAGCTCACACTAAAAGTTGGCACAATATTCAGTCTTTCTGGTTTTTCCTTGAGTTTTTACAAGAAAATGGGATTTTTCCTCCTTTTTATGGTAGGATTTTTGGTATTTCAATGTGCAATGTTTCCCAAGTAATGAAATGTTGACATTTTGCTTTGCCAAGACAGTGCTGAGGAGTTGCAATTCAGACTCATCATGTTCCTCCTCCCAAGTGTGATTTAATTTTCCAGGGTGGCTGGAACTGCTCTGGGAGGCAGCTGATTGTTGGAGCCCTGTGACTGTAGCAGCAGAGTGTCAATTCTCTGCACAAGGATGAGGACCAGTTAAGGGATTTCAAGAAAGCAGACAAGGTATGATCACAGTTTTAAAAGATATGAGGAGCTATTCAGGGCATAACCAAGTTTGGGCAGTCAGGAGGAAAAGAGAGTAAGAGTAAAAAGAGAATAAAAATGAAGGCAAAAGAAAAGTCACAGGAAATTGTGTGCAAAGTCAGGACTAATTCTGGATATTTTTTGTCACTGTGAAACTGAGGATCAAATGAGCAAAATTACCCCTATGTCAGATTCTTTTCAAAGTAACTTAGACCCTAATTCAGCACCATGAAGTGTCTTTTTGTACTTAGGAGATGACTTCTCATGAATCTTTGTCCTAGTCCTGGTGGGGATAGGGTTAATTCTGCAGACTGGGATACCCTATTCCCTCCTAACCCGTGCCTACAGGTAGTCAGGACTAGTCTGAGGTGGGGGGGGATGGGGGACAAAGTGAGCAGCCATAGTGAGAGACACATGGTCCTTTCTTCTTGCTGGTGTCAAACCATGACAAGTACACTGTTAAAGATGGAGTACCACACAGAGATGCTCTGAAGTACACAGCATCAGTATTTGCTGAATCTAAGCCTAAATTAACCCCAGTTACTGCACTAATCCTGAAATACTGTATAAATTTTTAATACAAGAGATATTAACATTGGGAATTGCTATAGCTTTTCATTTGAAACAGATTTTCAGACAGAAAAAGAATTTCAAATCCTCTGGGTAAAGTAAGGAAGAAGTACTACCTCCCTCAGTATGCACTGAGCATAAATATCTTGCTAAAATCTCTAGTTCCATCCAGCAGTGTCTTGTGGAGTTTGAGAGCCTCTGAAGGAAAGCAGATCAAACAGGGATGTTTGTGCTCTGATCCAGCTACAAAATCAGCAGTTTTATTAACCCATTTCCAGTAACCACATTACTGAAGTTTCATAGGAAGTCCACGTGGGATTTCATGGGCTTTACAAACAGGGAAGAAAGGGAGGTAAGATGATGAGCAAAGCAATGAGCTTAGAGGACATGGAAATCAAAGTTCAAGTAAGGATTTGTTGTGTTTTATCTCACCACATAGATAGGCAACTACTGTGGATACACCTCCACCAGTGAACATGCAAAAAAAGATAGAAAAGGGAAGGTGACATGGTTTCTGGCCTCTTTATGTGACAGAAGCAGTCTCTGTATGTATTCTCACTGTGCAGGCATCTTTATGAAATGTACGTACCTTGTAGCATTTTACATTTAGTTTAATAATTTATCCATGGTTAATATTTCAAAAGAGTAAAGTTGAAAATCAGATAAAATTTTTATACTTGCTATTAAAAGCTGAATGGAGCACAGAGAAACAATCCCCCCCAAAAATCTAGCTACTGAATCAGCCTGGTTTTGCACAATAAAGAGAACCTTGCATTATATTTTGTTCTGATGTGTGTGTTGGCCTTGCAGCAAAGATAGTCTCTCTCTATTATAAACTTTCAGCTGCTTACTAGTTCCTGCTAGATGATTTGTAGAAAGACTCCAAAAGACCCATGGCTCTTGTTAGTGCTATAGTATCTGATACATCCAAGGCATGATCTCTCAGCTTGTGTAATACTGCATCCTGCTGTTTCAGCCTCTGCTGCTACTAATAACAGTGGTACTGAGCTGGTTTGTAACTTTTTGCTGCTTTGATAGGGTGTGGGGAAGTTGAGTGAAAGATTTTGAACCTATTCAGCCATTATCTTATGTGGAAACTTGCTCCTGACCAGTAACACAAAAATAAAAAGCAAGGAAAGTAAATAGATGGAAATAGCAAGGAAGTAAATAGATAGAAGGAAATAATAGAAGGAAAACCCATCTACTGTTTAAAATGTTAAGTCAAGCAATATTAAAAATAGATTTTTAGAGGGTTTACAGAATTTTTGTTTGAAGTATATTTTTGCTTATTCAATAAAAAGAGTATGGGCTTCTATAGCAGGTTCAATGTAATCTAAGAGCACTAAAGGAATTTTCTTCTGCTTTTTTGAAAAAGGAGTTAAATATCACATGGAGAGTATTTACTTAAAAGAATCAGATTCTCTAAACTTCAGAAAAGCAGTCAAAATTTATAGCTATAGGAAGAAAACAAGATTTATGTGTACATCAAATTATTACTAACATTAGTCATTATTTTGCACTATTCACATCTATAATATTATTCATAAAAGTAAAGTTTATTAATTGTTCATGCCAACTATTCTTTTTTTTAAAAAATCTGTGATTTGTATGAATTTTTTTACTAAAGTTTGGAGTGTATTTTCCAATTTACTTACTTAAAGTATTTATGCATTATGGACTACTGGAGAAAAGGAGTTTCTCATATTCTTTTTGGATTAAGCAGTTTTTCACAAAAGGACAATGAGAAAGAAAGGCTTAATTTTTTAGCTATGAATAATATAAAAATATTACAGTAAAATCCAAAATGGTAAAGTAGTATGAGGTTATATTGGCATGATTAAGAAATAGGATTAGAGTCTGGGATATTGTTTAGTTTGAACAACATATTAGAGTAGCATTTGCTGTTCCTCAGAAAAGGGCACATGTTTTTGTGCATGTGTGTGGTATCCACCATCAGCTGGTATCTATTGGTTGTACTGGACTCAATATCTTACCCCTGGGTAGAAAACTCAGTGAAGTGGGAGAAAAGGAACTCAGAAGTTTTATCTCATGGAAAAGAGGGATTCAGCTCTATCCCCCTGGGATCCTGAACATGAAAAAGTTGCCTTCATGGAGAAAAGTCACAGCTTTTTACCTCTCTGTGGAGATACACTGAGCCAAGAAGTCCTCAAAAGTCCAACAAGGACAAGTCATGGGAGCAGTATCACTGTAGGGCAAAGAGCATGAAACTACAAGAGGTTTCTCCCTGTCAGCTCCTGCTGATGAGGCTCCAGGCTTGTCCTTGCCTGAAGGCATTACAGCTGTGGGTAAAATGTATAATTAACCTCAGCAGCTCTGCCCGAGGGTTCAACACTATCATTGTACCTGGTGACGTTTGGGGTCAATGCAAGATCCTCTCCCTCCCCTTCACATGTGTTAGCAACAGCCTCAGGGTGGGCAGGTCATCCTTGTCACAGGCAAGAGGACCAGGCCCCCTATTCAGGGGCTTCTGGAGTTCAAAGCACTGTGTTTTGCCTACTGGGTAAATTCATCTTCTTGACACACATAGTTTAACATATTTGCAGTTAAAGATTCTTTTTTCTTTTTGTCTTGGTAGGGCTCCCAGTTCAGTTCTCCATTTAGACATCTTGTATAATTAATATTTTTGCTGCTGGGTTTCAAAATTTTTTAATAAGCTCTGCAATCTTTGATATAATTTAGCAATGTACAAAGTGCTTGTAACAAATTGTCCTAGGACAGATGTATGATAGAAGATCTCTCTTGAAGCAATGACCTTCCTGCACTAAGTAATGTTTTCCTTCTTTCCCTTAGCACTAATTTATTGTCCAAGCAGCAACAAGTTGGAATCATAAAGCATAAATGTCTGAACATTTTAGGGAGCAGCTCAGGAATGAAGAAAAGTCAGAGTATTGGTAATTGTTGTATGTATTGATCACTGTTTTTGAGGTATAGAATGCCCTCATTTAATTATTCTACTTACAGTGATACCAATAGAGAATTCTACTGTTCAGAGTGTATTAAACGCCACAATTTTGGAGGAGAAGAGCAAAAATCTTTCTCACCTTTACTTAGAATCATAGAAGAGTTTGGGTTGGAAGGGACTTTAAAGATCATTGAGTTCCAACCCCTTTGCCATAGGCAGGGACACCTCCCACTAGATCAGGCTGCTCAGTGCCATGTGCAGCCTGGTCTTGAACACCTCAGGAGAGGGGGCATCCATAACCTCTCTGGGCAACCTGTTCCAGTGCTTCACCACCCTCACTTTAAAGAATTTCTTTCTTCAATTTACATCCATTGTTTCTAGTCCTCCCATCCAATATCATATTAAAAATTCCTTCCCCTGCCTTTCTGTAGGACCCCGTCAGGTTCTGATAAGTTACTATGAGATCCCCCCTGAGCCTTCTCTTCTCCAGGCTAAACAACCCCAACTCCTTCAGCCTGTCTTCGTAGGGCAGTTGCTCCAGCCCTTTGACCATCTTCGTGGCCCTCCTCTGGACCCACTCCAATAGCTCAATGTCCTTCTTATGTTGAGGGTTCTCACCCTCTTTTGCCTATGGCATTAATTTCTCCCCATCAATACTGGGCCACAGCTAGAAGGACTCTCCTGCAACACTGATTCTCAGGCAGGTGCTTGGAAAACCTGATTTCATTGTCATTTATACATTAAAGCTCTGTTGCTCTGCTGGAAGCGTGTAAATCACAGCAAGACTCATCTTTGACTACTAGTTTTGATGTAAATTGCTGCACACGAGCAAGAAATGAACTAAAGGCTACAAAGCAGACTTTGAAGAAGAGGCTTTTACGGCATTATGCTATCCAGAAAACACGTGTCCCTTTTACCAGATCCCCAGCTGTGACAACTGATAATGGTACTGTGGGAAAGAAGGCAGGCACTAGCAATTGATGTCCTTAGCTATTTAGAAATTGGCAAAGGAATTTGCACATGGGCCACTGTTCTGGCATCTTGGACAACTGAAGCTGTATGAGTGCCTTGTTTAAGCCATGTAACTTTAATTTCTTCTCTCCTTTCAGTCACTATTTTGGAGATGGTGGGTGGGGAAAGGCACTACAGTAGATGTTGGTCTCCCCAGAGCTCTGGAAGCACAGATTCATACTTTGTATACTTTTCTGGTAGTAATTTGCCTGCATTTTTTCCAGAGGAATGACCTGACACACTTTGCACAAATGTGATGAAGGTATCAGTGCAATCTGGAAGAGATTGCTTGCACATACTGTTCAGAGCAAAAGTCAGTCCTTGGTACATTCACAGTACTGGCCACTAAGAGTAAGAAGCCATGTGTAGTGAGAACAAGGAAGAAGAAGACGTTATTTGTAAGCTAAAGGAAAAAGACACTTCTTCCAAATAGTGAAAGAAAATTGAGCAGCAAAAGGGACTCTTTGAGTTCTGGCTGCTCTGTAATGCAGGAGGCAAAGACGAGGTCATACAACTTTCACCACCACATGGAGAAACTTTGTTACTACCAAAAAGCATTGAACTAATTTCAAGTTTTTCATGCAGAAATGAAAACTTTATTTGTCCTTGGCTCATGAACCCAGTTTCTGTCTCCTTATCTCTTGGCTGTACTGCCTTCTCTATGCCTCCTGTTGCACAGGCACCGGGTGCTACCCATTAGCATCCTTCCCTCAGGCCTTCTAATGAAGATTTCTTGCTGCTGGCTTCACATCATCTGGCTCTCCTTATGGCTCTTCACAGCCCTCTGCACTTTATAGGAAAAGATTATTAACACTATGTGATATTAGAATCTAATAACAATATTCTTAACCCATGTCACCATTAAACATAAAGAAGACTAAAACTGGAAGACTAGACCATCTGGCTAATAGTGATGCAGTGTTTACATGGTGAGTGAGATAAATTCTGCAGATTGGTAAAATATTAGGGCTAACGCTGTGCAAGCCTCAGTCAGCAAGCACTGAAAGGATTGGGGATGATCTTTCAAGGTCTCTTCCAATCCCTGACATTCTGTGAGTCTGTGAAGGACAGAAGAAGGTCAGGGGAACTGGCCTTTCTGGGAATCTGGGACAGTATAATTTAGTGTATTAAGCAATGGGTTTGACCTGTTGCTGCAAGTCATGTGATATAATCAGACCCAACATCCCCACTACCAGAATATTCTCTGCAAAAAAGCCTGAAACTTTTGATACAGAACTGCAGAATAATCAGATTTGAATCAAATATATATATGAGGGTGATTAAATTTTGTGTTTGGTCTGAGCTTTTGGCAGCTGTGGAACGAACCTGGCAGGTCCCTCAGGTTGATCTTGTTAACCTTTGGTTTGCATCAAACTGCTCATGTGGATATCCATGAAGCCCTCACTTGTCCAGACCTGATCTACCAAGGTCCTAAATTAGGTTCCACTGCCATTTCTTCTCCCTCTCCTTTGTGTAATGCTGAGGTGCTGCAGCAATTTAATATTAAACTTAAAAGCAAACAATTTGTATTCATCTCTCAAAAGAGAAGGAAGAATCAACAAATGCTCTATTATGATTGTGTGCATTTATATTTGATAAAAATGGATGCAATTTCTATGCAAATTGAGTGTGACTCAACCTCCTGTCAATTGCTGAGTAGGACACTCAGCATCACAAACTATTTATGTCCTTACCTAAGCGGCCCTAGGACCATCTGGAGACATTTTAGTGAAGGGAGGCCAAATTGTGGTTTGAGGGGTTGTAAAAACATTCAAGCAAGGTATATGAGTTACTTGCCTTCTCCCCCTCTAACTGGATTATCTTTTTCCTAGAGCTATTTTCTCTACAGTACTGGTTTGCATAGCCTCTCCTTTCTCATAGAGACCCAGTGACAAACATATCTTAGCTTTAAACACAATTTTCCTGCTGTGTTCAAAATGAGTTTAGGATCTTCTTGACCCATACAAGAGTTACCTGATATTAGTACATCCCTTAACTGTTGGAGATGGGGCCAAAATCATGAGTAACACTTCCTGGATCTTCAGGAAGCTCCATCTTGGACACCAGCTTGTTTTTTCTTCTTTTTTTTCCTAATGATTTCCTGTCCTTCTCCATTCATACTTCCCATTTTCCTATCTAACTTCCAAAACAGAAAATACGGCACACAAAAAGTGTCATTCATCTTTTTTCTAAACTTCCAGACATCTTAGCTGGGCACTCCATAATTTGTCTGGGGAAAGAAACATTTTTTGCATCTGCATGCTCTTTAGCCTTCACTTTGGGAAGATTTATTTAGGAGTACAAAGACAGTACATCACATACATCCACAGCCATCTGACCATTGTACATCAGTGTGTAGGCACTGAAGAGGAGCCCTACCAACAAAACTGAGAAATTCAATGAAATGTAACAAAGGCAAGTGTAGAATCTTGCTTATGGGCAAGAACAACCCATCCCATGTATCAGTATAAGCTGGGCACTGATGTGTTAGAGAGCAGTGTAGGGGAAAGGGACCTGGGGGTCTGGGTGGACAGCAGGNGTGATTATGGGACTGGAGCATCTCCCTCATGAGGAAAGGCTGAGAGAGCTGGATCTCCTTAGCTTGGAGAAGAGGAGACTGAGGGGTGATCTCATTATTGTTTATAAATACGCAAAGAGTAAGTGTCAGGAGGATGGATCCAGGCTCTTCTCAGTAGCCTCCAATGATAGGAGAAGGGGCAATGGGTACAAGGTGGAACATAAGAAATTCCACAGAAATATAAGAAAAAACTTTTTCACAGTGAGGGTGACCAAACACTGGAAGAGGCTGCCCAGAGAGGCTGTGGAGTCTTCTTCTATGGAGACATTCAAAACCCACCTGGACATGTTCCTGTGTGACCTGATCTGGGTGTTCCTGCTCTGGCAGGGCGATTGGACTAGAAGGTCTGTTGAGGTCACTTCCCATCCCTGACATTCTGTGATTCTGTAAAACAGACTTTGACTAGAGAGGAGACCCACGCACAGGCTCAGGGAGGTCTCTCCAGAGGTGTCACAGAGGAAGAAGCAGACATAGCAGCCTGTAAAGGAAAAACAAAAGACAGAGGAAGCCAGCTCCAGGGAAGCCCTAAAGTGAAAATCAGTAATGCAATACTGTTGGTAACGAATAACCCTTCTAAACAATCCAAGAAGCAGATGTACAAGGCGATGTAATGAAAGAGCTCTTCCCTGGACTAGATTTAATTTTGTTAAAGGATGGCTGGAATTAACTCTGGTTAGATAATGCATTTGTAAATGCTACTATAGACAGTCTGAAAACATTTATTCCAAGAGATGAATGTTTGTGGCTTACTGAACTTGAACTGGCTGGCTAAAACAAGTTAACTGGCAATCAATTATAGGGGTGACATACTGCAATGGGGGGAGCCCAAACCACCCGTGACTTGGTTTTCTATTTGTGATTGTTAATGGATTAAAAAGCAAGCTCTTAAAGAGAAGACAAAAAAATGGTATGTGTTTTAGACCAGTTATTTAGTGGCCTTTGTATTCCAAATAACTTGCAAGCACAGGCAGAAGGAATTTTTTCTTTGCATAGATCAGGAAATCAGAGGAGGAAATTAGTTTTTATTATTGGTATTATCATGCCAAAAAAAAAGGGTCACTGAAATAGCCAGTGGGCATTATCCAGATCATTTTATCTCCCCAAGAAAGAAAAAGGCTATTAATGTAAGCTAAATTAAAAAATAAATCACTCCATATAGAGAATCTTGTAAAAAATATAGCGTGTCATTTATGATGGGAATGAAAAGTTTGCAACTGTGAAATTCAATAGCATCAGTACAAACAGTTCAAAGTCAGCTGCAAGGTAGTATTTATTGGATTGTTTCATTTGAATTCACTTTAAAGTTCCAGAAGGGGTGCTCACACCTATATTTTTCATCCAAGGTTTTGCAATTCTGGGTGACATTCTCCTTCTCTTCTCCCAGAGGTGAGAGAATAATCCTCTGCAGAGCTGCCATGGTTATAGCTGACCCCCCAGTAATGCTAGACAAATACTACTTTGACATGAATTCCATATAGAAGTGTTTCTTTTACTCTACATTTATGCTGTCTGTGTAATTTACTGGTGATTTACAGTATTAATTGATTCCTATATATCTGCTTTGCATTCCATGTCAGAGAGGCTGAATTAATCACTGGAAAAGCTTATGGTGTTAAAGGCATGTCCTGAAGCCACGTTTTGAAGCATATATTCTGTTAACATGTGTTTTTGTAACACCTTTTTTTTAAAAACACATTTTAGGATCCAAGCAGCCCAACTTGTGGACCTCTGCACAAATTAAAATAGGAATAAATAAAAGCAAAAAAAAAAAAAAAAGTTCAAAATTAAAAGGTAGTTAATCTGTTTTTTTCTCATAAGTAAAAAAAATAAAAATAGAATCATACAGATGCATCTTGAATGGAGCTGCTTCTATTCTTAACCTCTTCCCTGTAATTTTACAAATAACATGACTGAATGAAAAATCATGTGGAAAACCCTCATAAAAATTGTATTTTTTTTTTCCCAGATAAAAAATTCATCATGATTTATGATCAGCTTCACCCTTATGGATACATTTTAAGGGTATTTTCATAGTCCAGTCTAAACTGACTTATGCTATTAGAAATAATTTAATAATGTCTTGTGGATAACATAATGATTCTTTGGCAAGGCATACCATATGGATTTGCTCTGTCCTTGCAAAATCACCTTGGCTGATCAATGACATCATCTTGTTCTGCAAAACCTGCATGTAGGTAGTAACATGTGGTACAGACTTGAACCCAAGCCCATCAGAACTGAAAGATTCCACCAAGTGAACTTCATATCAGGGTGATAATTCCTCATAGTTATGTAATCGTAAAGAGAAAGGTGTTCTTATAGACTTGTCACCACTGATAACAAAGTGCTGCAGAGCCCTGCTGTTCATCTTTGGCTATTTACTCTTTCTGGGTTCATTTAGCTTCCCACTGTGGAGGGTTTTGGGCCTGGAATGAATGAGGGTAACTGGGTAGGCTGCTTTTTAGTGTAAAGAAGCTCCTTTTTCTAACTTGTCTCATTACATTTCTCCATGCCTTTAATCTGTACTGCCTGCATGGGGTCAATGTCACAAATGTCCTTGGCTTTAGCAGAGATGGGATTTCACCATTCAGTGCTGAAAAAATTATTTCTTTCTTCTGATGTATTCCCATGCACAAAGTCTGTGTTTGTGAGACAGAGAAATCTATGATGTTGATGTTGCTAAAATACAGAAACAAAAAGTAATTTGTCATCATTCCTTCTCTCACAAGGTCTTCTTCTAACCTGCCTTTTTGCAAATAAACTGGATACTCAAGGAAAGGATAGAAAGGGTTGAAAATCAAGCTTGGGAAAGTAAGAGAGCTCTTGGGTATTGTCATTCATGCTGAAACTCAATCAGCTGTGATGATGTTTAGCAGCCAAATGTTTCAAGTATAGTCCTGAATAGCAGCACGCTATAAGGATAAGATAGTACTTGCAGTTCTGTCTGTGCCAGAATTTAATGATGTACTTTATCCCTGAAAAAGTAGGTAAGTGTCTCCGAAGTGTGCATTTTGCACCAGTCAGTGGTTAAGAGGAAATGACTGGCATAATTACAGTACATGCTTTGCAATATTAAGCCCGACAGCTAGTTGACTGTGTGCCCCAGGGCTGGTTTCTGAGCTGTCTCTACTAAAGTGGAAACCAACCTTCAGCTTAATTTTATTTGACTTGTAGGATCTGGTGTGCACATAGAGTTAATTTGCTGGTGAGCAGCTTCTAACATATCGCATTAGATTAGAATGGGATGCACTCTAGAGGTTTGGGCTGATTATTCACTAAACAAATAAGCAAACAAAAATCTGTAGCATCTAGAGCTGAAATGTTGCAGAGAGAATTAAATTTAAGAGAAAGGAAAGAGAGAATTAGCAAGGAGACAAGATTGGTGGGGGAGGTGAAACAAATATGTGGGGTGTTTAAGGAAATGCAATTTTGTGTAGTTTTTAATTATTTTTTCTCTATACAGTTTAGCAGACAGACCTATAATATAATTTTCTCAGTTTGTACTCTTTTTGTGCCCCAGCAGTTCTTCCAGGAGTTGAAGATAATTGGGAGGGTATTTGGAAAGGAATTGCCCAACATAGTTGCATTGTTCAAAGTGGGACTGTATTCCAAATGGTCTTGTGTGCTTTTAAAACTTAATATACTATGGAAATTTACTGTATTATGTGATGTTATCAGAATTGCTGTAGGCTCCAAAGTCACCTGTACATTAGTCTTCCCATTCCCATCATGTTCAGCATCTCCACTCATGGATTTCTCAGTCCCTTTCATGGCTCCTTGTCATCTCACTGCAGAAATTATTTTTCTTCATGAAGCCCCTTGCCAGTCTCCCAGCACATGGCCCCCACTCCTGTGGCTTCCTGATCTCTGCCTCAATTAGCTCCATAGAAGTTCTTTATTTTAATGAATTCTGTCTTTTTTATTGTGTTGAAATGGCTAGTCCCAAAATCTCAAATGTCGTTTTGGATCACATTTCAGGCATGATAATTTAAATTTTTTTTTTAGTTCCCAATTGTTTTTGACTTTCCCTTCATAAAGACTTGTTTTCAAGTTTTTTGAGATTCCACCAACCTCTGGTAGGTCAGAGTTCTATCACTCAAACTCCCTCAGTTGCCATTTTTATGGCAACGATTTCAATATCTTTACACTCCCAGCCTATCTGCATCCATACTTTTCTTTTACTTTACAGATTGGCCCTGTCAAATGGCTCAGAATAAAATGGAATGACCAAGCCTTAGGCTTTCCCATAAACCTTCCATTCTCTGAGACCTCAAAGACTTAATATTGTTGATCAGTTCCTACTTCACATTCCTCATGACCAAATCTTGGATCGAAGACTGGCCACACACAGACCTTTTGTCACATGGGTGAGAACTAGACAACAGTATCAGCAACCAAGGTATTATTTTTCTGCAGTTGTTTTCAAATACTGATTTACCAACTTCGCAAAATACAAGAGGAAAATTCAAAAAGTAAAGACAGACAAACAACTTATGAAGTATAACTGACAACATAAACCGTTTAGACTTTTCTGTTCTCTTTGATATTTGTGAGCTTATTTTTATCTGTGTTTTATTACAAAAACCTTTTCTATTACTTGACTATTTGTTAAACTTAGATTCTATATATGAAACCCACAGCATCTTTTCACTGACAGCTTATTATATTCTTCCCCTTTGGTGGAAAAATGAAATGAGGAAAACTTCAGAATTAATGAAGAAAATACAGTGGGTATTGAACAATGAACGTCTTTTATGAATTAGAAAGTCTTAAGAGGTCATAGAACTTCTTGAGGAGTCCCATATGCAGTTATCCAAAGCAGTGATTTAATGTGCTTTTATGAAGTCAGGCTGCCTATGCTGAGGCAGTGATGCCTGATCACATCACTATAGTTTACTCCTAAAGTAAGTAAAGGACTTTTATACATATAAATGTATATATGATTTCCCAGCCATGGAATAACACCAAGTTATCTGTGCTTGAGGAATTACAGTGTCCTTTGGGCCAATGGGATCTGTAATAAGTCACACTGGCAGGATGATTACATTATCTCTAAATTGTTTCTCATAGATGAGCATCATTTGGCTGCATGTCAGCTAGGAAAGACGAATCCACAAAGCAGCCACCAACTCCCTCTGTTGTTACTGGTGTGGAAAATAGTGGGCCCAGGCATGCTGAGCAGTTTTTAAGACTTGGCTCTGCTCCCAACACAAGTTGTCTCTGCTCCATTGCACATCTCCAGGTTAAGATCAGCTTTGTCTCATTTTCATTTTTTCCCTTCAACTTAGCCCTCGTGACCTTTGGCAGGTGGGCACCACGAGATTCAGTGCAGTATCTGTGACAGCTTTTGGAGGACACTATAAGGTGACATGAACTGAGATGCTGATAACATACTTTTCTAGTGCCATTACTGCAGCCTTCCAGGGTCTGAGCTGCTGGCAAAGCTAGGACTAATTTCCATACAGTTGTGATTCCCCCAAGGGGTTCTCTGGAGTTAGGAAAAATCCTTGGGGAAGAATAATTACCTCATGGAAATACTTAAATTACTATGTTTCAGTATAAAGTGCTTAAAAGACTGGACACAGACTGCTGTCTCCATTCCCAGACCCAGGTAATTCTTCTTAGATGGGTAAAATGAATTACAGCTTTGAGGTCATGATAAATTCATCACTTGAGCCTTTTGTTAGGGGCTGCAGTTAGGAAACCCTTCTCTTTTTGCCCCTTGGATCTATATAATTTGCACAAAGCCATGGTCACAATAATTACTGCAGCTGTAATTCTGAAGCTGGATGTATTTGATGCTCAGAATCTTATTGTTAAAAACTTCAAGAAAGACATGGCTCTGCAATCCTTCCTCCTATAGGTAAGGGCTAAACTGGCCTTGCAGCAACACAATTTTCTACAGTGAATCCTCAGCATTAAATGGCTTTGCACTGGTGAAGCCTTGTAAAGAGATGTTCTGGCAAAAAGCAATCGCTTCCAAGGTAGGCTAAGAATTGGTGTGGTGAGCTGCCACATGCCAAATAAATGCTAATTGTTTGAAAAAAAACCCCATAAAACATTAATGCTACAACTACTTGGTCTTACAAGCTGTCACTTTATAGATTGACACATCCTCAGTTATACATTATGGTGCAGCATTAATCAGGACACCTCTAATACTTCTAGCATCCTGCATAGTATTCTGAAGATTATGGCCCTGGTGAGAAGTCTTTGGTTGGATATTTTTTCATATCAACACATCCTTAGATGTAGCATCCCTTCCCAAGCACTGGTGACAGTATTAACTAGGGCTGAATGAAACAACCACTCTCTTTGGGATACTTCTTGGACCCTCACAGTCCAAAATTGATCTGTCACTGTCTTCTACTGCTGGGCTCACTGGAAAGGTGACCTAACCAAATATTTGTGGCCTGAAAAATAAGCACATTGATATTTTTGTCATTAAACCTGATGTTGAGGAGTACTGAGGCCACACTGTCAGCATGGATACAGTTCAGTGTAACCACTGATTCAACAGAGATTGTATATTCTAGAGAAGGTACAGGCAAATGCATGTATGCAGGGGGGATGCAGGAACTCGATGATATTTAAGGTCCCTTCCAACCCAAACTATTCTATGTGGTTGGTCTGCATGTGAAGTGGTTGAAATTGTTGGCTGTTTTCAGTCCTTGCTTCTAGGACAGAGCAATTTAGAGAAAGTACACTGAAGCTGAAAATCTTGAGTGTAAAGAGCCTAGGGCTTTCTGCCTGCATTTTGACTTTGCTATAGGCAGAATTTTAGAGGGAATTGCTGAGGGCTATTTGCCATATATGTATGGAGAGAGAAAACAGAAAAGCGAGAAAAAGTGCAGTCAACCATGTACCTTTCCCCAGCAGGAGAATTTTGGGTCATTTTCTGAAGCAAAAGTTAAATTTTGAAACTACTCTAGTTTTTATTAAGTGGCCACCCCTGTAAGATGCATCTCTTTGCTAATTCCATTAATATCTACATGGAAAGAAGTTTCTGTATTGACTGGTAACTCAAGATACTTTTATTTTTGGTAGGAATTTCAGCCTTTTTCACCTTTATGTTTTCTTATTTTCTGCTTGTGGTTTTAATCACAATTATCAGCTGTCTGAGAGTGTGCTTAATTGAGAGTAGTAATGAAATAATGAAAGAGGCCATTTATCACATCTCCTGTTGAGTGGCTGCTGCTTCTCTTGACATGCTTTCCTAGGGAGGAAACAGGCTGCCCTTCTTTCATGCTCTTCCAGCTCTGCTCATTTTGCAAATGACAGGCCTGTTTTAGTTTTTCACAAAGCAGAACAATCCCTTGCTGCTGCTTGAAGTCATGCCCAAGGCTGAACATTTTCAAGTTTCTTGAGTGGAGAGGCTGGCAGCAGGAACACTGTCACAGCAGGCAATGGATTTGTGGGTGAGTTATTAACAACCTAGGTGACTCTGGCTGTGATATTGCCCTGCAGAAATTCTTTCCTCTCCAAAACTGTAGTTTGTCCCAGTAGTGGAGTCTAAATGCAGCTGCTTTCCATGAAAATAGCTGAAGGAATATTGTTGAGTGGCAGAATAAGTGCAAGACACAGGAAGGTCAAAGACAAGCTTTGCATTGCTATTGCATTATTTATACCACTGTAGGGTGCAGCCTTGTGGGTTGAGAAGGGGTAAGTGAAGATTAAAGGTGAGCATTAAAGCTTCTTGAAATCAATGAGTAGGATTCCACTGACTCCTATGAGCTCCAGACCAGATTTGTACAACCATCACATAGCCAAGTTGCTTGTGTGGATTCTCTTTCTCTTGTAAAGAAGTCCAACAGAGTGTCAAATACTGCACAGAAATTTTAAAATTCTTCTCCACACTTCACATATACTATATTTTTTCTTTCTCCACCTGCTTTTTCTCAGTGTGTCCAAAATGATATGGATTTCATCACAAAGTTTTATAGGCTGGAAAAAATAACAGACAGGCAGAAATGAAAAGATTTGTTTTTGTGGAATATAGTTCTTCCAATTAAGTATATGATGGAACAGAAATATGCAGAGTTCTCTTGGGAACATACTGTAAATGGAAACTGGAGACTTTAATGTGGGTATATTTGTTTTCCTGTAGGTTCCTTATAGCTTAACTATGCATTACCTGGTGCCAGTGCTGCTTAGCTTCAAACCCTCTCCTCTTAGTTGCAAGGATTCATACCAGAATTAGAGATCAATATAATGGTCAACCAATAGGAAAGGTCCTTGCTGGAGGTCCTGTCCATTTGTCAATAAACTGCATCAAATTCTCTTTCTACTCATTAGGTAGCAGAAACAAATAACAACAAGATAAACCTCTTGCTGCTTCTCAGAACATATCATAATGAAATTTTGAAGTACTGTAAAAAGAAATCTGATTTATCCACTGAGAAGCCAAGGTAGAGGGTGATGATATGGCTGGACCTGAGTCCAGTCAATGATCTTACTCAGTGGGTCTGAGATTATAACTCAGATCTCCCTGCTTGTAGGGAAGAAGCTTTTTGGTCACTCCGCTGTGAAAAGGAAACAGTGAACATGTGGAGATGGATAAATTATTTCTTGGTGTCTCAGAGTTGCTTATATATTTATATGTATATGTGTGTGTATGTAGAAATATATAGATTATCTAGGAGTAACACTGAATAAATAATATTCAGACATGGATTTTTCATTGTTATCATCTTGGATAAAAGTGTCTCTATGTGAGCTGCAGTGTTATGCTCATGAAGGGTCTGGGGCCACATCCTGCTGAAGTCAATAAGATTTTGGAAACAACTGTGCTGCTGACTGTCTGATGAATTCAATTAAACATGAGATACAGTCTGAAAAATCATAGGGGAACCTCATTTCTTTCTCCCTTTGCAACCAGAGCCTGGTGATTACCAAGAGCAGGCAGTGTATGTTCATGTACACAAAGCATCTTACCTTTCCCTGAATAGCTAAATGTAAAAACAGTAGCAGCAGCCAATGGGTTAATGAATCATAAAATAATTCTTGACATCTCCAGTGACAGAACAAATGAAGATTAAGTTCCACTGCAGAATCATGGTTTCCATTAAAATTATGAACCTCAGAACTGATAAATTCTAATCTCTAATGTCTCTACATTATTCCAAAGCTTTTTGATGGGAAAGAGCTCTTCTAGGCAGGCAATGAAGTGATTATATTAGATAAATTGAGAATAGGACAATGATCTCCAGCTCACCAGCTATAGCAGGGCTCTTGTGGACTGGATTATCCTCTGGATGCACAAAGGTGCTCAGTATAAGGTAAATTAAATGATGGGCTGCCAGAGGAATTAATAACTGAAACTACCAGCTCAGTTGCAGAGTGTTCTATAAGAGCATCCTGGTGCATTCATTAGTTTCTTGACTTCTTTCCAAAATCCCCAAGCAGACACAGTGTCACCACATGGTCAAAAGAAGGGCAGAAAGATGAGAGGGGAGATTAGCATAACTTACTTCAGCAGGTGCATTTCTCTGGTGGGGAAAAATTCCTGAAAAATAATATTTAAGCTGCAAGCCCCTCTGATAGTTTAGAACTGAACACAGGTGTTGCTGCCTGCAGCAGTTTAGGAATCCCCTGGACCTCCTGAAAACACTGATGTGAGCAGTTCCCTGAGTACAGCTTGTCTCAGAATGGGATAATAGAAGGTTATTTGCAAAGCTTCCCTGGAAACTTGGCACAAAGGATGTGTAAATGAAGAGGAAACTATAATTTTGCCCATCTGAGTGAAATGTGAGCTAATTACTCATATCAACCCTCTTGTTCTCTATAATTGGTTTCTGTAAAACAATTAGTCCTGAAACAGGCTGTTTTCTTCTTCCTTTTCCTTTGCCTTTACTTCAAAAAAAAGAGAAGATGATTTTACCTGCTTTTAGTGTGTATCCATATGTGCACTTGTGGTTTGGTCCTGCCTCCACTGAAGTCACTAGGTACTTTGTAATAATAACTTTTAATAATTTATTTTGTCCTTTCCATGGACATTGTTCTTGCATGGCCTTTTCACAACAGAGGCTTTTTGGGGATCTCACTGAAACTCCTTTGGACTAACAGAGCAGAGAGACATGCTAAGCCTGTGTGACTGGAGAAGTGGTGACAGCAGGCAGGCAACAGGATGGAGCTGCCCAAAATATGCTGCAAATGCAAAGAAATTGACTCTGCAACCAGGAGAACTTGAGAGACTTTGAAATGGAGACACTTTCTGCTCCAGAGTCCCAGGTGTGTCTTGTAGAGAAAACTTGGTCCTCAAATGATCTGAGGTGATGAAAAAGTTTCTATTGAAAAGTATTTGGGGAAAACAGTGTAGGGAGAAAGGGTCATAGCAGCAAAGACAGCATCATGCTATATTTTGGGCATTAAACCCCAAACACACTGTGAGCTTTATATAGGACACAGTGACAAATTTGTTATTGGCAGGGATATGAGAGTCTTTCTTCTCCTTTTGCATAGTTTTCAGAGCAGCAAAGCAATGTGAATATGCTTGGGCACTGCTGACTGAGAAAGAAAAACCATTCTGTATGACATAAGGCTTTCTGCAACACACTGGTGCCTCGTTTAATCACTGCCCAAAGCCAACTTCAATTGCTTGAAGAGGGAATTGCCAGCTGGATCAAAGCACTGGTCCACTTAATCCTGTGTCCTGTCTCTCATGATGACTGGCAGCTTCAGAGAAAAGAGTGGAGAAGCTCTTCAGTAGGCAGCTACAGGAATACTTTTCCCAGGTATCTGATAAGATCACAACCTGAGGCTATATGACTTCTGGTGATATGAAAACAAATACAAATAAAAAGTCAGGACAACAGATGGTAAACCATCATCAGAACATGAAGAGATCAAGCAACCTTCAAAGCTTGATTGAGGCTGTGGCTGTAGTAGTTGGCTTTTATCAAACAGTGGAAATCACCAAAGTACTGGTATATATTTTCCTTCTCACCTTTCTCATTGTGTATGTAGATTGTTATTGCAGGCAAATAAATTTCAGTCAGATGAGTATCACTACCTAGAGTAGATGGAAAGATCAAGGAACTGCACTGAATTTGAATTACTAGAGAAGATAACTGAAAACTCTTTAGCTGATATTTGTAGATAAACTTTACAAATTAATGAGACCTGGAAATGTCTCCATTTTGTTTGGATTGCACTTGAGCCCATCATCTATTGATGATTGAAAACTGGGGGCAGTCTTGGTTTCTGGATCAGGTTGTGCAGGTGGGATCTTAAGTGTTTTACCCTATCTTGGATCATGGCAGTCTTCATTACATACATGCCAAGTTGGTACACTTGGCTCAAACATGCTCTCCAGAAGGAAGTGGGTTTTTTTGTTTCGATGGCTCTTCCTGTATGACATGGAAGTCTAAGGGAACTCTATAAAATCACTACATAATCAGACTTAACAATTTTATGTTTGTTCTCTTTTTATAAAAAGAATGACAAATCCATATGTATTTTAAGTTGGATTTGACAGGAGTGATATTTACACGTGAATTTGCCCATATTGTGAGGTACTCTGAAGCCATTTTGGCAGAAAGCACCATAACTGTATAATGAAAAGTCTCATATGGCTGCAAGGCACACCAAAGGTCATGTAATTCCTCCTTCTCCCAAATTTAGGACTTAGCTGAGGAGTTTCTTGCTGCAAACTGTTTAAACTGTCAGTATTGAGCATGCCCTGCCCTTGTCTGGGGGATCCATTGCAAGACAGCAGACTCTCTACTCTTATAAACATTTATTTCCCTGACAACTGAAGTCTCACAGAATCACTGTGGCTAATGATTTCTGCTGGCTAGACACCAATGAAGACATGGGGACATAGATGGAATTAGGCTGTCTGAAGATGGCTCTGTTACAGACAAAATGATGAAAAAGAATCAAGTAGATCAATGGACTTTTTGATGATAATTTACATGCACGGAGACTCTACTGTCTGGATGCAGAGGACATAAGTCCAGATTCAATATCTTCCATGAACTCTGGCAGAAGTTCAAATTACATCTGACATGACCACATAACAATATTTGGAGAGTTCTATATGGAGGTTAATATAGGAACAGTTTTGGCTGAACATGCACTTAAAAATGAGCCAGAGTAGTTCACATGCATGTCATGGTTATGCTACAAATTGAACAGGGAGAAGATTTTTCCAACCAAATAATGACTACACTTCAAAAGTTTAAGAATTGGAATATGTGCATTTTTCTAATCTAAGATTTTCATGCTGGTAAAGTCAGCGATACTCAAACATACCATTAAATAAATGTAGGTCTCATCACATCCCCTTCTATTTGAGCCCTGCCTCATTTCCAAGTCTGGCTGGGAACCTTTCAAACTCACCTGCAGCAGTCTCCACATCATTTGTTGGCATTATTAAAAGAATCTTCTCAAAATAGAAAAGCAAGCAATGGGGCATCGTGTTTCATAGAATTGATCTTTATCTCAAAGATTTTACAATCCAATTTCCTTCATGCATTCTCTGCTCCACTGGGGCCTTTTATGTGAGGCATTCACTAGAATAACAGTGCATTTCCATTTATATCTCTTTTGTTGCATATAAAAGCTCAATTAGTATTCCAATTCACTGTCAGCCTCTACCTATTTAATGAACTTTTATCCATTTCCATGTTCCTTAAGTTTAATTAACTAAAACGGTGCTAGTAGCTTAGCATTTATTAAATGCTTTTGGACTTAAAATATTCTTCCCTTAAAAGTTTTTTATCAAAAGTTGGTAAGCAAAAATCTCTTGAGTTTAGTCTGAGTATTCTAGAATATTATTACAGCTTTGCAGTTTAGTGTAGTTCCCACTTAAGTATTATGCCATAGTTTTAAGTTTTCCTGAATCTGATTTTTAATCCAGGTATTACCTCTCTTGATGTTGAACCCCAAGGAGAATTCCTTTCAAAGATTTCAACTATTTATCAGGAACAATAATAGAAAGCAGTGTTCAGATAAATCAGTGGAGAATTGGTATGAGCCTCCTCCAAATGAGATTACTGAATCTTGCTCTACTGTTCTGCCTTTGAGCTTAGTTCTTGCTCTGAGTCTACGCACAACTGTATGTTCAGCAAATACAAGACTGCAAATTTTTCTGGAAGCATCTTGTGAGATGGATTTCAGTGTGATGTTTTTTTCTGAATGTTTTTCCCAGTCTCTCTATTTGTATGCTGCTTCAACCTACCATGGCCTTGTACAAAATTCATGTTTGTGTGTGGACACCTCAGGCAAGACACTGCTTTTCTGAAGGCTCATTTCTGTCTGGTACTAAGCACTGTATTTTTACTACCACCAGTCTCTACGTCTCATATATTGACCTTATCTTTTATTTTCATCTTTAAGGATCTCTTAAGACTGAGTGTCTCTACTCCTCAGCAGTGAGAACATTTCCCCTTCATTGTACCAGGGTTTTAAATTTCCTAGTCCAAGACACTGATTTACATTTGCTCTCTGTACAATATCTATATATTTCCTTCATGGAGTTATTCAGAGGAGCAGCCTAACTTAGACATTGTGACTGTCCCCCTGTGGAAGGGAGTCTCTCTCCATGGTTGTGGTACATGATGGCTGGGACATGTAATTGCAAAGGCTGGATCTCTCTGGAGGTGGGTAGTTTGCAGAGTTTCATGAGGTGCATTGTGACTCAGAAAGATGAGGACAAAAATAAAAAGTAGCTATCATAGTTCAAGGACAGGGAGCTGCTTGAGAGAGACCAGCACAGAGCCACAAAGATGAATAAAGATACTTTTTGAGTATGCCCTGGTTCTTTCATGATTTCTTTTCTCACTCACATACTTTATTGTTACTCTTTACCAAGAAAAAGAAGGTAGTCACAGGAGATCACCAATTACTATTTCAAGGAAGGAAAACTGTGGTATGTCTTCTGGACTCACTGTCTGGAACCTGTAGGCTGTGCATTGAAAAGACAATTTGCTCCCCACTGCATGCCTGGTTCCTCCAACCACTGGTAGCTGCATGTAGTTGGTGGTTCTCTACTGTAGGTATGCTGAGATTTTCAAAGCTAACTTCTAAAGCTGCCTAATAGTTCCAGAATTTTACAGTTCTGTAAATAAATATAGAATTATTTTTAAATTAACATGTTTCAAAAGTATATGACACTGTGTTTGTGTTCTTCTCCCCTGAAGGGCCTCTGCAGCCAGCATGTTACAGCAAAATCTGAGAAAAAGAAGGAAGATATTTACACCTCTAACAGAGAAAGTGAAGATACTTTCTGCTGTGATTTATAGAATCCAACATTAATCTCTACTGCTTTATACTACACTCACAATAAACAGCTTTGGAAACTGATTAAAGACTCTTTCTGCAGCTTTCATTCAATTTCAACAGCTCTTTTGACTTCATCAACTCAAAAGCAGTAGAGATTATGCCTTAAACAAAGCCCATGATATCCATCTGGAGGAGCATTTACTATTTTCAGTGCTTTGTACCAAAAGTTATACACATGTATGTCTGCATGTGCAATCTCAGGTTTTTATTACAGAGTTTATTCCACAAAAATTGGAATAAGAAAAGCAGGTGAATACACAGTTCTGGACCTCTCTTTTTTTTTTTTTTTTTTTTCC
>VZTY01032592.1:76435-141913 GCA_013400935.1 Turnix velox
TTTTTCCTCCTCTCCTATTCATTTGCTCCAGATAACTTTGTCTTGTAATAGAATTGCTTGATAAATCAGCAATGGATGGATGGATGGATAATTCAACTAATAATACAGGTTGAAGCAGAGACCTCCAGAAACCTGTCCTGCATGTCTGTACTCAAGCTAGAAGGAGTCTCTTAACTTCTACTACCACAAAGCTCCTACTGTCAAGGGGTAAGATGTTTCTACCTATTAAACTTTAAAATCAAAGGTTAATAAGACAAATCTACTTACTGTTGTGAGATTTGGAGATGTACTAAAGATAGAACTATCAGGTGGTGACATTCCCAACACTATACCTTGGCACTGTAAGAAAGCCTTTTCCATTGCACTTTTCGAAGCAATCTATTATATTTGATGTGCTATTGAAAGTGAGCAAGAATATAATATTCTATGGAAAGAGAATATGCGATAAAAACAGTCAAGTTCCTTCCCAGAACAAACCCAGACACAGTAAGCTAAAGGCAGTTTGCATATGAGGTTTCCAGGGACATGAGAAACAGCTTGCATGGTTGAGCACAGTGCCTGTGTCCTGCTCATACCTGCAAAAGGACATTTGTTAAATAAGCCCCCAGCTCTGGTTGATTATTATCAGTCTGCTAATTTTGTCATTAGCAAAAATAAACAGTACATCTTTGCCACCTGCCAGATTTTGCACATCCAGGCTGGTCTTTTCTAACTGCACTGGATGCCTGGCAGGAGGGCTTTCACTTGGCTCTTCCTCCTACAGCTTGGTCCAATCCAAAAGTGAATGAGGGTCATACAGCTGCAGCAAATTGAGTTACAGTTTTCCAACAAAGCCCTAGTTAAAGGGTAACGATCCAGAAAGATGCTGGCGAGGTTGATGAATTTGGATGAACTTGCACATGTGGACAAGAACATGGAAGATGTCCAGGTTTTGCAGTTTATTTACAAAGAAAGAGTATGGACCAGATCCCCAACTGGGAAAATCTGTTCCACTTTATAATTTCAGTGGCGTTACAGAAGGGTACTCCCTTGGAGATTTCCTCCCTGCCATTCAACGTGCAGCTCAGTAGTAAGAAATTGAGCTCAACTTTGCAGAGATCTGGGGTTTGTTTCTGGATCTAGCACTGACCTGTTGTGTGGTCCCAGCCAAGCCAGAGTTTGTTTATTATTTGTTCTGAGGCAGTGTGCTACTGAGGCTGGAAGCTCATTTGGCTGGGCATTTGGTAGATGCATCTCATCAAATGACTCCCTTGCCCAAATGTGGAGAGAGAAAACAAACTAGAAGTGATCTCTGTGCTGCAGTGTTTTGCAAGCTCTGTATATCAGAGTTTGTGGTGCAGCAAACCTGGCTGGGCTGTCTGTAGTCTAATACACCCTGTCCTACATCTCATCTGGATTATCCTCAGGCATCAGACACTTGGTTTTAGAGGCAGCTGCATCTTTGCAATTGAGCAAAGTTGGCACCTGAAGTAATCTGCATCTTCCCTATGTGAGTGTAATGATTAACATTAATTAGAGCTACACACATGCATTAAGAACAGACTTCAACACTCTGGGGAAATTTTATTTTCAATTAAGTGACAAAAATACTTTAAAGGCTGATAGCTCTGAAAACAAAGAGCACCTCTGTGCCAAGATACGTGGCTTTGTTTTAACCAAGTCTACTCAAAAATTGAAGGCAAGAACTTAATATCTAGGTGGTACCCCCTGAGTGAGATCTTTCATCTGCAGTATTGGTGCAGCTAGGTTGAATTTTTAGTGGTGGAGCTTCTGTATGTCACTGCACTGTACCATGAAGATGTGCTGGATCACTCACTGAAAGGCTGAAAATCCGTTAGTGCTTGTTAGAGCCATAAAGATTGAGTCAAGGACAGTGGTGGTTTCAGTGGCTGAGTAAATACAGGAAGGTGGACTCTTCCAGGTACAGAAACTAAATTGTATTACACTTGTGTTCTTACTACCAGGGCAGTATAGACCTGTAATTGCCCCACCTGAAGCTAACATCCATTTTTTTTCATCAGAAAGTCCACCATTTAGAAATTAGGAAATGCCATAGCAGATAAAGCATTGTAACCTTGACCACCTGGTGCTTTTGCTTTGTGATAGATTCTTTTTATCCATAGTCACATTTTCATTTCTCTTAGCGCCTGTCTGATTGGCAAACAGGATGGATGAGGCTCAGAGGACATGCAGATGTTTGATAATTCATATTACCTTTGTGATACAGCTGTAGCCCTATGCATTAGTTGCTTTGGCTTCACAGGAGCTCTTAAGACAGAATCTTCTTTCGGCCTCTTTCACAATGATTTCACTGTGCCAGCTTCCTTCCAGATGCTCTGGTGATCCCAAGACTGGTGAGCCCTGAGATTCTTTCTTTGTAACATATCCTGAACATCATCTATCTTTCTCATAAAGTGCTTTGAGATTGTGATGACTTGGCCATAATTTCCACAGAATCACAGCCACTCCACAGCCCTTTCCAGGGGACAGTTAACAGTACTATATTGCTTGCCAGAGTGTCAGAAACAGTTACCCAGTCAAACATGAAAACCCCTTTGGTCAGAAGTAAAATGAGCCTTTCTGCAGTGGACACAAGTCTTTTGGGAGTGAGGAGAATTTAACAGTAAATCAAATGGAGCTGGTAGTTTGTTGACAGCATCATTTTACATGAAGACAAGTTAGAAGAGAGGATTTCCAGATGCCTGTGTTAGTCTCTCATTAAGGTGGTGGCCTTATTTTACTTGTCTTCATTTTTTCTCTTACTCCTTAATCTTCAACAATGAGTCACAGTGCAGAGAGAACCTCAGCAGAAAGAAGTACCTGTTAGTGGAGGATGCTTTTCAAGCAAGGCTGGCTAAACTCAGGGGGGAAGTGCCTCGTATGGAACATATTTGCACTGACATTAGATATTTTGCACTGAATTAGACATTTTCTGTGCTCAGACACTGCACATTGGGAGAAATCTGTAACAACAGAGCATGGCTGGCCCTGCTACAAATGCCCTGGCAGAGGTGGCAGGGAAGTGGATTGTCCTGAAACCATAAGCAGCAGTAGTTATGCACTGCCAGCTCTCCTAGAGCTGTTTCACCTTGGCTCTCTGCATCCTGCAGGAGCTGATGTGCCATCTTGCCAGTGGGCAGCTGGCCACCTCCACATATGGGAGGGAGTGATGGTGGGCCAGGGGCTACATGTGCACATCAAATTGCCTTCCCTCCCACCTCACTGCAAAGCCTGATGAACAGCGTTATCAGTAATGAAAGCTGTGGCTGGCCAAGATTTTTCTCTCATTATTTGCAGTTCCCGGTGTTGGTGAGGTTATTTTCAAGTCAAGTAATTTCTCAACAATGTCTGTTTATGCAATATCGTTTAAAGCAGCAGCTTGTCACATGCTTCATATTCATGGAAACTTCAGAGAGCACATTTTAAAGCCCATCCAATCTGGATTTAATTTGCATTTTAATTAATATTTCAAATTAATTCCTTGACCTCGTTTATTTATTTATTTGAGCCTTCAAGAGTTAAGAACCTGAAAGCAGGAGCACTGGGATTTAAGCACAGCTTTTATGTGGCTGCACCTTCCAAAATACCTCTGTCAAATTCTTAGTATTGAACTGAATTAACTGCTCCGTAGCTTAGAATCAGCTTGTTTTATGCTTTGTGGAGGAGGTTGAAATGAATTGACTTTGCAAGAGAGAGAGGAAAATGTTTGAATTCCCTCTTAAAAGTTTAAAATGGAATTTTAAAAACATGAAATAAAAAAATCTCTATCTTGTAAAAACCATAAGGTCACCAGTAGATCTTACAGAAAAACTGGAGGCTACACAGCAGAAAGCACTTAAATAAATAAATAAATAAATGCTTAGGATTTTATTAAGCAAAGTGCTTGGGCACATAACTCAGATTAGATGTCTGCTTATGTTTCAGAAGTTAAGGAAAGCCAAAACAAGCTAAAAATGGAATTTATTTCCATTCCAGCAATCAAAATTTTAAAGATGTTTGAATTCTATTTCAAGACAACGTGTTTTTCCAACTCTCCTAATAAGAGATGTTGTTTTTATGAACTGCATCGAATAACTCTGGGTTCCTTGTATAAGAAACACAAAAGTTATGTTGATTGTCTGTGCCCATCATAGATGGTGACACAGTGAATAACATGATGCTTAGCAAAAGGCTGCCCACATGTACTCAGGGCAGAAATAACTAGCACTGAGCTCTTAACAGTTCTTACTGCTTCAACATTTCAAGGCAAATAAGCAGGAAATTAGCAAATTAGCAGCCATCTAGCAGCAAAGCAGAAAAGAAGACATCTATCAGTTCAGCACAGATGAACACATCCCTGGCAGAAAGTCAATCCCTCTTCCGGCTCAGGAAAGCTGCAGAGTGATGAGGAAAGAGATGAAACTCCACCATTGTTGGGGAATGGAGCTCCAGGGGTGCAGCAGCTTTGTTCTTCTCATGCATATGTGTGTCTCCCCAATATTTGTGGCTATTGCCAAACACGAGTGTCTGAAACCTTCCCATTTCGGGATTAGGACTTTAGTGAATATATTTCACATTGCTTTGTTTTTTTTGACACCTTTGGCTTTTTAGACTTGCATCTGTTTATTTAAGGAGATTATTCAAAGCATTTTCAGAATGGGTTTGTAATCCTCTGCTCAAGCTTTTAAGCTTAATATTGCAAATGTGTTACGGTTAAAATAATCCATAATAAATTAGATGAAAAGTGTATCTAGGTGCCACAGACTTTATGCCTGTAAAGCAAATAAAATTCACCTTAGCTAAACCTTTTCCCATGAGCAAAACAAGCCAACTAACTAGCTGAACTACCTCCCCTAATATTGATTGATTTTAATCCAGTTTCTTTTCCAGAAGATTTTAATTTGCTTATCTGTTTTTCAGAAGTTGAAGATCAAGTGTCAGCATTCAGTTTGTCCTGTTAAAGTCCCCTCAGAACATTTGCAAGTGGGTGACTCTGGCAAATATATCTCTTTAATGGTCTCAAAGTATGAACGTTTTCAGGGCCAGTGAAGAATAACAAGGCTCCAACTCCTTTTTTAGAATCAATGCTACCAACAAAGTGAAAAATTCAGACTTCTGTATTTGTAAGAGATGCTGATTACTGTAAGACATGTTGATAAGGTAACTTTTCATGAGATTATGGCATCAGGAAATTTTTCCTCTGAAATCAGTTTTGTTTTCCTATTTGTGAATATGATTTCTTTTTTTTCTCCTTACTCTCCCCATCCTCTCCTCCCCCAACCCCATTAGCAACTCTGTAGCTAATGGCCAGTAATATCCACAAAATCTTAAGGAAATCCACCATGACAAATGTGAAATTAGGCAAAATGAAGAAACATGAGCTGGTCTTTTGAGCAATGGGCAAAATATTTCCAGAACTGCTAAAAGAAAAAAGCAGGACAGGTCAGAGGGAGGGTCGGAATCAGTACAGCTTGTGATGATTCTCAGAGTCATTTCCATCATGGAAGTTCTTCTCTTCAACCTCATACTAAGCAAGATAGACTGTGACTGGGATTCAGAGCATTTAGAGAGGAAGATTACTTGTTCCACACTTTCAGCAGCTGTAAAACAGGGGTTTGAAGGAAGAGAGATTGCCTTTCTCACCAATTTATAATCAATCCTGCTGCATTTTTCACATTATGACCAACTCCCAGCACCTTCCTCCTTCAGCCACACAGAGCTGAGAGAATTGGAACCTAACTGTATCCATAATAACTCTTTCAAATTAGGCTACTTTTAAATGTTGTGAAAACCACAAACACACTCAAACAGTGGCAAACATTTATGATTTGCTTACACAAAACATAATGAAATGTTACAATGTCCCTTTTCCTGCATTCTGAAAATAAGCAGATCATTATCTGATGCTGAAATTGCTCTAATAGATTCTTGGCAGACAGTTATGTTTTTCCTTACAGAATTTTTTTCTCTGTGTTTCTCCAACATGTTGCTCATATAATTTATACTTAGATGTAAACAAAATGTCATAAATTAATTTCATGTACAGTCAATTTTTCTGGCAAAATAATGATAAATGAATATGTTGCCCTCACGCATTTCAATTAAGAGCCTTAAATTAGTTTTTAAACCTGTGGTATTTCAGAAATGCTGCACAATTTCCAGTCAGAAGTGAGGAAATCACAGCAAATTACAGTCTGGAAGCTGTTAAACCATAGTCCTGATATACCCTGCTCCTTCAGGTAACCCCAGTGAGAGTTCAGGGGACTGTGTGGAGGCTCACAGCTGGAGCTGACAAGTATCTTTAGGGTAGAAAAGTGAGATTTTCTTTTATAAATATGTGCAGCTTTCAAAGCTGCCCCTTATGAACATAGTATAAACCACAGAGAGATTTGTATAGTATTGGATGAAGGACATCTCAGAGACATGGGGCAGGGAAAAATGGGAGGGAAGCAGTGTAGCTGGTGCAAGGTGGAAATGTGCTGCTGACAAGTCACATGTCATGGCCTGAGAAAGTTGACGTAGAGTAGTCAGGAATTTACTGCAGAATATGAGCAAAATTCACCTTGGTTCTCAGTGCTCAGCACTATTTCTGGTTTTGGTTTTACATCTTGAAATCTGAAGCCATTTGGGACTGAAATTGTCTTCTAGTGCATGGCAATATATCTTCCCTGATACTACAGACTTCTTGCATAAATGCCAGTGCTAGTATAATTTATGGAATGATAGTTTGCAGAATTATCTATTCCTGTAATTTAAAGGAGGAGGGATTTTCAGAGAGACAATTCCACAAAGAATTATGCTTACTAATTTAGAGAAATCCCCAAATCTCTACCTAGGGACTTTCATGGGAACTGAGTGAGGTCTCACCATGTCTAATTGAAAGACTGTTTAAAAAAATTAATTATTTTGTGCTATAGATACCACTGTGGCAGGAAGAAGAGATGGCTCAGGACTACAGGGAGCTGTAAATATGGGTTTTTTGTAGAACTTTTTTGCATTTTGTAAAAAAGTCAAGAGCTGAAGGAGAACAAACTCTTGGATTTGAAGAGAAGAACTTCCATGATGACTCTGAGAATCATTTTTCGGAGTGGTGCCCAGAGCCTGAGAGAGAAAGCATGAAAAAATCTGGTCTGATCATTGATCAAGTAACTATTGGAAGATGGAAATCCCATTTTGGGAGGGAATGAGGAGCGTTGGATAGGAAAGAGATAAGTTACAAAAGATTAGAAATACAGAGAGAGCATTAGCTTCCTGTAATTGAGAGAGGACAATTTGGTCTGTAAAACTGTTGAAGTATTTTTGGACATCCAGTCTTGATTCTCACAGGCCAAAGACACAAGACAGATGCACATCAAGCTCTTCAGATGAGAAAGGACTACAGGGATCTTTCTGGAATGTGGGGGCAGTTTTTGTTTGATTGTGATGGTCTATGTGCTGATTAGTCTCTAGATATTTTTACAGTCATGTCACATGAGGACACATTGGATAAAAACCTACAACAAATACTGTCTGAACAAGATCTTGATTGTTTAATACATCAATCAAATGTGTCATAGAATGATAGCTTGATTTGTTTTAGGGTCATTTCAAAATACATGGTAGGCCAAGATGACAGTGAATCACAGGATTCACAGAGAGAAGGCCCAGAGGAAGAATGGGAAGACAAAGAGCTTTTATCCTAGAGTCAGTCAAACAAGAGGACAAGAATACCGTTGATTAATTTGTGTGCATGGCTGAGTTTCAAAGTGACACATTGTCAAACGTGAGTTTTAAATAGAGAATAATGATGATAAGAAGAAATAATTTCCCTTAAGATAGCAGAAAAGTAGCGGGAGAGACATTTCTTTGCCTCTAGTCTGTGCCAACTTTTAAATCTTTGCTACAAAAAGCACAATAAAAATCTGACTTTTGTGTTTGGAAATTTATTGTTACTAAAGCACAGTAGCATCTAGAGATGCTTAGTTAAGCCACCCTCACTGCAATAGGCACGATATGTTTAGTTTTTCACACACTTGGTATGTTGCAGTGAAATCACTGGATGATGTCTCAAATTTTTTCATGTCTAAACTGGGGAAGAATGTTCATTCCCTTTTCCCAGTTTTACTAATATGCTCTGTAATGCTCTGCTATTGGGGTTGTGGTGTCACACAACTGAATTTTGACAACTACATAGCTCTGTGTAAAATGGAATTCTCATCTCATAAAAAGTAATAACAGGTTATGAAAGAAGATGGGGAAAAGTTTTTTTTTAGCTAACAGGATAGAATATAACGAATGAAAGAGAAATGCTCTGCTTTTCTTTCCTCTGCCTTTTCCCTATTCAGCTGATGGATGCCTCCTGCTACAGACAAATACTTCTTTGCATCCTGTGCAAAGTCGTTGTGCATAAGAATAATTAAAGGTAATTTAAATACTAAAATAATTAATGTCATTTACAAAGTACTTAAGTAATGTGTTTATGCAAATCAGGCATCTCTTCACCAAACGGCTTCTTCAGTTGTAAATGTTTCTCCCAGGCTTTCACCAATTAACGTTTAGCTGTAATGGGTCCCCTTGGCTTCATGGGCTTTCTAGCACAAAGGGATTCAAACCTTCTTCCATTTTGTGCTGTGCTACTGTTGAAGGATTATCATTCTGTTTTCATTTCAAGTGCTCAATTTCCCCCATAAGAATCCCCTCCCTATAGCATGGATAGGATGTTTTTCCTGTTAGTCTGTCTTTTGTGGGAGCCAGTCGACTTTCAGAGTGGCAAGTTCTTAATCTCTCACTAATGAACCAAAGGAATTTTCTAGCAGGTGCCAATAATGGTGCTGACCTTGTGCAGCAACATACTTATTGGCATCTGAAATACATATTTATGGGACTTTTTCTACAAAAAGAAAAGGATGGAAAGAGTGTTCAAGGCATACTCTCAACAGAGCTAAAAACTATGTGTCTCAGTGGGACAGAGATGTGGGAAAGACAATGAGCTGAGAAGCAGTCACTTCACAGCTCAGGGCTTTTTGCTGCCTTCTGCTCATGTTGTAGGCCAGGGAGAGGGATCCACTCTGCAGTTACAACAATGGTTTTGTGTCCTGGGTTCAATGCAATTGTACATAGTGACTTTATCAATTACTGTGACTATGAATATAATTGTTATTATTAATTTAAGATGTGGCAACTGAGGAACTATTCCAGGTTTGTTGTCCTTAAGATAAAATCACAGCAGTACTCAGTCCTATAGCAGGGTGGCCAAAGCTTTCTTCCTTTAATTTCACTGCTTTTGACTTTGAGGTGAAGGCTCTTAATTATTATCCTTAAAGGGAAGGCTGCCAGGAAAGATTCACTTTGGCAATGGCTTGCTTTATTGGCAAGGCAGCTAAACCTGACAGTGAAGGCTGTCAAGAGGAGAATGGTGTGTTTTTACTGAGTAGGAAGGGATGACAGGGAGAGTCCACTGTGCATAGTGCTGGCTGAGAAAGGCCATAAGAGAGATGCTCACAATGTAGTTGAGAGGAACTGCTGGAGATCAACAAGGAGGAGAGAAGCAGTGAGTGGGAGGGTGAAGGTAGGAGTAGCAACACAACAAGGGCAGTTATGAAGGAAAGTAGGAGGTTGTTCTATGTAAGAGAGACTATTCAAGCACATTTTTATTCTATTCTGTTGTAAAAATCACTGAAAGCTCCTTGTGAGTGCTTTTCTTCAGCCAGCCAGCAAATGTCTTAGCCAGCTTCAGTTGTTTGCAGCAGTTGTACCTTCCATTAGGAGCTGACACAGAAGGAAATGGGGTGGTGGGAAGGGGAGAAGCAAAGATGCAAAAGGAAGAAAAGGATGATAAGAGAACAAAAAGGGAAAGATAATGGGAAAAGACCATGAGGAACACTGACAGGTATCTTTCCAGGAAAACAGCTACAAGTGACAATACGTCTCAACCACTTTAATTTTCAAAGCTGCACGATTTGGACAAAAATTAAGTTATTTTTACTGCCCTTAGTTTATGCTTCATTGAAAGGTAGAATATAAAACAAATAAAAAATCATATTTCAGGATATCTTCAAATGTATAAAGTTTAACCAAATGTTAACTACCCCATGTTTATATGCATTTCAGTAAAGCAAGAACAGAATTTCAGTGTAAAGCCTACCAGCTTTCATGACTGTAATACCAGAGTAGTTAAGGCTCTTACTCCTGCAGCTCTATGCTTGCTAAGCAGTGCAACTGAGGCACAAAGAGATGACGTCTTAGATCTTTCAGATCTTAAATTCCCCAGAAAACAGCAGGTGTTAAATTCTGGAACACCTCAAAGAGAGTGATGTTAAATGATTCATTGAAGATCACACAGCAGAAACCCATGAGGAAATAGTCTTGAAACTGGAAATCTCATGGCCTAGTTTACTGCCTTAAGCATTAGAGCCTCCAACACTTCTACTGAAGCTGAAGTTTTAAGTGTTGTGCCTTTTCTCCTTTTAGATTTTTCAACAAACATAATTTCTAAAGTGTAATTACAAGGGACGAACCTCTGCTTTGTAGAATTAGTGGAATTCAATATCATTTCATGGGATTGCTCATCTGTAACTGATGTCAAAATGTGGGTCTCTCTCAGATATATCTTACTTTGGCTTAATTAAAACCTACCTTTCATTAATGTCATAGAAGCCATTTTATACACAAACCTCACTGACTCTATTTAGTCACCTTAACAAAAATGAATCAAGCAGTGAGTAACAGTGATATAAATCCTTATAAACTTTAAAGATGTGCCATATTTTGAGATGGGTTATTGAGACCTTAGAATTTTCATTATGATAAAAGATATTCTTAAGAATTACTGGCATTTTCTGTTAAATAGAGGAGTAAATGAACAGAGAAACAGCTTGAGAGAAAAGTGAATGTTCAGCAGACAGCACATAGGTATTCATTTTCATTTACATTACAAAATATGCAGAGCCAAGAAACACATGCAAAATTCAGAAACTGGGGGACTGTCAGACAAGGTCCAGCAGTTTCAGCAAGAAGAAAATTGAAAAATTGTATAGAAAGAACCACATTATAATTAACTATTCAGGAGCTGTGAAAAGGGACAATATTAGCCAAGTAATATATTGCAGAGGAGTTATCAGGAGAACTGATAACTGATGGGGAGTACTTTGATTTTTTTGGTACTGCATTAGCAGCTTCCACTCTGACCTATTTTCAGGACTGATCTATTAATTTTTTAAAAAACAATACCATTACATTTGGAAAGCTTCCCCCTCTCAACTTCCTTTTAAGTGTGAAATGAGAATCTCTTTTGGATGCTTGCCTCAGAGGATGGCAAGAGGCAACATCTACAGACTGGACTTAAATTTATCACTCTACATTGTCAGAAGCTCATGGGAGCTGGCATACAGTTCCCAAGAGATAGGCTTTATGCCAATGAGCTTAAATATTATCATATATATCCCTTTCATATTTCTTAGCTGAATTAAAAATATTTTGAATTTTCATCAGGCTTGCAGTCATTTTGCTTGCTGCACTCCTTAGAAATTTTCATCAGTAACCTTCAGAGATGTTATTTCTCTTCTCTGGGCATTACCTTGAAATGACTAAAAAAGTAAACTGGTTGGGGAAAAGGCATTTCCTCCTCTCTGGATATTTTATACAATCAAATTTCTGCTACGGAGCACTTACAGGGAGCTCGTTAGTTCTCACCAGTGAAGTCTTTTGCAATGCTGGAATTCTCTTTCTTTCTGTAGAACAGAGCAGAATGACAAAAACCCCACTACCAGTTTCCACCAGATTTTGCCTTTTTCTCAAGGGAGCAGGAGTGAGTAAACACTCAGCATTACTTTAGACAAGAAGATGGAGCCTCAGTTACCAAATAGGAAACTGAGAAGGGGACAGAAGCCTTTTCCTCAATAGGCAGCAAGATCTCAGTAAGAGGAAAAGACAGAGATTTCCCACTTGCTCTCCAGACCAAAGCTACACTGAGTTTTATGGGGAACTGTAAAAAATTCAGTAACTACAGGTGATCTGAAGTTGATATAGGATCATTATCATAGTGTTTTCTGTCTGTTTGAAAGAGCCTCATTCATTTACTTGTGTCTACAAGCTTTTACATTCAGATGGTGGCACAAGTATGTGGCTCCATAGGTACTAGATCTCTCCAGTACCAAAAAGGAAGGCTGAAGGATTTCTCACAGTCCTTCTGAGCTGGTTGCATGGCAGATGCATCTCACAATGGGTGTGAAGGAGTAAGCAGGAGACAGTAGTGGATTTCATCAGAGACAAGATCTTCTCCTTGGTGGCTCCTTGGTGCTTCTTCTGTTCCCTTAGTCTTATATGTGTAGTTGTGGAGATGAAGAAGTATCAGAGTGCTGTACTGGAAATACCTCAGGTGCCAGCAAGAGAAATAGAAGGTCAGAGGGAGATAGCTATCAGTGAAGCTTAAACAAACAGAGAATAGAGAATAGAGAATAGAGAATAGCCTTATCCAGATTCTGTATAAAGTTGTGAAAAATAAGTGATAGTAGTAGCAACAGTAAACCCTCCATAGACAGAGCTTTTCCTGCTTTACAGCTGTCCCAAATAGAAATGCCCTCAAAGCCTCTTCATTGAGATTTGTATAATCATACATTCTCAAGTGAATTTGTTCTTGGTGAACTGGCAGCAATCAAGGAAAACAGGCGTTAATTGCCAAAAGATCCTGCTTTGCTTTGTTTAAACGTTCAACTTGTGCTGTGAAATTGCATTTATAAGAGAGGAATAAACTCTGAAGCCCTTCAGCAGAAATGGATTTCACATATTTAGTGGATGCCTCAAGGCAATTTCTTTTCTTAATGGGATCTGAGCACTGCTTTAATTTTTCACATTTTATAAGGCTTTTCCTTGAAATTACTTTTTATGTGGTTCCTCTGTTAATGGATCCTCCGCACTGAGGCAAAAATAGGAGAAAAGAAAATCTTCAGAGGAGGAAAAAGTAGAATCATACTGGGTAAAAGTCACTTTATAAATTGGAGATTACAGGCAATAAAACTGCCTTCCATATTTTTCTTTGATAAATGCTGGTCCCATCTCCTTTGGATTTTGAAGACATTAAAATTCTGAGACAAATCTTGTTTGTTTTTTTTTAATACAGTATTTTAGTAGCTGGATAGAGAGTCACAGGGTCTATTTGCTCACAACACTGAATTGTCTTGGGGAACTATGGCAGTTCTGATGTAATATTATGCTCAAAGGTGGGAATAGTGACATCATAGGGGAAAGAAACCAAACCAAACCAAGAAGGTGTGCAGGCCCTTTGTTCAAACTAAGACATAAACAGATGAATCCATCTTTCAGATACTTTTAAGGTGCCTTTTTCTAATAGCAGAGTAATTATGGTGGATAGCGAAGGCAGAGCAGGATAATTTTTGTTTTCTAGGAGGCTCTGCACAATAGTTGAATTTAATATAACTCCTGGAAGAAGTTATTATTGAAGTCATTAGTCTTTTCTAGTTTTGCCACTGGCATTTTACAAAACTGATGCCATTTGATCTCAGAAGACTTAATTCAGCTGAGAAATGATTTTACAAATAATAATATACGTAGTGCTGTTATAATAATAACTTCTCTGAGATGCCTAAAGTGATGATAGCTTTTATTTTTCTTAGTCTCAATTTTCCTTTAAAAAAATAAAAATAGGCATAAGAAGAGTCCCATTATTGATCTGGAATCCAAAAGAGTTAGTTTGTAGTCACTATAATTGACAAAGGCTTTTACAGCTCATTAACTGCAAGATTATGTGGCACAATTCATTAGAATTCTGTTTCACTGAATGCATTTGTAAACACCTTCTGAGACGTTTATCACTCTTTGCATTCTGCTGAGCTTTCTTTCAGCAGATCCTTTCTCTGCTGCTGTTCACTGATATAAGAGCCTGGAGTAAGTTATGGTAAAAAAGTTCTATCTTCTCCCAGAAAGGGGAAAAAAAGGAGTTGTGTTGACTCTGAAGCGTAACAGATATTAATTAAACATTGCTCCCCTATTTCCTTTAGACCACACTATTTATTAGGCCTCTCATTCCACTAGTTTGGTGGTGACTTTTTGTAAGAAGAATTTGAATTTCAGTACAAGTATTAAACAAAATTTACTGGACAAGCCATATTTTTTTTTCTTTCTCTGCAGCAAAGAGAGAGATCAAAACATTCCAGCCTGCAAAACCACAAATAATCTTTCCTCTCCCCTTGCCAAGTATATTTCAATTATCTTTCATCTAGAAGCATTTATCCAAGAGAATATCTAAACTATTTCTTGCAGTCCTAAAAGTAAATCATGCTTACAATATAAGCTGGGCAAAAGATGATGAGAGCTACAATACAGTGTGAGAGTACAGTGAAGTGCAGACAAATTTCATGACTCACATTCTCATTTTAGCATCAAGCACCTCCAATAGCCATTGCTGCACATGTACCATGTTTCATCATAATTAATCAGAATTCCCTGCAGAAATTATTTCAGGATTTGGCTATTTCCCCAATGTTTTAAGTTAAAAAATGTGAAGAAAATTCTAATATAGAAACTTCTCCTTTCCATATTTTGCTTGGAAATAGTAAGCAGCAAGAACAGCTCAGGTGTACAGTATTTTGGAAGAGTACTTAAGAGACATTAAAAAGCTATGAACATGACATTTCTAAGTCAAATATGGTTATCTTTAGTGTGTATATTTCAAGCTCCAAGAAATTGTTTGTTTTCATTTTGATGAAAGTGAAAAAATGACAGGAAAAAGAATCAATGTGTGGATTGCCCCACACATGCATTCCTGAAGTTTTCTTACACCTCAGTACCAATAAAACTCAGGAAGCAAAGAGCTATCATTATGAAAATAGAAATGCTGGTAATAAAGATTTTATTCTATCAGATTCCTTGTTTAGTGCGAACTGAAGATATGGTTGATAGAGCTGATTGAAATCTAGCTAGTTGGCCGTTCACATTCACCTGAGATTTCATGGCTTCCACTTCAGTTCTCTGTCAGTGTACGCTCCAACTTTAAAAAATGTCAAGCTTTGACAATAAAACCCCTCAGAGGTAGAACCCTTGATGCTTGTAATTTGCAACTTGTCAAAGTAAATACAGTTTGTATTGTATTTATTTCCTGAAATCTGAGCAGACAACATTCATTCTCTCACAAGGGGATATAAAGCAATTGGGCAATTGTTTTAGAGATGTGTCTTCTGAGAGCACAAAACTTTTGTTTGTAGAGTTCTTCTCCTCATAATCCTTTGTCCTTTCTTTGGCTTAATTGTAGGGATTGAGTTTACATTTTAAATGGCTCATGTCTTGATTGATGTAGATGCTACTACTGGTATCACACTAAATCAATCTGGAAGCTTTCCCCATGTCATTGGTAAAAGTTTAAACTACATTGCATTTATTTGTTTATATGTTATTGCTTTAAACAGCAAGATATTTCCACAAATGTATTAAGGTTTTACTGGGAAGATGGGATGCTGTGACCATGCATTTTTGATGAATGGCTAGCCCGAGAAAAGGGTGGAAAGTCTATGGTTTTGTGAATGTTGTGAATCTTGGAACCACAGTGTGAGAATTTATTGCCCTCTCTCATGTTGGAAGCTACTGCTGCAGCAACAGATCTAGCAGAAGGAAATTTGCAATCTGTTGTCTTAGCACAAGTTCACACATTTATCAGCAGGTTAAACTGAGACATCAGGCTGAAAACAGGAGCACCTGAAATGCAAGTACATGCTCTCTTCCAAAAAAAACCCCACTTTCTTCCTACTCTCATCCCTGACAAAGCATTTCAGCAGTCCTTAATAATTCTTTACTGGCTTTTGAGGAAGTGGAGTAGAATGCAGTTCTTGATAACTGCACCTCATTTTACAAAGAGATACTATTTTTCTTTCAAAGACTTGAAAAAAACTCCCTTCTCCTTGATATATCAGAGTTACATTCTATCTGCTCAAGGTGTGACTCACCTAGTAGGTGATTAAGTAAAAGGAAAATCTTCTATAGTGATTATGTTTGTATTTCTTTCTCCACTGCCTTGTTTTTTTTTGGGTTTTTTTAGATGTAGTTCCAAGACAATCAAACCCCTTTGGAGCACTGGAACCAAAGCTATAAAACTTCAGCACCTGTCACTGGCAACTGTTTCCTGCCAACACTGAAGAATGGAGAGATGAGAACCAATTTCTGGGCTGCATGTACCATGGTTGTCAAGGTAATCAAGAGAGAAGTATCCCAACAAGGCTGTTAAATGAATCCGCAGAACAGTACTGATCTGGAAAGCATTCAAGTTGATTTTCAGGTGAAGCTGTCACATCAAATTTCCAAGTTCCTACACAATATAAGATACTCTTATGAATACTCTTGTGGAGTACTAGAGAGGAAAGGAGAGAACTACAAAGAAAGGCAAAGTTTTATTGTGTTTTACAGTATTTTCATCTGCTACAGGATCCACAGCCTTTTAAAAGCTGTGGGAGAATAATCTGATGGAAGATACTCAGCTTTTCCCACCCATCCCCAGAGCATGCAGATCCCACTGTAAATTTGGTATTTAGAAACCTTTAGAAAACTCTTTCTAAAGAACAGAATGAAATGGACAGTAGCCAGCAAGTACAAAAGCAATCTGTCACTGTAAGTCTTTTCTACACAATTCTAAAATGTTGCACACGAAAGGTTTACTATCAGTCAAAAGCAGAGGAGCTTGAATGTAAAGCAGCCCTAAGCTTCTTTGTACCACGAGTCTTTAATTAGACCTGACAAATGAATATGAATTGGGAGGAGGAGAATTGGCAGGAGACTACTACTGATGATGTTCATCAAAATGAACAGTGGTGTTTTGACTCTATAGTGCAGATAAAAGGGAATTTGTGAAACAGAATGTGTGTCTCTTGTTTCTATGACAAGAAGCAACACACACTGGAGACAAAAAGAAAAAATCAAACTCAGGGACTTCCAAGTCTCACTTTCTAGAGGCCAGAAGGTATAAGTGAATGAGTTCCCGGGAGACAATGATCCTACACTTAGCCTCAAGTCTGTTTTCTTTAGAATTAGAAAATGCTGTTTCATAAAATGACTAGAAGGAAAGTCTACAAACAAAAATGAGGAGATGGAAACAGAATAAGAAAGACTAATATTAATTCAGTTCAAGTTTTACATTGTTGCTGACATTTTTTCTGAAGATGACATTCCCTGAAGGGAAGCTGACTTGTACTCAGTAACAGAATTTTTCTGCATCAAGAAGAGGAAGAGAAAGCATTTCAAAAAGTGAGATGGACACATAATTATTATTTACTCAAGGGATAAGGTAGTTTGAGCTCATGGTGCACCTTCTCAGATCCCAGGGATCCTGAGAACCCTGGTTCTATGGAGCTGGGATGTGACTCAGAGTAGGGAGTGGCATTGCTACCATGTGTGGCATCAACAGTGTCTTGAGTTTTTACTCTCCCAATATGTAAGGGTCACTACAAGAATCCACTTCAGAGGCAGTGTGTGATTTACTTTGATCCAAAAGAGGAAGGTGTTTTAGCAGCAAGAGTAATCATCATCGGAATTTCAAATATTCAAACAATTTATTCATCAAAAGACTTTTGAAAAAATAATTTTCTAATACTTCTGAAGATTCTGTATTTCAAAGTTGTAGGAAAAATATTTCTTAAAGATGTAGTTCTCATTCCCCGAAAGATGAATATAAATCGAGATTTAATTTGTGGGTGTTTTTTTGGGTGGGGGGAGAATATGATTTCTTCTTTGACTTTGCAAATATATTCAGCAGGCACTGTGTAAAGGACTGAAATTTATGGTTTGCTGTGGGTGGAAAAATTTATTTATCTTCTTCAAGAACATGATCTAATCAGTTCATCTCACTACAACTTGGGTGACTTGAATTATTGCTCTGATTCAGGGCACTTACATCAAGACTTTTGGATCCTGAATTAGTCAGAGAACAAAGCACAAACCTTACTTCAATGATTCTTAGAACAAACCAGGGCCTTGGAAAGCATGGAGAGTGTGTAAAGATGAAAAAACTCAACAGTAAAAGTGCATCTTCAAAGTGTTTTGAAGTGGAAGACTTGAGTGTTTTCTTTTTATTTCCACTGTTTCTTTTTATTTCCATGGACTCAGTCCTCCTGCAGACCATCTCACAGAACTTCAAGCCTGCTGTGAGATGTTAAAAGGACAGGCAATGGGGGCACCAAGAACTCTGACATTAGGAAGAGTCCCTTGAGGAAATAATTGAGGGAAAATGCAAGAATTAAGATTTTAGCTTATTTTCCTCCATAAGTATATAAAATGGAAAGAGAAAACTGTTAGGGAAGTGCTGACCAAGTGAGGAAAAACTAAATTTGAAAACCTTTTATGCCCTATTGGTATAAAAGAATCTTGACCCTAAATATGCCATGATCTAAAATACTCTTTGTTGTGCAACTATTTTTTTTGTTCTTTGGATTAATCCAACCTATTTTATGCCTCAAAGTAACACATCATAGGCTGTGTGATTATGTTGAAGATGATTCACCCATCTCTATAGAGTTTGTGAGATCCTGGAAGTACATTCAGCTCTTCAAGTGTGCTTTGAGCTTCCACATACCTCTCTCCTCTTGTCATTTAAAGGGCTTGATGCAAACAGATAGTAGGAGAAGAATGCCACTCTTTTGTGTGCATCTTCGACAGAAATGAAGAAAACTGTGATTAAAACTCATCTAAAGTGTCTCAATTGTTTCACTGTATTTTAATGAAAAAATCTATAGAAAAGACTCTTCACAAAACTGAAAAACTGGATAGAAATTGCTTTAGACAGCTGGTAAAAATAGGGCTTGTAAAAAGACATCCACAGAGGACCAAATGCCAAGGTAGAGAGAAATCTCTCACTGCTCTGAGTGGGCTCTTTTGAACAAATGAATAAAAATTAGATTTAGATCTCATATGAGACCTATCCCTCTTCAGGTATTCTTCAGGTATTCAGCTCATTTTTGGTTGTGGTATCATCCTCTTCTGTACTCAAAAGGTGAAGTCAAGAAGCAGGACTGCACAGCATGTTAGTCAAGATGATAGAGAGGAGAGAGAAAAGTGGATGTGTCAGAGCAGTGCTTTCTGACTGCCCATGAAATAGATGCTGTCCCCACTTCTGAACAGCATAAGACAAGACAGCTTGGGGTATAGGCTTAAAGGTGTGTGGCTGTGGGGAAAAAATTCTGGCAGTTATGACAGAATTATGAAATTCCCCAGCCACTTCATCCTTCATGGGAAAAAAGAAAATGGAAGCAAAAAAGGAAACCCTTCCTTTTTGCTACTCAGCAATGTTGTTCAGTGAGAAAATAATTTCTTTCTGTAACTATTTTCTGCCTCAGTATGAGAAGGTGTTTGGAATATTGTTGCTGCTTCGCAACAGCATTTCAGTGAACTCATTTATAACTGATGGGAGGAAGCAAAGAGATAAGAACAAGCTCTAATATTTTATTACCCTTTCCGATCTGATTAATCCAATTTAGTTTGAGGAATGTAAAGAAAGAAAATAGCAATTCTTTGTACTCTGTTCTAATTTTTCATTATGAGTGGCTAATGAATGTTAATGAATTAATTTCCAGACATCTCTATTTTTGCACCTGACCTGCCTACACTGAGAAGAGGGAGGGGTAAAATGATTAAATACCTTAGGTCTTTTACATAAATCATTTATGTATATCTAATATTCATTTTGCATGTAGCTAAAAAGATTCAATGACTAAGTCTTTGTCAGAAATCTTGGAAAAGAGAGTAAGGTATCTTAGTCCTTTAAACGCAGGAAGAAATCTCACCTAAATCCATGTTATGCTTTCTTCAGTCCAGTTGTGTTGAGAATTTTTCCTTTTACACATGGAATTTTCTAATTAGTGCTTTTTTCTGCATGACAGAAACACTAACAAATTAAAGTAGGTTGGAAATATTAGTAGTTTAAAACTAGCCTATGCTGGAAAATTGATTGATTTAGGGTATTAAATCTGTGTCATAAAATGTTAATTTGTTCTTGTGGATTTTTGAGTGGTGCTAATATTCACACACACTCAGAGTGTTGGAATATGCTTGAAAGCTGACTCACTGAATGTCCTCCCTCTTTTATTTTACTCATTCCTTGGTTTATCTAGGAATGCATAAAGCACCATACACCTCTGGCTTGCAGGATTAATAGAACTAGTCCATAGGCATGACAATTAAAGAATTTTAAGCTAATAAAAAAGATTAATAACTTCAAAAACCCACAGTAAACACATTCCATTAATTAAGAGAATTTGCCCTAAGTACTTATATAACTGCAGAGCTCTGGAGATATAATGTAATTTCATGCTAACTCTTCTTGCACAGCTTATTGCTTTAAAGTAACTATATCACTGGAAGTATTTAAGAGAGCAATTGCTCTTGGGATGTAAAAACCCTTAGATGTTTGCATCTAAATAAACTGACAGCCCATTAAAATAATAATAAAGGCACATTATCGAACAAGTGATAATTAGTCTAGTGATTCCTCCTGCATGAACAAAACCTCAACAAAAGTATAAATGAGTAATTAATATCACCTGAGATTAAGCTGAGCTGATATAAAATTTAAGTCAGTGAGTTCATATTGTACAGTTTTGGTAATTAAACAGTGTAGGCTGGTACAAGAAGTTATGGGCAGACATTGGATTTTGCAATGGAAATTCAGGTTTATATGTTTTAAACCACTGTGCCACATTTTATTGCTTTTCTCAACTGAGAATTAGAATAAAGGATTTTCAGCCTCTAGAGAGACTACTGGGCCCCATTTGGTTCTTTTTTAGGCCCAAGCAAAGTAAAACAGCAAGTTCACAAAGACTCAATAATGCTCAGAACCTTCATAGTATTTCCTTTCTGCACTGACACAGACTCACTCTGCCTGTGGAAACTTTAAATATCTCCTGAATAGCTGGAAGCTGCTACTAAAATCACAATAATCTTGTTTGTTTCCTTCATAAAATATTTTGCTTTATATTTCCTTTTCTTGGCAAAAGCAGTAGATGTAGAAACGTCTCCATTCTGGAAAAAAAGGTCCCCAAACATTGTTAGTATGAGTACCTATGTTGCACCATTTTGGGTTCTCAAAACTCATAAAACAATTGATGAAGACCAGGGATGATGTGAAGGAGTGATCTAAGCTGGCAGCACCACATCATGCTGGCAGTTGTGTTTTCATGATGCTGATCATTGTTAGCAGTGGATGAACTTTGAACATTCTCCCAAACTGAACATGGCAATATTTTGATCAGGGAAACAAATCCCAAAAAGTGACTGCAGTGATTCCTGCTGGTCCCCAGTACTTCCCTCATGGATGTTCTGACTGACCATCTTGCCTCACAGCTTCTGGATATCCTTCTTTTGATGTTGTCTGGAGCCAGGGGAAGGGCAGAACATGAAAACAAACAGCACTCAGATCAGAGACACCCAACCAGTGCACATTGGCATCTCTGCTTGCTGGATCAAGGACTTCCAAGAGAGCAACTTCCAGCCATCAGCAGCAGAATTAGGATAAGCACCAGCGCCCTGCCTGGTGCTTATTTCTTTAAGCTCATCTCAGTGAAATTTCTTTCTAGGGACTTGTTTCTTTGCAAGTTGATTTCTGTTGCCCAAATTCTCTGTCCATGCCTTCTGTAGTGCACAGTTTTGTGTCTGATCACCAGGTAACAGACGCACTGATTTTCCTCCATGCTCAGTTTGCAGAAAAAGGCTGAGGAGCTTCTCTATGCACAACTCTCTGACTTAATTTTTTTTGGTCACAGTATCTACAGACAGGCAGGAATGCAGTTTTTAATGGAAATAGTTTTTTCCTTTTCTGTGGGAATTTTTGAGCTACAAATGCAGTTTCTGTAATGAGCCCTCTGTCATTGACATAATTAGCCAAGCTGACAGAATCACATAATGCTGCAAACCCAGAAGCTGCAGAGTCTCTCTGTTGCCACGAAGTTGTTCGCTTGCTGATGTCACTTGAGCTGTGCTGGCAGCACCACAGTTGAAAACCTGGAATATGCCAGGATGGAGATACATGAAGCTGAGTTGGACTGGAGAAATCAGGAATTCCCATGCTCAATTGCCTGGGCTTCTCTTGCATCCTGTAGCCTTACTCCAGGAACACATGAAGCCTTCACAACAAGGACTTATTTATGTATTATTCCATGTCCATGTCTTGTAATTCAGCACTCCTTAGCAAGCAAACATTTAAGGACTCTTTCTATCCCTCTGATATTTCCATGCATGTTCACATAAAAAGCAAGTTAGGGGGGAGAGAAAGGGCAAAAACTTTTTAGGAACTGCACCTTCCACCCACAGACTCCTTCCTGTGGAGTAAATGGGCTTTTCGTGTGGGAGACAATGATCTATATTTAGCTAAGAAGATTGATGAACATTATACATTCTATGAAAGTCTATAAAAGAACTTCAGTCACTATATTTAACTTAACATGTTTCATACAGCAGGAATCACAAAGCCTCCTCACATTCTCTCCTTTTCTAGACCAGGGAAACTGTAATGTTCCTTGCTCTCATGCTGCTTCATTTGTTTGCAGCACATGTAAACAAATTTATCAATAAATTATGCACAAGTATAATAGCAACAAATATTTCAGAGAGCTAACCAGCAAGTTTATTCTGTGACTATGAATGATAAATAATTGCTCTATTTGCTATTTGAACGGATATTTAAAACATTTGGACTTCTGTGTCTTTTCAATTAAGTGATAAAACCCTCTGCACTAGCAGGGGGGCTCAGATTTTATCCTGGGATATAGTAAATTAGGTTGCACTTAAATTTTTTATTCACTGAATTAATTAATTGTAATTGATTGTTTCTCACCGATTTACCTTCCTTGTGATGTACATCTTATGTTGATGTGAAATCATTCAGATCCTACCATAAGTCCTGGCAGAAGACTGCTGCATCCAGAGTTTGCTCCATAATTTCTCAGCATTATGTGGTGCAAGCCCTTGAACTATACCAGGAATCTTTTTTTTTCCCTTCTGAGGGATGCTTATGGTTTAATTACCCACAGTGTAACCACAATCTTTATTTCCTGTGACAAACTTTGTACCTTCTCCTCTCATTTGCATCTCATTCTTACTGGTGAGTGACAGCAATATAAATCCTAATCAGGTAGTTTATAGAGTGCATTTCAGCTCACCAAATAATCATAATTTCTTGGAAGTTTCTAGTTTATCAGAAGAGAATTTTTGACCTGTAGCTCATCCTACTCTTAAGTCAATATAAATGTTAAATTGGAATTGGGCAGGAAGGAGAGAAGATCTATCCACATACTCCTTCTTTTAAGATTTTAATGGGCACTAGAGGTCCTTTGGAGCAGATTGCCATATCATCATTTTATATCTTTCACATGAAAGCATTTCAATTTGTGCTTGTCTTTATGCTAGAGGAAAAATTATTAAGTGCTTCATGGCTGTTTTGGCAGAATAGGAGAAGAGAAGAGTATTTGAATAAAAATCAGAGATCCCAGGGATAAAAAAACCTTCCATTAGACATGGAAGTCTCAGGGTTGCAGGTTCAAGTCCCTGGACTTGATCAGCTGGAATCTGTCTGTACCACATTCAGCCTGGAGGCAGGAAGGGGAAAGGCTGTAGCCTCTCACTTTTTCTGGGATCAATTTCTCATTCTCATTTTTCCTAACAAAGAAAAGAAACATTGGAAATACTTTTTCACTTAGTAGATTTCAATGAAAATGATGCTTTGGAACACTTACTGTGTCATAACAAAAGGATTTGATAGAAAGTTTCCAGTAAACAACATTGATTTGCTGGCAAAATACAAACTTTGCTTTTTAAGAGGAGGGAACTGATTAACATGTCACTTCAGCGTTAAGAAAATTTTTTTCCAAAAGAATTACATGCTGAATTTAAGATTCTACCATGTTGACGTTGTAAATTGGATACTGGAGTGACAGCGTTTGAGTTGTTATCATGTCATTTAACTTCTTTTTGAAGGATAAGAGTAAAGCTGAGGCTTTCAGATAACGTTTCAATTACTCGCAACTGAGCCAGGAGAGCTGAAGTGATGGTTAGCAAAGGAAGGACATAATTTGTTTCAGGGATTGCTCTTAACCAGGATATCCAAGTGCCTAATTCTTCAGAGGAAAAGGAAGAATTCCTCTGATAGCCCCCTAACTTAATCATATTCCTTTATTTTTCATCAGTTCCAAGCTATGAATTGACCATTAGCCCAGGCTGGGAGCATAATAGGGTGAATGTAAAGTTACAGCAGTTTTTAAGGCAAGACAAGTTCCTTCCACACTGGCTGTGAGCACTTGAAAGTCTCAGAGAGGCTCTTTAAAAGGACTTATACCATGTTTCTTATTTTCTAAATTAAGATGACTAATGGAGAGATCAAGACAGTCAGTGTTAATTCTGTGGAGGCCCAGGAAATAACTCCCCTGAACAAACTAATAGGAAATTAGTTTTGAAACACAGCCTATGTCAGATATCTCCATCTGTTCTCTGGACACATGTTTGTGACTAAGGAATAATGCAGGCTGGCATTTTCTGTCATGACAAAAGATGTCAGCATGGAGACAGCAAAACCACTAAACTATTAATGTAAACCCTAAACTGCAGAGGCTCTCCCTCCTCTCAAACCCTACTACTTCTTGTTCTATTTCTCTTTTTGTAGATTATGCTCTGAATCCTAGTCTAGAAAATCAGTATTGAAATAAAGTGGGAACTCTCCCAGTTCTGTTCCATTCCATTCCGTTCCATTCCATGCCACCTCACAGCCTCTCAGTCTCTCTATTTAAGGCTACATTCATTGCTTCAGCAGCAGTATTTTGGGGCAGTGGCTTTGTGCCAGTAGCTGCTTTCACACCTGAGGGCAGCAATGAACTGCTTCTGGCTGCAAGTGAGCTGACATAAACCTACATCACCCTGCTGAAGATATTATTATCTCACTTTGTAGGTGAAGAACAGCTTCAGGGGCTTAAACACAAGTGCCCTAATGTAGGTGTTCTGTACATAGTACAGTGAGATGCTTTGCACTTTTAAGGATGCAACTTTAGTCATCCATAAAAGACTGCCAGCTGTTATGCAGCAAAATAGAAGTTGTTTCTCCTGTAACTGCCCAAAAGGCTTTTTAAAAATCACCTGAGTTCCACCTTTCAGGCTTGTGTTCTTAGGTTGACTTTAAGATTGGGGAATACAGAAAATACATTCCTTTTATTTGTAAGGGCAGCATTTCCTCCTAGAAGTGAGGAGAGATGTCTTTTTTCAATGAGCAGCCTTACAAGTTACGAGCATGAGGAGTTTAACTGCTTCTGGAGGCATGAATCTGACACTCACAATCCTAAATATTTTCTTCTAAGCTAAACAGGCAAGAAACAACCTTTTTCTTTTTGGCAGAAACAACCTCTTATAGGTTTCTGCTTATTAGACTAATCAAACATTAAATCAACAAGGTGTTAATATCCAAGGATTTCAGCTCCAGTCCTCCTTACACAAATTCCAGGCAGGGTTTCTGTGCCTGGAACTTGTTTCTTCCTTCCTGTTATTTATTATGAGGACTTTGTTGATGCCATGTTTTCTTTCTGGAATCTGTTTTTTTGTAGAGGTTCTTAGACACTTACAAGGTGCTTCCTTCAAAAAGATGGTCAGCTCCTTCTCAGGTGATACTGCAGTCTTGGAGATGAGCTTTGGGAGCAGGCTGTCAGACAAAGCATTTTCAGCCTAAAGTCATTCAGTGTATGTCCATTCTTCAATTTAAAAATCAGCACAAACCAAAAAATGTGATGGATCAACTGGAATCAATACTCATTGCTTGAATTGAGGCTGTTTATCCCTGCAGGTGGGAGAACAGAATGGTGTGATTTTTGTGCTCCTTACCAGGCAGGGCTCAGGAAAGGGGAGCTCAAATAATTGAGCCGTAATACTTATTACTCTGTGTCTAAACAGCTAGACAGATGGAAATGCAAACACCTGTGTAAGGTGATGTGAGAAAAGAGTGACCAGACCTGAGATACCTGGCTGCCAATTTGGTGTGTCTGGAAGTGCTTGCTGTGCTTATCCAATGTGAGCTAGAGAGCAAGAAAAATAACAGTGTGAAACTTGATAGGCTATTTTCTTCCTGTCTTTTCATCCTTTGCTCTATCCACTAATGCATTCTAGTTTGCCAGCAAGCTGTGCATGTGGCCAGGCATGGCACAAAGCCAGGAACTAAAGCCTGGAGTCCAGAAAGTAATACAAGACCTGTACTGGACTCCCTTGATGTGATGATATCATCAAGTGAATCTCTGTAGAATTTTTATAACCTCAGCTGCCAAAAATGTATTTCCTTCTCCTTCCGCTGTTAACACAGACTTGTGTAATCTTCCCCTTCCATCACAAACTTGTCCCAGAAGTTGCCCTACCAAGGAATTTTCCTGCAAGAGTCACTCTTAAAAGAGTACTCACTTTCATCCTTATCCATCTTGGTTTTCTCCTGTAACTGTCCAAAATTGTAGCTACTGTCATAGCTCTGTTGCTGTTAATACTTTCCATGTGGTAGCATTTTAAATGGTCAATGGAATAGTTTCTACCATGGGTGCTATGCTTGGTATATAAAGAGGTTGGCCGGGGGACTGGAAATTCAATGTCACAGTCTTGGAACAAGCTGGGCAAACAATTCACTGGGTGATGAGTGGGGTTTGTGTTCCATTTCCATTCTTTCACAATTATAATTATTTTCCTTTTTTTGCTATTGTTCTATTTATGAATCTGTCTTTGTATCAAATAATGAGGTTTTTCCCCTTTTCCTTCCTCTTCACCATCACTTCCCTCCTGTTCCGAAGGGGAAGGTGGAGAACTTTGTAAATGGCTGCATGGTCCTCGCTGCCAGCTGGAGTCAAAACATGAGAAGTGGTTTCCAGTGCAAAACCCACTTGGTTTCATATACCTTTGCCTCATATTTCCTTTGTTTTGAGAGCATCAACACATCTGCTTAATGGAAAAATGACATTTTCAGTTCATCATCTCTGATGATTTTCATTTTGGTGTTTTCAGCAAAGGAAAGACAAAGCATCAGACTAATCTCTGGTAAGTACAGCATTTGCCATGAGAAATTTTGTGAAGTTTCTATGTCATCCTAAAGTACAATAACACTCTGTAACTCAGGCTTTCACTTTGGCTCATTTTCAGACTTGAGGCATAATATAGTTTTCAACTGTGATTTCTTCAAATAAAAAAAATAATAGCATATAGAGATATATATAAAATTATATTTTTAGGCATTCACGTGCTCTAAAATTAGTAACAATTATCCAAAGACATAATTTGCTAGGTGTTTGCAGACATTTTACTACCTGTAACACTTGGTTTCATCATCTCAGGAGAACAGCCTGAATACTAACGAAGAGTAAAAGAGACAAAATGAAAATGCTTGTAGAACAAAGATAAAGCTTCTCCAGGCAAACAAGTCAGCGTTTTGTCTTTGGGAGATCTAAAAAAAAAAAAATAAAAAAATCAGAACAAATATGTAAATAATTAAACAAACCAACTCTCCAAAACCCATCAGCAGATTGCTACATTAACATGAATATTTTATGTCTGATGTGAGGATGCCCACACAGAGTTTTATTTTGTTCTGTGGTTTGCAGATAGTCTTAAGTATAAAGTAAAAGCCACACAGGTCTTAGCTGCATGTCCCTGCTCCTGCTATTTCACAATGGGATTTATGTCTCACACATTTAGGCTAGGTCATGCAACGTGGAGTGGGAAAAACAACTGAAAAAAAAAAGCCATTTCCATTTGGACAAAAAAACCTTAAAAGAGATCCAGCAAATCTCAGCCCTGTCAAACCTTGTCAATAATAAGTGGGCTTGACAGCATTTGGCTTAAACTTGTCCATTTTGGGCATTGCTTCAACAGTTAGGAAAGAGAGAAAATGGCACATGTGCTCCTCAAAGGCTGCACTAGACCCATTCTATGTCAACATGCATTAAGTTACATTTTCTGATGGGAAACTGCTGTCAGTCTGATGGCTGAGAGCAGCAACGTTTATGATATTAATTGTGCTTCTGGGGGACCTGGAAGGCCGAACAGCTTTGTTACATGTGATGATTTGGTGAATGGGGTGGAGGTGAATGATCAGCGGAGTTTGGTGATGGCATCTTGGTTGTCAGTCTCTTTTCACCCTCCTAACTCTTGTTCAATTAAAGCCAAGTGGAGTTAATTCACTTTGGCTATGCAATTCCATAGTAAGTGACAATGGAAAGGGAAGTGAAATGCAGATGGAGGCGATCATTTTCTGTGGCATTTTCTTTCCAGCTTCCTCTTAGACTGGGTGTCAGCTGCTGTTCTACATTTTTCCCAGGCTGAGAAAAGCCAATCACTGGTAAATGTATAATGTGTAAAAATGTTAAATAGTTAACAAACAGAGAAACAAATAGTAAACAGTGGTGACCATTAATTCTGAGATATGCTTGATTTCCTGCAAACATTATGAGCTTTCTCTTATGAGTGATTTGGAGGAGGGATTTGAAAGCTAGATTTTCACTGCAGAAGGTAATAAATGTGAAAAATGTATGAATAATGAAGAGCAGAGTAAATAATTTCAGAAGGATTTTGATAATTCATTAGATCAGGCCTGAGAGTAACAAATACATTTTGGTGTAAACAATTATAAGTGAATCAAGAGTGTTCAGAGATTACCCAAGAGATATCTTGTGAAGTGGTAGGGAAAAAATAAATTTCTATTGAACCCTCACTGCAAATTATCCCTGTATTTAATATTTCAACCATGAAACAAATGGATAAGTTGACATCTCCAGAGTTCCTCTCCATGAAATCTTTGCACAGTGGTCAGACTTCTCAGAAGTATAGAGCACAGTAAGCAAGAATATGTTATAGGAGATAATCTGAAAAAGAATTAATAAGAATTCAGCCATGAGAAAAGCAAACATTGGGCTCAACATCAACTCAGAGAAGGCATTAAGTTTCTTTGAATGTGTAAGTTGCTTCAGTCCTCTGCTGATCCCAAGCCAAAAGTATTGAAACATCTAGCCTAGGGGTAATGGGTGCAGACTCTTTTGAGTTCCAGGGCATTTTTAGCTATAAAACCAATGTCTATTCTCTGTGTAGAGAGAGGTAAGTGATAATTTTCTTACTTAAAAACTGTTCACCTCTTTTCAAACTGTGGGAATTTTCTCATGGGGGTCTCCCCTGGTAACAAAACTCTTACTACACTTTTAGAAAATATCTTCAGTAGAGTGAATTCCCTGTGTGATTGCAGCAAGTCAATAAAGCCAAATTCAAGACAACTAAGTTCCAGCAAACATCTGTGCAAAAGCCAGGGTTCAAAGAGGCAAGCAAACACCCACTGACAGCAGTGCTGAGTATCATCAAGATGAGAACAGCAGCACTTTAAACCTTTCTGTGAAAAAGGACTCAAACTGTTACAAAAATGAAGAAGGTTCTATTTAGCAATAAAAATGAATATCTTAATAGTACATAATTTTGCTGGGGAGTCCAAGCAGTGCTCTTTTAAATCAGCATGAACCAAGTACATCATATATGCATTTGTCTGTCACTTGGCATGGTTCCATCTTCCTTTCTTATTTACAGATCCTCCTTTAACAAGGAGCTGCGTTTTTGACAGTCTATAAAGGACAAACTGCTCCTTGGTCCCTCTGGTGACGTACTGCCTTTCTGAAATAGCTGACACATGGCACTGTATAATAACCAAAGCTGTGTTTCCTAGAAGAATGCTGTATTGTAATGCCAGCTGGCATTTTACAGTCAGCTTCTGGACAGAGAACCAGGTTTTCACTGAGCTCCCTCCTGATTAATGCACTTCTGAACACTCAACTTTCAAAGCTAATTGTCAGTGAATCTTCCTCCTCACATCACGGCTTCTGTAACTTATATCAATTTTTTTTTTTCACAAAAATATCACTGTATAGAGGAGGAATCAGTCTGGCCTCCATCTAGCTTTAGATGTGGCAGAAAAGCATGGTATCAGCTCTACCAGACTGAATAGTCTGTTTTGAAAGTGCCCTGACATTTAGTGAGGACTGAGTGCTACTACCCTTCTGATTTGCTGCTCAACCAGTAAAATTCTCTGCATGCACATCTTCCATAAAATCTTTCCAGTTACCATTTGCAACTTGGTACATCTCTTTCAGAGTAAAATTTGTCTACTCAAAGTTTTCTAATTTACTTTTTTCTTAGGTGTTTGCATCAAGCTGTTACAACAAGTGAAATGAATGATCACCCTCTTTTAATTTAATTTTTTTTCCCATTTTTTAATCTTGACTATTCTCAATCTATTTGCACTGCTGGTGCGGATTCTCTGCAAGGCCATGGCTGAGTGTAAGGAGCTGAACAGCAGAGATTCTGTTATATTCTTTCAGGGTGATTAATGAGGAAGGGCTATGAGGCTGCTAGGATTAGAAGGGGACATTGTGAATTTAACACTACAGAAAAAATCTATGGTGTGGTAGATAAAAGAAAACTGACTCTTGATTTAAAAGGAATTTAAATGTAAATTCCATCTGCCTTTTCTTTTATGGGTACCCTACCAATGTTGAATATGAAAACAGTACCTGGCTTTAGGGATCAGTTTGCTTCTTTCTTCTTTCTTTCAAGTAAGACCTGTTAGTAAAGGTCCTGTTGGCTGAGGTAAATATATTCACATATGAGACAAAGGAGTCCTGAAAAGAGTTAAATTTATTTAAATAAAGGGGGGGAGTCCACTGAGACATTCCTCTACTTCTCTCAAATTGCCTCTTTTTATCTTGAATTTTCTTGGCCACCTGAGACCCTGTCTGTCTCACCATTGGTTTAGGGTAATCAGAGCTTACAGGTTTCCTGGCAAACTTAAGACACATATCAAAGTCTAACACTCCTCTTGAAGTCACATTTCCAGTTTCTAGTCATGCCTATTGTCATGACTCTCTGAGCACCTTCTAACTTCACTTTTTTGCCAAGTAATTGTGTTGTGGAGACACCCATGTCCTCATATTATCAGACCTGACATGTGACAGAACAAAATCAAACACTGAGGCAAACCTCAGTGAGTAATGGACTTAAAATAAAGGAAATTATGTGCATAAATAGGTCAAGGTACCGATGGCACTGTCATGGCTGAGTGACATCACATACTATTATTGTTAATTGCTGGTGTGAAAATTGTTAGCAGAGTTAAATGAAGAGGGATATAGAAAGAGGTGGCTAATTTCAGTATAGGCACTTTAAGGCATTTTTACCTGGCCTCCAGCAGCCACACTGTAGTAACATGTCCTCTTTAAGTCTTGATATCTCTGTGTATAAGTGTCACACCCAGTAGGGTACCTCAAATGCAGCTGAAATCCTCTTTTGGTATTTTACCAAAAGTTCACAGGGTAAAACTCTGATGGAGACTTGAAATTGTGTCTTTCAAACATAGTTGAATAACCAGTGAACAGGAAAACTTTGCACTGAAACAAGCTATTTATGAATGCCTGATCAGTCAGCTGATAATGTTCTTTAAATGGGGGTCCTACATCATCACCCACACATATATATAAATGTGTATGTGTGTATTTATACACACACGTAAGTGTATATGTATATATATATGCACATGTATTTTTAAAGCAAGCTGAATAAAGACAGCAAGCTGCCATCAGTCAGTCAAGAAGCTTTCCTTCCACCACACAGATCTCTGCTGTCACTTACACAAATAGAGTGACTGATAACAGAAGTAGGTTGTTAACTTCTCCCATCAGCTGCACTAGAGAGAGAAGGGACACTTTTATTTGGCATCCTTGCAGAAAAACTATTAATGGCTTTTGGCAGCTGAGGTGGTGTTGATGGTCTCCTTTGAAACATTCTTTATGATTTTTTCTCTGCTTTGATTAGGAAGTGGCTTCTTCAAAGGAAATTTGTGCATGTGGTTGCCCATTCTTCCACCCTTTCTGCAGCCAGAAAGTCTGTTTTCCTCTTTCACAAGTTCATTTTCCTTTTTACTTGAAGTGTTTGGTCCTCTCTGTAGGGAGATATACCTTATGCCTGCCACTTTTCTGAGCTTGATGTCTAGAATTTTACTCCCTAAATCTGAGAGAAAAATACATACATGGTTCTCCATAAGGGGAATGGAACTTATCAGTACCTGAGGGGGTCCTACAGAAAGGCAGGGGAAGGAATTTTTAATATGATATCGGATGGGCGGACTAGAAACAATGGATGTAAATTGGAAGGGGGGAGATTTAGACTTGACATAAGAAAGAAATTCTTTACAGTGAGGGTGGTGAAACACTGGAACAGGTTGCCCAGGGAGGTTGTGGATGCCCCCTCTCTGGAGGTGTTCAAGACCAGGCTGGACAAGGCACTGAGCAGCCTGATGTAGTGGGAGGTGTCCCTGCCTATGGCAGGGGGGTTGGAACTTGATGATCTTTAAGGTCCCTTCCAACCCAAACTATTCTATGATTCTATAAGACCTCTCAGAAACCATGGTTCGAGCAACACCTAACTGCAGGGATATTAATGTGAAACAATATTCTAAGTTTAATTGCAATTGCTTTTGTGGGTGTCTAACTGAGGGATAATTTATTGTATCAATGAAATAAAAACCCCATTTTTATCCAGTGTAATCAATAGCTTAGATACCAGTTGCTCTGCTTTGTCCTTCTACAACATTCCTGATGACTCTGCAAAGATACCAGAGTCTCCAGGGCTCTGTTTCAGCCTTGCCAGCAATAGGGCATGCAAGCTCTTTTGTTTGCTTTGTTCTATTCACTTTATACAAATAAAATGTTTGCATAACATATAGAAAAAAAAATCTCAGAAATATTGTCCAGCTGTGAAAGAAGAAACTTCAGACCAAGTTCTGTTATCATCTGCCTTGAGAACCAAAGGCTGACAGATACTTGCAAGCTGTCATCTTTTCAATGCCAGTTAAAGCTTTCCCAGTTCTGGGGGATGAACCTGTTCTTTCTTCTAACTCACCCCATTGGCCTGAATTTGCCAGATTTTGTTTCTGCAGCTTGTTCCAGGTTTAGGTACTTGACTATGTTCATGATGCTTTCATGTAGTCTACATTCCCTATAAGAAAAACATTCAAATCAAATGGCATCTGTTGACAGAATTTCAAGAAAAAAGAAACAATGTGGTCATTTGGGTGGATCTATCACAGATTGATATTTCTGATTTGGGGGCATCTGTATTGCTCTCAATAACATGACTGAAGCACAATTAGTAGATACTAAAAACAAACCATTAAGACACACACATCTGATGATGAGTTACTGGGAAGTAAAAAAATGCCATAGTCCTTATAAAAGTTAGTTGGTCTTACTGTTGAAAAACAACTTTTTTTTCCACGTGAGCTTCTTACTTTTCCACTTCCAGCTATGAGTTTCTCTTCAGTTTTCCTGTGATTACATAAGAGGCTTTTAGATATCCAGTATTTTCTCACAGTGAAAATGGAGTTTTTTCAAGTTAACTTCTCTTTGCTAAAATAATTAGATTGAAGCTTAATGTTTTTAACTGTGGAGATCTTTCTACTACTCCAATTTTTGTGGTTCTTTTTTTCCTGCTTGGAAAAGAGATTTTTTTAAATGCCATCATGAAATACTTGATATTTTTCAAAACATTGCAAACTGTTTTGAAGGTATATTGCATTTTCAAGAAAAAAAAAAGGGAACAGAGAGGGTTAGCTTACAATGAAAATGATCCACATTCTTTTCCCAAAACCCCACAGAGTGAGTCTATTACAGTGAATAAGTTGAAAATATGGTTAAGTAAGACATTTTCTTTGCAGGGAGAATATAATCCAGATACTTCAAATGTCTGAAATGGAGCCAAAGAAAATTCACAAGTCCAGTTATGGAAAATGAGATAATGGTAATCACAAGTCTTAAAATTACAAAGGATATTTCTATATTCTGAGCAAATTTCTGGAAAGTGGGAAATGATGATAGTAAAGGACACAGAGTTCTTCAAGAGAGAGGGAGTAATTTTTTTATGCCTTCAGTATTCAAAAGATTGTATGAACATTTATGAAGTGTTTGCCTGGTTGTAGAATATAGGTTTTATATTCTAGTGCTTATATATATGAATAGTACAGATATATTGCATATGAATACTTTGGTATGGATGTTGTTAAAAGTATTACCATTTGAATAAATTAAACTTGATTGTAAAAATAAATGCATTTAGAAATCTTAAATCAGCTGGGATCAGGTGGGAAAACAGCAGCTGTGTGAATTCTGATCTTCACTCCTGAAATAGGCCAGAAACTCCTGGGTGTCAACCATCTTTGAAGGCTTTGAAGGAATTAGGCAATGAGAAGACACCCTCTTTAAAAAAAATTTAAAAAGTAATTCTTACAATTTGATCTCTCTGATGCAATTAAAATCTATAAAATACAATGAGAGAAATGGCCACCTGGAAAGCTTGAAGATGAACTCAGGAAAAGGCAGCAGTGAACCTGAACAATGTAAATACAGCACAGACTATTCATAAATCAATTTATTCCAAAAGAATTGTTTTATAGTGCCAGTACTCCTTTGAGATTAGTGCAGAAATGCTTCCAAATTATGTCTCTAGAAGATATTGCAGCCTCTGTAGTACAAAGTTAAGGTGAGAATTTTGTTTCAGGTGCCAACTTCAATCATTGACTGCTAAGCCTCACCTATTGCAAATGCACTTCGAGGTCATTAAAGACAGCTCAGAAATGTCTCCATCCACTCAGCCATGCCAAATGCCAGCTGTTTATGAGACAGTGGATCAAAATGATTTTGGTAGTGTGTTCAGTGTGTGATAGAAGTGCAATTTTAGAGCTCTTTATCATATTAAAGCCCAGCTTGGACTGACAGAGTACAAAATCATCCATGACTTTGAGAAGTTGCAGAATCATGTTTCCCTTCTGCAAACATATGATGTTTATCTAGATGCAAATTACCTAAATTCTTGGAGAGGTCTTAACTCTTCATAAGTCACTGGCTGAGGTACCATATTAAAATTCAAATTTTATCCAGGTCCAGGAAAAATGCAAAATATTCACTGTTGAGATGGATGAATTAGTCTGCTGCAGCAGAGGATAAAAATCTCCTGACAAAGGGAAGGCAAAAGCTATTTTTTCTTCCTAGTGTAGCACTGTATGTTAAATAACGGTAAGGTCTGTCAAAGGTCATCTGATGACAGCCTGTCAGTACTGTTCTGTTGTTCAACTCCCTACATCTCTCCTGCTCTACCTGTTCATGTTGAAAGAGAAGAGAGATGAACAAAAAGAAGGTAATAAAACATAGGAAGACACCTGCTCACCTTCAAAGTGTCTCAGTAGATATCTATGGCTTGTAAAACCACATGTTCTCACAGATTTCCCCCCCACCCAGTATAGTGTAGCTGGCAGGGATCATTTTCCTGAACTGTCACCCTTAAAGTTTTGTAAGCCACTAGGGCTTAGTCAGGTTAGAAGTTAATAAACAAGCTGTTGCAGAATGTTGCATCCAGCTTCTTTATTTTCCTCTGGTGAAATGACATGTTTGTGATGAAAATGACAGACCTTCAATTTTCTGTTTGACACCGTGAGATGTTGTATATAATCCCTCAAAACAGCACATGCTGAAGCATCCAAAGTAGTCAGAAAAGGTGAAACTTGTTTTTATTAGTGCAGGAAGTAAGCCTTACTATTTTGCTCTTTTTAATAGTACCTGACTGACAGACTCCCTCAGCTCCACAGAGGAGAAGTTTATAAAATTATCCTAGAGAACCAGATGGGATATCTTCAAAATATATTCTGGATTCCTGTATTTATCAGGATCTCTCATTACAATAAAACATCTTTCTGCTTTTCTTTTTGGCTTCTTTAACTTGTGCAGATACTATACATTCAAAATGTAAAGAAATAATAGCACATGTTCTTTTCATTCCTGTGACATGGATGCTTGTACCACACATCAGCTGTTGGAGGAGAATAAAGAAAAAAATCACAGTATATGTGGTTTTGCAGTAGAATACATCATGTTATATCTCAGCTGCACAATAAAAAAGACAAATTTAGTCATTCTTAGGAAACTCATGTACACTATGATGCATTTGCTTTTGGCAATGAAAAAAAAAAAGAGAACTTAACTGCTTCTCTGACCATTTTACTGTGAAGTATGAGTCTATGGAAACAAGATGATTCTGCCAACATTCTCCTCAAACAAGGGCACTGAAAACAGCTTGCTAGACTTTCCATACTTTTACTTGTTAGGAAGAGGTTATTGTAGAGATTCTGACAGTTGTTAATAAGGATTCAGAGTGTTATATTCATAGCTGGTGAAAATTAGCCTGATTCCCAAAGACAGTGAATGCAAACTATTATTGGTCATGGTAATATAGATGACATCTTGCACTTCACAAGAGACACTGGGTCACACACCAATATTTATAGATATTGCTAAACCTATGGATACTTGCAGAGTCCTTGATTAGTGTTAGTCCAGGTTGTAGCCCTCATATTACTAAGTTTCTCCAGGTGGTGCTATAGTACAGTTTAGATGATAGCTATAGAATCTCTGTTTGCCTTTGTTTCATTCTTCTGATTAACACACATGAATTACTATAGCCAAAGTAACCCTGGCCTTATTTCTCTCTTTCTAAATTCTTTTAGGAAGGGCTGAAGACTATTATCCCTCTTGCTGACAGAGCAAGATGAGCAAGGATCTGCCTTTAAAGCAACAGATTAGCTAAGATTGCTCCAAGAGCATGTGAAGAGGCAACACGTTTGGCTTGGGTAATTACAGCCTTTGATGTACATCTTGTCTCTGTTGGAGCTCTACTGAACTAGACGTATCTGCTTGATGCCAGTTTGCTTTTATGAATACAAGTTTCTTTCCTGATAGTATTACCCTCTTCCACTGGCATATCATCTTCATTTTTGTGTGTGCACTGTGGTTTTTATCCCACCATGGGAGCTGTCATGGCTGTAAACAATTCATTACCTGCACTCAGGGAGTAGGGTTGGATTGCATGGGTGGAAGGAGCAGCCATAAATGCTTGTAAATGTGATGGATGAAAAATTATACCCCAGCACAGAAGTCTACTGCATAACATAATCATATGGCTGGCTAAGATTCATGTGTGATGCTTCTATGTTGGAAGACATTCATTATTAGAGTAAGAACTCAGGTGTAAAAGCTTGGCATTGTACTAATTGTGCTTTTTTGTTATTTCAGAAGCTGTTAGGCCTTCAATAAGTACTAATTGCACAGTTGGGCAGTGAGAAACAGTGATAGACACAGAGCTTAGAGCAGTAGTACTACCTTCAACTGCTTTTTCTCCTGAAGGGAGAAACTGAAAAGTCACCATGTTGCTCCTCCTTTTGTTATATAAAGCAATCAAAAAAACTCAGTATGTTGTTAGGGACACTTCTAATTGTATTTATTTCTATAAAAATTACTTATTAGATGAAACAGGTTTGAAAAGAAGAAGGAAAAAGGATCATAATGGTTAGTTTATTAGCCTGAATTTTGTTATGCAATGAAATTGTCTTTGTAGTCCTCTTCCCTTGAATATGGCAAACATTGCCAAGAGTTCAGCATCTTTGAATTTCAAAATAAAGTGAAGGCCTGATAAATACTGTATAAATAATGGGATTGGCTTCAATGATAAATAGGCTGTTAGCTTTCTACAGCTGAAGAAAAAACACCTTTAGAACGTTTGATGGAAGTTTTGAGATTTACTCTCTCACAGCTATTTTTCTTCCTGCCATACAGCACTTAATGGCAGAAACCAAAGAAAAGGTTATGAACTTCAGTATAGGAATGGGACAACCAAAATCTCACCTATGTTTTCAAAACCTAAGAATTTATACTTTCAGTGCACTTTTTAAAAGGCATTTCAGAAGTCATTATGGAATCCTGGAATTTCTCTAATAATATCAACTTTATATCTTGTTTTCCCAGTTGAAATGATTCTCTACCCAGAAAGAATACAGTTTGAAATGTAGTGTTTGCTCTTGAACTTACACCTTATCATTCAATAAGCCAGTGTACATACATTAAGGTCAATTGTTTCAGATTTCATCTCTACATTATATGTGAAAATGTGTGTTTTTCTTCAAATGATCATCTTCCATGTGGAAGAATTTAAATCAAGAGGAGAAAATCAGATCAGAACTTACAACAGAGAATAATTTTCCTAGAAAAAAGCATTTAGTATCTGGAGTTATTTACACAGGATAGGGTAAGGATGTGCTGGACAACATTCCAGAACTAGTTAGATGGCACATTAGTGGAGTAATTGGAATCAGATGGTTCAGACCTAGAAATGTCTTTCTTTCAAAACAAAGATTATTTTGCTCTCTGGAGATGGAAACAGCTTTGGTAAAGCTGTTTCAGGAAGGTGTGATAGATTTTGTCATATTTCATTTCACCCTTCAGAGTTAATTTAACTGTAGCATATAAGAAACTCCTGTCTCTGGTCAAGATATTATATATTTTATGCAGAATCAAAACACCAAGAATAACTGTCCATCTGAAAATACCTTCTTTACCTTAGCAGGAGAGGTAGACTTTATCTTTTTCCTTTTGTTTTTCACTTACACACTAAATTTGACATTTGAAGCCATTCCTTGGACAAAGAACAGACAAAGGGAATAATTCTTGTGTTTAATGTTGCTATTGAATAGAGAGCCCACAACTCTGTCCATCTTTATGCTTGTGCCAGTGGCCAGAGCACAGGTGAAACTTGAAGAACCTGTCTGCACTCTTGAGAAAATCCAGTCCCCAGCTCACACTTAGACCCAGTTTGATGTATTATCCTTGGAGCTATGGGAAGGCCACACTCAAATTTGACCAATCATTGACCACACCCAGGTAAGGAAGCTCATACACATCCTGTTGTGGATAGTGTTGATTGCAGGAATTGTGCATGGCTGAGTTATCTGTCCAAAGGGATTTTGAACCTGGAGCTACTGTGGTTGCTGTCAACCCAAACTGTGCTTAAGCCAGTAGAACATACAGAAAGGCAATGGGCAAAGGTGATGAAAATGTTTAACTCTTCTCTTTACCCTGTGGTAGCAAATCAAAATATGGTCACTGCTGAAAGAAAGCCTAATTTAAGCTTCACTTTCACAACAGGGCACAGGATTTCTGGTAGGAAGACTAAAGTACTCTGATCAGGACAGATCCTCCGTCATGTCATAGTTCTATCTGACAGGTAGGCAGCAATGGACATATCTCCTACACTCTTTCCTTTTATAGAAGTAGTTATTCTTTTATTTAGCATCCTCTCCCAAGACTGAAACATCCCAGGATACATCCCTAGATTTGATCTCTTTGCCTTGTCATGTTGTCTGTTCCTTTAATGCAACCCATCACAACTGCTTTCTTGCTTTCACAGCTTTTTCCCAGCAATGCATTGCCCTTTCTTTCACCACAGCCAGCAGAAAGGTCTATCCCTTTCTTCCAGTCTGAGAGATTGTTGGCAGACAAGGATTGTCACAGACAAGGACAGAATTTCAGACAAACCACAAGTAGAATTACCTTCACTTCAGTGAAATCCAGAGAAAGCTTGAGGCGGAGGCAAGAACAGATTCATGGTCCTTCAGTATTTTAAGTGAAACAGCAACTATGCATATTACATGGAGCAAGAGAAGGATGTTAACAGGCAGTATTATAGAAGAATTATTGGTTAATAAAAATGACTATAGCTACATGCAGGCAAATTAGATGCATTTCAGTTAATCTGAATTCTTGGTAGCTCAGCCATTGAAGTCTAGTGCTAACACTTATCAATAATAACTACAATAACAATAATTATTAATCAGAGTAGCTCTGGTTAATTATATGCTCTGGCTGTATTTAAAATGCCTTTTTTATTCTTTCCTCATTCATATGACAAAAGTAATTTATTTCATTACTGCTGGTAATTCAGACACACACACACATGCACACACATATATATATATATGAATTTAAAATAATTGTATTTAATTTAAACCACATGTAATATTTCCAAACACACTACATAGCAAGGCACTTTGCTGTGGCTTTCAGTTAATGTGTGTTTCTGACTTGGCTCTTAATTCCCTGCACTTTATCAGCTGCACCACTCCCTGCCAAAATCATCATTTTGAATTTTAGTCTGAATGGTCTCAAGCTGGTTGGGTTTCATTTCCCTGCTTTCTGGGAAATAGCAGGGGAGAAAGCTACTTTTCTTTTAATGTAGAGTGACTAACTGCAGTACTTGAAGCCCATAGTGAACTAAGTAGGCAAAGTCATCATTATCACACTGAGTCCCTATTTTAACATCTTGTGATTTGTCTGAAATTCAGATGTGTGGCAATCACTCTTCTGTAGTTAAGCAGTTTCCATAGAGCAAAATGCAAAAGGATTGTGACTCCTGGGCTGAGCAGTTTCACCAGTTCTGGGGTTTTGTCCGATTCCTCAGGAAGCTGAAAGTCTGAAGTGGCACAATCGACACTGACAACTGTGAACTACTTCAATAGGCTTAAATTTGACATGACAAATCTTAAGGTCCTTAACTTCATTCTTGCCCAGGCTCATCCACACTTCTCAGTGGAAGGCTGCAGTGGAGTCAGGACTGAGTCTGAGTGCTGCTGATTGTATGAAGCCTCACTAGAATGCACAAGGTTGGGTGCTCAGTAATCCTGGATGCAGGACTGCAGAGCTGCTTTGTTCTGCCAAAGAGTCTGAACAGGCATCCCAGTGGTCACCTCAGCAGGTGCCTGTGATGAGTGTCCCAGAGAACCAATTCTCACCCATCCTCCATGGCCCTGTGGCTGCCAACACTATAGAGCTATTTTCTTATGGCCCCCTGAGAGGCTCAGTGTTCAGTTTCTGAGGGTAAATTCCAGCCAGCAGAATGTTCTAGACTGCATTACTGGGGGGGGACTACACCTGCCCTTTGCTTGCCTCATGGTCTTGCTGTTAATCTCCTCCATGAACACAGACTGCAAGCTGCTTGTTTATACTCCCACACCTCATCCTGAGTCACCAGACCCCAATATCCCAAATGTCTTGCAGCTCCTCTCCCTCCTCTCCTTAGTGTGGGAAGCCTTGGCAATGCCATCTAATGTGCATCCCTTCAGCAACACTAATGACTGATGCCTTGCTCTCCCATTGCAGTTCATCTTTACCACCTCTAGCAACTTGTCCATGGTTTGAGATGGATTATTTGCTATGTTGGAGGAAGGGGGCTGAGGAAGGCAAATATGGCCTGAGCCTGGCTTTGCTATGTGACTTGCCATGTCCTGTGCAGCAAAAATAGAAAAATGCCAATTTGATGTTTGTGCCTACTTTTGCATTCTGAAATTCACCACTGGGTGTTAACAGGCAAGGGATTTGAGTTAGGAGAGAAGGAGATCCAAGTGTTGTGGAGCAGTGGGAGAAAGAGGGGCTGCAAGCAGAAGTAGATGCTGGTCATGTGGCCAGAGGCACTGTCAGAGATGCAGGGCAGTTCACAATGCAGAGTGCCGAGCAGAGACTATGAAGCACAGCCGGAAAATGTGGACAAACCTGTCTTCATAAAAGGCAGCTTGCACAGGGCTCCATGGTGAGCTGGTGATGATCAGTGAGTACCACACTGAGTGCAAAACACAAGACCAATCTGCTCAGGGTGTCTTTGTCACTAGCAATTCAGAGCAGAGCAAACTAATGCTTATTTCAGAAATGACTCTCTCTGAAATTTTCCTGGCTTGAAGTGATCACTAAATTTGACTCTGCAGACAAATAATTTCTGCCTCTTTCAAGTCTTTGTTATTTGACTAGTTTTTGAGAACATTTTTTGCCAGCTGTACAACAGAGCTACAAAGACTGATTTGCTCTTCAGACCAAATGACTGGATTAGCAGTAGATAAACTGTAACACAAGCTGCTGTATCTCTTGCTGTACTGCTCATTCCAATTTCTGAACCACTCAATCTTCACAACACCCATTTAGCAAGTCCGTGCTAAAATCCTTGCTGCAGTCAGGCAAAAGACAGGGTTGGTTTGTTTTTTTTTTGTTTTCTGAGTGTGGACATTAGAAAGTAAGACATCTAACTATGAGTTCAAAGGTAGCTTACTAGTGAGGCAATTTTCCTTTCATGAAGGAGGACTCTCTCTAGATTGGCATCCTTTTTTCCACAGGGTGACGGATGAAGGGACAAGTTGCTTGGACAACAGAACAACAGACCAATTAAGATATATGACTGTAAACCTGAAGTATGAACTCAGAGCTCTCTCTGGCTGTGTTGCACCCACTACCCTCCAACATAATCAGCTGTAAAGAGTTGTTCAGGCATTTGAACAACAGGCAATGAGTGGCTGGATAAGTTGCCAGTCCTACTGGTCCCTTCTGTTCTGTGGGCTACAGATGTACACATGCCCTGAGCATCACAGAATGGACTTTGATGAACTTCATGTCAGATGTTTCTTCTCTAGCATGCAATGTATTAACTTTTTAATCTCTTTTAATTTGCCTGTTAAAGTGATAAAGTTGTTTTTTAATAGATTTTTTCCTTTGGAGGGAGCTATTAGGTTTTGATAGATTAAACACCCCCCTGTTGTTTTCTGAAAGCAGTTAGGGCATTAAGAGCAATGCCCTGATTTGTAACTTCACATTCTTGGAGGACACAAAGCAGCATAGATATGCCTGTGAAATCAGGGAGTTTAAAGCTATTGACCACAGTAGGTTTTTCACAGTATAAAAGGAAAAGTGTATAATTTGACAATAAGAAAGTAAGTGCAGGTGTCAGTATCTTTTCTATTGTACTGGGACATTTACATTCACAGCACAAAAACAGTAAAGGAAATACGTGCTACCAGCAGCCTGTTACACTAGATGTAAATTATATTCAGTTAAAAAGCTAGTGTTTTGGGTTTTTAAAACAGAAAAAATAAAGAGAAATTAGATAAAGCATAGTTTCTTTTCACAGCCCAGAAAGAAGGCAGGGTATCCTTATATAAATAATTTTCTGAAGACTCATTAGGCTGAAGCAGCTCTTGGAATTCTGCCTCTGTGTCTCTAATGATCCATGAAACTTGAATTCAATAAAAAATGATTTAACTGTAAAGTAGTTGAACTGAGATGACTTTTGCTTACTTGGGTATTTTTTTAAGCCCTTTGTTGTGTAAATAGTATTTGTTTCTCTATAAGCTGAAGAATTTCCATTGAAATATTACCCAGATGCTCCGATATAGTTTCCAGCTATATTGATCTTTGTGCTTTCTGCCCCACTGATGGTATCACTTATACCCAAAACACAATAGTGGTAACTTACGGGATATGCACAATGAAGCTGCTAGTCTTGAGAGAGTTTTGAAAGCTCATACATTAGACTCTCACTTTCCAATCCATTAATTCTGCTGTTCTTTGCCTGTTGGGATCTTTGTTGTATCTTGTAAGAATAACATATCACTGCTGAAGCTTTTAAGATCTGTTATTAGGAGAAGATGCTGTGCAGACTGTGTGTCTCCACTAGCCTGGCACTTTTGTCTGCCAAACTGATTTTTTTTTCCTTCAAATTTTTATTGTTATTATGTAAATAGAGCATTATTTTCAAGAAAGGGCACTGGAGATTTCTGTTTCTCTCTCAGACTTGAACTGCACTGAGGAACATTTAACCTGCTGACCAGCCAGAGGGTGGCACATGGTGTTGAAGTATTGTACCCACCACAGGAGAACTCAGGATGATTAAACTTGCATGACTGGAGTTGCCCTGCAGAACCCTCTAGGGTAATATGTGGCAGCAGCTGACTTAGCATAACTTCACACAAACCCTTGGGAAAACTTCTGGAAGAGAACCAGAGAGAAATTTCCTGGGTCAGTTTTACCTTAAGGCAAAGGATTATGTCTTGTGGTAGCTTTGCTTTTCCTCCCAGGGGGGAAGTAGGGGCCTGGTGGCTTATCCTGTTCATGACATTCAATGTTTATGAAACTACTGCTGTGGTTTCCTAGATTTGCACATTGTGCTGATATCTTCCCTAGAAAACAGCAGGATGCAGTGCAATCCATACCAGGGAATCCAGGTAGAATTTGCTGCCCATCTGAATCTCTGGACCTGCTCGGCTTAGGGGGAACCATTCCAGTTTATGGAAGAGTGCAATTGGATTTTATATGCTTGTACACAGCCTGACTATGGATTTGGTGAACACAGAGAGATCTAGTGGAACTTGTAGAGACAGTGATGCAGGATTTATCATTAGTAAGAAGGTAATGGGTAGAAACTGGTTTGTCAGCTGGTGTAAGAAACATATCTAACAGAACAAGCATAAAATAGTTTATTAGACTACTGCACAGAAAGGCATTTGTAATGTTGGCTAAGAGAACTCTTATGGCAAACTATTGCAGAAGGCCTTGTGGGCTGTAAATCCCTGTCTGTGTGCACACTAACATTCCCATCCATTCACAAGAGCCCATTGCACAGGCCATTGATTTTAGAGCAAAAGTCCCCACTGCTTTTCATGAATGTAAAAATCAATCCTCCTATTTTCTCTCTTTGGAGACCATTCTCCAGATATGGCATATATCTGTACACTATTCTTATTTATATTTTAGCTTAGTTTGGTATGAACTACCTTCCATCCAGGGATCACTAAGCACTTTACAATCTTCAGTTAATATGGTCTCAAAACACTGGTAAATAATCATATACCAGAAACCTTGTTGGATTTGTGATTGCTCAGAACACTTTTATGTGTTTCTGTTTTTCACTTTTCTCCAAACTCTGACATTCAAAGAATATGAAATATTCAGAGTAAATATGCAGATAACCTAATTTTTATAACTAAAAGAAAGCCAAGAGATGTAAACTGCTAAATGTATATATGTGGAGAGTTGTTTTTTGGTAATTCAAAAGTCAAGAGGATGGAAGAAGTACGTTCATGGTAAATACCTTTTCAAATATCTCATTTCATTGTCATTTGTCAGTTGAAAGAAACAAAAAACACCAAACAAAACCAAACAGCCCTGCTCTGCAATACTGAACAACATTGCAAAAAGAAATTTTCTATTGAAGAGACTGGATGTAATAAAATACAACACTGCAAAGTGTGAGAACATGAACATGATGGGGTAGGGCCTCTAACTGAGCTATAAAGATGTTTAAGTGATGGTTCTTCCCTCTCCCTTATTCTTGACTTTTTTTAAAAGCTATCCATTTTGTTCAGGATCCCTCCTTTTACAACCTCATTAGGAATCTTCACAGAATCAATTAGGAATGAAATTCATCACTTTGGCTCGAATCTAGGCTAATGAGGTCTAAAGCCCTGGGGCCATTTTTGCTCTTCATAGCAGATCAGTTTATTTACTCATTTAACTTTGTAACAAATGTTTTGAAAAGAACTATGAGTGACATTTTCATAATATAAAGTTTTGGACCTCCTGCTCTGTTCTGTGGTAGAATGTGGTTATGCTTGTTTTAAATAGCTATGACTGCAGAAACTTCCACTGAAGGGTCTCTACATGCAAAGCACATCCATTGAAATAATTGCTTTGCTGAAGACAATGGGAGTTTTACCAATGGTGTCAAAAGGAATAGGATTTCAGCCAAACCATTGGAGTAATGTAATTTGGCATAATTCCATTAAAATCTGTGCAGCCACTTGAATATAAAGCAGTTAAAGATCAAGCCAATAAAATCTTTTTAGTCAGCATAACCAATTAGGTGTTTAAAAAAGGTTATGAGGAAAAGAATCTGCATATGATACCTGTAATTTTGATTCACTCACATACATCCTAAGGGAATTTGGATTTGAACACACTTTAAACTCAAATGACAACAGGGTTGAACTGAGATTTCATGAAGCCCTGCTCACCCTTCAGAATTAGACTGAAGAAGAGAAAAAAGCCAAAGAAAAACTTTTCTACTTCTAAAGCTCTCTTTTTTTCAGTTAATAGAGAGTGATATCTAAAGCATATAGAGTATTATAGAAGGTAATTCTATGTGATGCTTCACAAACAGGTAACTGCATGGAGTCTATTTCAGCAGGTCATCTGAAGCTGGACTTCTAAGTTTCAATATTTAGCAGAGTATTCAATGATATGGACAAATGTCAGATTCCATTAGTCTATGCTTGCAAAAATGCAGAGTGTAGTCTCACTGATGAGAACAAAAGGATTTCATGTGAAGAGTAACATGAGGCTGCAAAACAGATTTCTGTAATGAATTCTGAGGGGCCCATCTGTTATTATCTATGTGATATAAAATTGCTCTTTTTGTCTCACTTCGCTCAGTGGTACAAGATGCAATCACATCAAGCACGTTCAATGAAACTGATCTGACTGATTAAAATGAAGCAATCTGTTTTCTTCTGACAGTCACACAGCAACTTGGATAAGAAGGGCTCTGAACATGGAATTGAGTAGCCACTTGGATTTGGTATTAATGTTTGCAAATGCAGTTAGGGCATTTGAACAATTCTGTCCAGCCAAAGAAATTTCAACCCTGTATCATCAAATCATAGAAACCACAAAATCATTCTGTGGCATATCTGGTAGCACAATGGTGTTCCAAAGCCTTCTCCTGAACTGCCTCATTGCTTTTCTGTGCAGAAGGAAGAAGGGCATGGTCATCTGTGAGGAAGACTGTGAGATGCTTCAATCCACAACAGAAGGATGATAGTTGGGTTAGAAAGAAGCATCTTGGGGAAGTTGTTTTATCAAACTCCAGTGTCTAACCTAAGCTTTCTGTGCACTTCCTCTCTGGATGGGAGAGGAGAGAGCAACCTTCCCTTGCAGAGAAAAAACTGTTCTACTTGTTCAAACACCTATCTGTACTGGGAGGCTGAATTTCCTTTTAAGAGACCTCCTGCTGAAAACATACAGCTCAAAGCTGTGATTTTTGTAATTTTCCTACAAGAATCCACCCTGACTGATTAGTACCACTGAAATTTGAGGTTCATCCAGCTCAGAGCAGTCAGACTTAAGCTCTTTTGTTGTTAAGTATGATGAGGTCTAACACTTTAACCAAGTGGTCATATAAATCTACCTGCTCTGATGTTAACAGGAGACAACTGACATTTCTATTGATTAGAGAATTTGGTGTCACAGAGTGACAAATATGATGCCAGTTTTGTTGTCTGCTCCTGACAAAATTGTTCCTTTTCTTTAAGCTTCTCAAATCCACCAAGAGCTTACAAAAGGGCTTCAGAAGATTTCTAGCATGAATACAGTAGATAAAATTTTCCTATTTACACTTCCTTTTGTTGCAATCTTGAAAATCTATATTAACTTGTAAAATATGTGCAAGTAAATTGAAGGGAGAGGGCAAAAGCAGAGTGAATTAATTCTCTCGTTCTGCTTTTTAGCAGTTAACTCTTCAGTTCTGCAATCAGAACTAGAATATGAGGATGAATTGAGAGTCTGTATATAGACCACAGCACATTTTATATGTAACTTTTTGCATGTTTTTAGGAAGTGTCAGTGTTTCATTGAGGGAATAAAAGACAAACTAAAATGTAAGATGTCTGTAGATGAAACAAATTTATCTAATTGACACATAACTAGAATCTCCAGGACATTTAAGGACAAGCCCAAGACCTGAGAGCCATAGACAACCTTCCCTCCACTCCCTCCCCTTCCACAGAAATTTCATAGAGCAAGAACCCCCATTGTCTTGCCTTTATGACCAGGGCAAACACATTTATAGCTGCACTAACCTCCATTACTTCCAAACCCTGTTGAAAGAGAAACCCATACACATAGAAGTAGGAGCTGGTCCTCAGTGGTGTTTTGTCTTGCTCTGGACTTAGCTTCCTGGTGGAAGCTAAGCATCCCTTGGATGCAGGATAAACCATTTTTTCCCTGTATTTGGAATGATAAAAGGCCTTCATTTCACTATTCATCATGAACTCAGAATGACCCTGGTAATCTCTGAAAAAAAGACATTTGCAGAAGAGCAAATATGTCACCCTGTGTGCTTTTCGCATGAAAATTTTAGGCCAGCCTTCGAGCTTGGAGGAAGAAAAAATTGAGTTTCATGTCATGTGGTCAAAGTCTCTTTGCTTCTCACTCCTCTCTCTGTACTTTTGACCAAAAAACTTCAAGGCTGTGTAAAATACTTGGCAAGAATTGTCAAGATCTGTGTAAGAACTGTCATGGCACATCGAGGGACTTGCCTGCTGGTGCACTTAGATTATGAATGAGCCAGTTGTTGGGGAAATTTTGAAATGTTTCTGTGATGGCTTATCATCTTGACAAGCCTTTCATGAAAAATAAGCAATACAAGTTTCTCAGGAACAAGGGAAGTAAAGACGAAAGCTACAGGTGAAATATTTATATTCACTAAGGACTTTGTGTATAAAATTAATTTAAAAATTACACTTTCTTGAAAAAAGAGGAATCTACTTAACAGCTCCTTGTAGACAGGACAAGATAATTCATTGAAGCCTGTGTTCTCTGTAAATTAGTAATAGATTATAATAGAACAAAATTGGCTGGCATGTCTAAGTCTGTGAAAACCCAGTGGGGATCTGACTCCATTGCAGCCATTTACATCTCTGAAAATGGGACCCAGAGGCTTTTGTTCCCTGTATGGATTTAAATTGCCAGTGTTTCTGTCTTTCTCATGTGGAGCACAGGTTGAAGTGAAAATAAAATAATTGCTTCTATTTTAGACCTGTATTTTAGGTCTTTACTTCAGAATTTTTTAGCATTATTCTAAGATTATTTAAAAATGGTGAAAATTTTAAGTGCTGAAGAACCATCAGGTCAGGCAATTGTAGTGGGCAGTGATATAGGACATCACTAAATACTCATAACTTGCCACTGTTGCACCTCTTATGGAGCAGTCCTTTCCTTTTCCATTTTTTTTACCTTTATTGTTTGCTTTAGCTACTTCTTGGTCATCCCACAGAGTTGTATCATGCATTTCTAGTATCCCTTGTTAAAATTACTCTATTGAACACCTTCTGTTGCCAGTTTTATGGCATGCCCTTAATCTGTTCTGATATTTCTGCCACATCTTAGCAAGGAGATATCACACAGAATTCCTTCTGTCACAGTAAACTTGAATAACCTTCAGCTGTTTTCCCTTGCTATAGTTCATCATTACATAAAGAGGCTCACAAAAGGATTTTTTAAAATGGGTAAATCAGGGACAAGTGGAATTTGTGTAGAGGATGTTCTTACAGATTTGTTCTGTCCACAGTGTTGGTTAAATAATCACACTCTCATAAGCTTCTGTAATGGGTAGTAAACACAATCTAGTGATGGCTAACATCAAAGTCTGAAGCCTGAAAAATAGCGACTTGCCCAGAAAATCTTCATTTCCAGATTGATGAAAGCTATCTGAAATAAATAATCATATGCTGAATAGAACTTCTCAAGCCAAATCTTGTGAAGAGACTTTTCCTGTATATATTGTGATAGGCTTGCCTTTTGCTCACTGAGGTATCAACAAGGAGTAGCTCTATTTAGGTGACCATTTATCAAGTCCCTTCTCTGAGTACTGAGAGTTTCCTTCAATTCCTTTATAAATTTTATCTTGTGCAACATAAAACTTACAGACAAGCAGGCCATGTGGTGGATATGGGCATGTTATCCTCATTATTATGTCCAAATGAACTAATACCATCCTATTGTTTCTTTGAAATTTGACTAGACCCCTCTGCTGTCCATCACTGACATTTTATTGCAGTTTTTGACAATGACTAGTGTAAAAAACCTGTGTATCTAAGGATATTCATGGCATCAGTAATAAACAATAGATACACAAATAAAACTATTTTGACATCTCTCTGATTGTCTTCATGTCAGCGAAAATCTTGTCAGAATATTGGTCTCCCAAAGAGGTGGCTGGTAATTCAACATAGGAAAAAATCATATTTAATAACAATGATTATTAAAGCTGATGTAAAAGTCTTCAACTAAAATTTGGACTTTGTGGTTCCACTGAAATCAGTATGCAGAGATGACTTTTTCTCTTCATGTCTTTATATTTGATAATTAATATACACAAAAAGAATCATAAGGTCCTTTCCTTTTAGATTATATCTGTCCTAACACTATGCACTGTGTAAGAGAAGTGTCTGCCATAGCAACCTTCCAACTAGTCAATTATGAGACAAAATTTCCAGGGGAAGTACTACAATTATTCAGAAAAGTTTATCAGCATTGTGTATTCTTGTTCCAAACACAGTAATTATTCAGTTATTTAAAGTGCACTTTTTTTTTGTACATTAGATGATGCAACAATCTTCTTTTGGCTACAGTTTTGTAAGTCTGAGATCATTAATCACTTCATTTTACCTTGGTCATGGTTGTAATTCTCTTGCTCCCACCCACTCCCTGGAGAAATACATAAATTAAGAATTTCATTAGTGGAAGAAAACATTAAATGGAACGTGGAGATCAGATAAATTCCTTTGGAAATGGTACATCCCAATCAGATACATTTCCCTATCCATTTATTCATAGGCTGGGGTGTGGATATGAGTGCAATGCGCAGTAGAACTGAGTATTTCTTGTTTAAGGTCATGTAGATACTATTTTCTAACGCATTTATGGGGTAAAAGTTCAGCAGTGAGGAAGATCATACTGTTCACAGCTAAATATATTTAAGCAATATTTTATTCATAAATTCTCAGTTCATCAATAATGTGCTGTGTGAGGTGCTGTACAAAGATACATCTTGGAAATTACACCAGAAGCCCTTGCAAATTGGCATCTTACATATCATGCTGCTCTCTTTCATGGCATTCCAAATAGAATTGGGGCTCTCAGTGTCTGCCAGAACAAGAGGCCTGTCTTTTTCTGTTTGTTGACACTTTCTGAATAATTATAGCTGTTCTCTAGGATTCCACTGGCTGGCAATGAATGTCAAATTCATTTTGTTTAGGCCAAACCTAAGCACACAAATTTCCATGGATGGAACAAAGCAACAACTGCACGTGACTTCCCCAGAAGACATTTCCACTTGCCTTTGCTATCCCTTTCCAGCAACTTAACAAGGGCTAAAACTGGGGTTCTTACATAATTTGCATTTAATCTCAGTGGCACATCTCTTCAGAAAACTGCTTAACCTTTGGATATTTTCAACTGCAAGCTGTCTGAAAGCTAAATGGAAAATCTGGCTTTTGCTTTAACTGTTGAATTGAAGCATCCGAGCAAACTTGGGTGAGTTTATCACTTCCAAATTTGGAGTATGAGACCAGAAGGTGTGCCTGACTCATCTGATGTCACTACATTTGGATTAACTAAATCTAGAAAGCGTGAAGACATTTTAGCATTTTGAATTTTTCAGGAGGCAGGAGTTCAGGACTAGTGCTCCAGCTGGAATCAATGTCATTTCTTTGTTGCAATTATGCTGTTTCCTTTCCTTTCCACAATCACTATTGCTGATTTACTAGTTTTCCTTGATAAGCACTGGTTGGGATTGACAGATTTTTTTAATGTGCAAACAGGTCTTTGATGCAGAGCCAACCCTCTCTACAGAACCATGAAATCTCAGTGAAGAGAGCATTATTTCACCTTAGGCTTCTCCAAAAATAGAAAGCTACATATTTACTGCTTTTCATCAGAAGATTTTAAAACATTTTACAAGGGAAGTATATTTATAGTGCAAGTGTGCTTATAGTCATGAAAAACATCAGATTCTGAGACATCAAAACCAAGTATGACTATAAGGCCTTTTTAAACACCTGGTGGGAAAATTGATTTTGCTGTATAAAACAGTGATATCCACTTCTTTGTCTGATTTTTCTAAGCCAAGAATTTGTTGCCTCTTTCCTGCAGCTGTCAGCTTACTACAGCTATGAATTCTGTTCTCTTTTGTCCTTTGTTTATGCTGAATTTATTTATGCTGACTTTTCATCTGATTGACTGAATATAGGCAATGGGCAATTGTGACCCCTCTATTAGCTTAGATTAAGGTGCTATAATGATGTACCCTTTACCTCAACAGACTGACTTAAAAATATAAAGGTAATGCTAAAAAGGAGCTAATGGGCTTGTGCACCTTAATTTGAACTTCCAGCATAAGAGTATTTAAAACACATAGTCAGAATCCAGTGTGCCCAGTAACTTTTATGAAATGAGAATGTCTTTGACCAACCTTTCTCCCCCTTCCTGCCTTGTTCCCCCTACTACAGTGCTTAACATTAGTAATATTTGCAAATGATGGCAAATACCAACTTCGACTTTTGAACCTTTTTTCAGTCTCTTTGGACTTTGGCATTCAATAAGGAAAAGAACAGCAAAAAAAACCACCTAGTAACTTCTGAAAGAAATAAGACAGGGAAGGTTGCTAATGCTTCCTCATGATAATGATAATTTAAAATATTTAAATTCATGGTCATCATGGTTTTTAAATTAAGCCTTTCCTCTCAAGATATCTTAAGTCAGTAGAGTGCTCTCAGGTAATAGTTTTTGCTCGCTGTGCTGCTGACTTACATAATTTGGATGCTAATCAGAACAGAATGTGTCAATATACCTCTAGATAGTCTTTATTTGGAACCTTTTCTGCAATCAGGCAGCTGGAATATTAGTTAAAAAGTTTTAATTTCTATTCATTTCTTTCTGTTCTCTACCGCTGTGATGATTGTGCCCGTGAGGCATGAGTGTTACCTGAACTTTCTGTGACCTAATCAAGCTCAGGTAAAGATAAAAAGCAGCCCTAATTTGCCTTCCTTTGTGCTCTTAGAATTCAAATTATATTTTCAAGGTAAAGGGGTCATCATCTCTTTTCTGCCTGGCATGCTTTTCTCTCTCATTCAAACTGTGAATGTATTGTGAAAATTGAGTAAAATCAGATTCATGTTGAGGACATAAGCTTAATCTTTCCTTTCTAATCAGATAACAGCTATTTGTGTATAGGCTTAGAAATCAGAGTCATAGTTCATAGTTCTGTTGTGTAAATGTGTCCAAAGGCAAGGAACAAAGAAAAGTCCTTGCCATAGAGAGTAATTTCACTTCTTATTGGATTCAAGGTGACAGAAACTATTGCTGGCACTTTAAACTCACAAGATTTACTAGATTATTAGTGGCAGTAGTTATGGAAGCACAAAGCTCTCCTCACCTCTCCATGATTCTCCTTGTGAGGAACATTGGTTTTCCAACCATGATTGGAGTAATGATTTGATCAGTGATTAGATAATTAAATATTAGAACCATGGACTGTTCTTTTTTTTTTGCCAGGGGAGATATGGAACAAGGACAAGAGAACTGTCAGCATTAGCTCAGGATTTCTTTCACACTATTTCAGGGGGGATCTTTTCAGGGGAGGCCTTCTCCATATTTAGGGACCTGAGAGGCGTCTAAGTGCTTTCTCACACCTTCATCCTGCATCATTGCTGATGTACCCCATTGCCCAGTGACAGCCCAGACACCACTGGAGCCTCTCTGTCCTGGAGAGGGCAAGACAGCCACTGCTCTCTGTGGCCTCTTGATGCTGTTGACATGATGTATGTGCTCTCTACAAACTTTGTGCCTGTCCATTGAAACTGTGTCTGCATCTTGCCTGTCCCAGGCACAGCTGCAGGAGACATTTTATATGTTTTAGTCTTGGCAGGGTTGAACTTAAAGCTTTACTCAGCCACGACTGTGAATATTTAAAAGCAGAGATGAGAAGGACAAAGCAGCTGTGATTTGCATGCTAACACCAGTTCCATGTTTTCTTGCACAGCTTAGGGCCCAGGAGATTTCCAAGGAAGACTATATAGACTTTGAGATATTGCTGAGAGGAATCATAATAGAATTAAAATTATTTTCTATTAACTCCATGGCAAAAACCTCTTCGGTTAAGATGCTGGAATTCTGCCTGCACACTCATCTGCTGAATAAATACTGGTGTAGTCTGCTCTAAACTATCCACTAATCTGTAGACAATTTAGCTGTGTGAGAGTGCTAAACTAATTATGATTTAATCTCACTAGGGTCCTGGACTCTCCTTCCCACTTCATATGGGCTAAACTCCAGCTGATCAGAACTCATTGAGGCTGAATGTGGAATCCAAGTCTGATGACAGTTGCTAAAAACTCATTTATTTTCCAGGAAGTAACATTTATTTAATTTACATTTTAATAGACTAATTCAAATAGCAATCCACCTACCTGCTACCTTCAGTTTTCTCTTATTCTTTGCACAAAATACAAAGAAAAAAATTTTGCTGCCACTTCAGCTTGAACAAAAGAGAGTTTAGGAAAGTTGCCAAACTTAATTTTATACATATTTATAATTTCATTGTATATTAGCCACTGACTATTTGCTGTTTGATTTTTCTAGTGATTTTTCAAATTTAAATCATGTCATGCTTCTCCATCCTCATATCTTAGCAAACTCATTTATAGTATTAATAATTAGTACAGGGATAGCTGAAACTTTCCTCCCTCTATTTTCTGTCTTAATAAAAGTGCAATTTAAAAACTATAATATATTTTAAGACAATTACATTTTTTCTTAAATTTAATAAAAAACACTGTATAAAATTTTTTGCATAAAGCTGGGTATAAATGATTTCTATAAAAATCAGCTATTTTCCAAAGAATTCTTTACCCCATAATGTTCTACTTTTAAGAATAAGGTTCTTATAAAAAACATGATATTTTCTCACTGCCTGATTCCAGCTTGTGATAACTGTCTAGTTTGCATCACTACTACCCTTGTACTTTCAATAATGTATTTTCTCTAGAAGATAAGCAATGGGCAAAAGATGATACAGCTGTCCCTGTAATGCAATTGAGAAGTGAAGGAAAGAATTACAAAATAAGCTGCTAAGAATGTCTGCATTCTTAGCAAGAACAAGTAATTGAGTTATTTTTTGAGCCTCTTTTTCCACCAGGGAACTTGATAATCTTTTCAATATTAACCTTAACTTTCTCTGTCACTTAAATCTGTAGGGTTTTTTCAGCTTCTGAATTGAAGAGGATTAATTGCACTTAGAAATGTTTTCTTGAGTTATTTCTTTGAATACAAAGGGGAAAAAAGCACAGCAAGATGCTAACCAAGGAAAGATAAAGAGAATTGTGAAAGGTTTTTTTTGGTGTTTTTTTTTTCCCTCCTTTCAGTAAAGACTTCTATGGTCTGCAGGTTGCTTGAGCCTGACAGAACAGTTAGGGTTTATCAAGGATCTACAGTGCAGTGTGGCTGACAGCTCACTGGGTCATGTGGGAGTTATCAGTGGGAAATAACTGTAAAGACTATAAACTACACAGAGTATCATGATGTTCTTATATTACTGGTGTGGAGCAGTACAAACCTCTGAGGAGGTGAAAGAAACAAAAATAATCTGACCATCTATTGGAGGTATTGCACGTGAAATCAATGTAGGCTGTAAAATTGGCTTCAGGACTTGAGACAAAATGTTTAGGAATAGAGGACATGAATGTGGAATTTTTTCTTTCACATAATTAAAAAACAGATTCCTAAATTCCTACATACTAGTCAGCAGAAAAATCAGAATCAACATCTACTGGAATCAGGAAAAGTTACTTCTGTGATGTTGGACATTGCTATCATAGGCATCCTCATATCCAGCCTTCTAATTTTTTACTTCAAAAGCCAAGGCAGCTGCTTTTTCACTGAAAAATTAAGTGGCAGTTTTTCTTTTATTTTTCAGTGCAAAAATGAAATAGGAAATATTTTCACTGTACTGTACATTGTAATAATTAACTGGGTTTTTTTAATTAATCTACATACTTTTTAATCCTCTACGTACTTTTTGTTTCTACTGTAATCACTTCAGCAAAGAAAATCACTGCCACTTCACTCTCTCAGCCAGATACTATTCAAATAAGTAAACCTGCATAAAACTAGAGCTACCTAAAAAAACCTGAGTCCAAGTATGTTCAAAGAAGGATAAGCAGATGAACAATCCCTGCTGAACTCAGTGGAACCACTCATCTGCATAAACTCTTTAGGGTAAAGAAACCCAAATGTATGAGGGATTGATGAGCTGTAATATTTGTTTGCTGAGGATATACATTTTCCTGAGCATTCCATAAGTTCAGCCCTAGGTGTTGTGACCCCCTGGTATCAGACATGAGTTGTAGGTTGAGAGAAGCCTGAACAGCCTAGTCTGAAACATAAATCTATATACAAGTAAAATGCCACTCACAGCTCCATAGGTAAACTTAGAAAGAAGAATCAGATTTCATGGGCTTACAGTTCAGCACCTTCACAGAGAAATTCCTGCTTCAGGTCCTATGGTCCTCCTTTCTAAGGAAGATGACCACATTAGTAGAATGCTTGTTTCATAAAGTTTGCAGTTAAGTACTGTGTTTGCCTGAAAATAGCTGCCTCTCACTGACCTTAGTCTTANGGAATGCTTGTTTCATAAAGTTTGTCTGAAAATAGGTGCCTCTCACTGACCTTAGTCTTAGAACTTTTCTCTTCAGTTCTTAATTTGAGTAGAAATTACAAATTATTCACAATTTTTTTTCATGGGAAATGTCCAAAGCAGAACTATTGTCTGTTTATTGCATCCTTTTCTTAACATGGTAAGGATATTCTTAGCACAACTGAGAATTATCAGAAAAACCATTGTGATTTAAGTGAGTAAGTAGAATAGGTTTCATAGCCTGCTATGGCTACCATAAAAATGATTCTCAGTTGTTAAAGTTAATTCTGTTTTTTAATGTTTCCTCATAACTTAATGCCTTAAAATAGTCTGTCGTTGGAACTTGCAACAGCTTAACTCATTTAAATATGTTTTCCTCTGTAGTTTGGAGAGCAGCCCCACATTATTCCTCTAGTACACAATTCTATAAAGAATTCTGTGAAATAGGATCTTTCCAAGAACATCATACATAATGTGTTGAAGCCAACCTCATGAAGTTCAACAAGGCCAAGTGCAAGGTCCTGCACCTGGGTCGAAGCAATCCCAAGCACAGATACAGGCTGGGTGGAGAGTGGCTTGAGTGCAGCTCCGTAGAGAAAGACTTGGGTGTGTCAGTTGATGACAAACTCAACATGAGCCAACAGTGTGCACTCGCAGCCAAGAAGGCCAACTAAATCCTGGGTTGCATCAAGAGGAGTGTGACCAGCAGGTCAAGAGAGGTGATTTTACCCCTCTACTCGGCACTGGTGAGACCCCACCTGGAGTATTGCGTCCAGTTCTGGAGCCCTCAACACAGGAAGGACATTGAGCTATTGGAGAGGGTCCAGAGAAGGGCCACGAAGATGATCAAAGGGTTGGAGCAACTGCCCTATGAGGACAGGCTGAAGGAGTTGGGGTTGTTCAGCCTGGAGAAGAGAAGGCTCAGAGGGGACCTCATAGTAACTTATCAGTACCTGAGGGGGTCCTACAGAAAGGCAGGGGAAGGAATTTTTAACATAATATCGGATGGGAGGACTAGAAACAATGGATATAAATTAGAGGGGGATAGATTTAGACTAGACATAAGAAAGAAATTCTTTACAGTGAGGGTGGTGAAATACTGGAACAGGTTGCCCAGGGAGGTTGTGGATGCCCCCTCTCTGGAGGTGTTCAAGACTAGGCTGGACAGGGCACTGGGCAGCCTGGTCTAGTGGGAGGTGTCCCTGCCTATGGCAGGGGGGTTGGAACTCGATGATCTTTAAGGTCCCTTCCAACCCAAACTATTCTATGATTCTATGATTCTATGATTCTATGATTCTATGATTCTATGATTCTATGATTCTATGATTCTATGTCAAGAGTCCTTCAGAAATTCTAGACCCAACCAAATGTGAAGAATGGAACATTTATATGAGTTTATTGAATACATAAGCTTTGAAGAATGATAGCAGCTGTATTTTAACTAGGATGACTATCTACCCTCATGTTATTTCTTTCTGTATTCATATCTATATATATATACCTCTATGTATCTCTGTATCTGTGCTTAAGGAATGAAAATGTGTCGCAGTTCATGATAAAACTAAGGATAACCCAACATCCACAAATATTTGATCCACAAATGGATGATCACAAAGACAATCATATTTACAGCACTGAAAATAAATAAATGTCAATCATATTGGGTGGAAATGGAGCCTGGAAAATTGAGCATTGTCGTAGTTTAATTCCATTTTTCCTTATGCTGATTTATCAGGTTGCTGGTTAAATATGTTGCAAAGGATCTGTGTTTCTTCTCAGAAACACACTTTAACAGCAAAACTTACAGAATCTGGTCATACAAAAGAATGGAAAAATAGAGGTTTCTCCTTGGATAATATTTGCTTTTTTAACTTTCTATTAAAAACTTAAAAGTATCAATCACAACGAGAATTTCCTGCCACTGGTTTTTATTCTTTCGTTTTAGTAAAAATAGTTCCAGAAATATGGAACTCCTTGGTTCCAGACAGCAGTGTTAAACCCAGAACCTCCCTTTGAATTTATGATGCCTCAGTAAGGCTGTAATACAGAGTGCCATATGTATAGCCAAAAACTTCCCTGAAAGTTTTCCTTTCTGTCAATGGCATGTGTGGTAGCTTAGCCATTTGAAGGAAAGAAAGCTGAGTATTTCTCTGCAAACCTAGTTGATTAGGATGAAAATCAGGCTTTGTGCACTTTTCTGTACTAATATTTTTCTTCTAGTGATTTAACTATCTGTAATTGAAAAGTTCCTAAGTTAAAAATAACCCTCCAAGTAACACAAACCACATATGGAATTAATTACAACTACATTAGATTGGTGAATCTGGGTAATGACAGCAGTAAAATTCATGGTGAAATTGCAGTCCTTGGAGGTGTTGAGCAGTTGAAAGGACTGAGTCCTCTTCTGATTGCAAGGGAGCTGAAGGAAAGAAATTCCTCACAGCTTTATCTGGGACTTTTCTAGTTCTGGTAAGCCCCAGAGGTCTTGTGTATCTTTCCATGCTTCATTAGCAAAGGCTGTAGCCTGCACTGTGAATTTCCCTGTGGTTATGAGCTTGCTTTAGCAATCTTTTAACCTAGATTTTTGCCCTCTGATTAAGGAGATTGTGTAATGCAGAGTTACTAAGCTAAGCCCAGGGAGACCAGAATCTTTATTAAAGGAACAGATCATGATGCAAACTACATTAACTTTGTCAGATTAGACTGATGGAACTGTTGGTGTCTCGTGAGATCAGAGATTTGGACAGCATTCAAAGAAGAGCACAGTTTTTGTCTGTGCTCAATGTCTGAATGCATAGTGGAATCAGGATGAATAATTGGGGGCCAGATTCTCTCTCCTAATTATATGTTGTGTACCAAGGTTATAGATCAACAAACACTTTTGGTTGTAGTGTTGGTATAATGACTACCTACTTTTCTCTCCCTGCTGCTCATTGTTGTCATTGTTATATCCCTGTGTGCTGTGACAGGGAAAATAACTGATGTGACCAAGAGGCAACCTCTTTTCCATGAAAAATACAGGGTTTTTTGAGGTGTATGAGTTCCAGAAATTATTATCATAGATATTCTTGTAGAATAATGCAGAAGGAAATGGGTACATGTGAGGTAAAAATACAGTTTCATTCAGAGAGGTTTCAGTGTGTATGGTGATATGGTGGACATGTGAGTATAATCTATAAATCAGTGGACACCATATCTTGAAAATTCAATATAATTTTTTTTTGGAGAGGAATTCACTTCCAAAAACAGGCAAACAGCTTAAAGATGGTGTGTTCACAGAAAAGGTCACCTAGTAACCCACTGCAAAGCCCTCAGATTTACAGTGATTCAATTATAATGTGTATTTGGATGATTGGAGATGAAAATACTTGAAGAGGGAGAGAGTAAGAACATAGAATCTGTATCAAACTGAAGCTCCAGACTTTCTGTATTTAATAGCTGTTCATTAACTTTTCTACTGCAGTTGCTCTTTGAACCCATGTACAGATTTTAGCCATGGTTTAATTATTAGTTTTAATTCAGTATGATTATTTCATTAGGTGTCTTCTAGCCCCTGTTCTATGAGAATTTAAGAACAGCTATTTCTCTGCTCAGCTGTTCTGTTCCATTAATGTTTTTATAGCTCTTTATTGCATTTCTCTCTCAATCAGTTTTTCTTGGACAGTGGTTCCTGATTTTGTTGTATAACTTCAATATGGATACTGTTTCATGTCTCTAATCATCATTATTCTTCCCTGAATTGCTTTTGATTCTTTTATATCTTGAGATGGGATGGCAAACATTGCTCTCAGTATTCATTCAAGTTAAGGTACCCTATGGCTCTAAAAGTCATCACAATGATGTCTCTATTACTTTAGTCATAATCACTAATGCCATTGATGATGCCCATGAGGCATTAACACCCATCTGCCATTTGGATTCTTTCTCCATTCACCCAATTTGGTCTATATTTCTGTCCAGTTTACTGGGGTATGAGTCTTTGAATCCTTTTAAATTTCTAAAATTTAGGTTTATTTTCTGTCTTTTCTTCCTTTGTTACTATGAGTACTTTAAATATAAGGCAACATACTACAGATTTTATCTCTGCTCTTGCAAGAGTGGCATCTGGTCCTGTACAATTTTTTGCTACTTATTTTACCACTTCTTTCAAATGCTTTTCAACTGACTCTTGCATTTGAATTTATGACTCACCCTCTATAAAGAAAGGTGCAGTTGTGGGATCAGGCCTTAAATATAATGTCATTTCTTTTTATATCTCTTTTACACATTAAAAATATATGATAAATCAATCACTTGTCTGAGCATTTTTATGAGAGTCTGTATTTGACTTGAACATTTTTGTCAATCTTTTTCCAGGGAGAAGGCATCCATGATGATAGCTATTTTTTTCTAATTGCATTTTAATTAAGTTAGTCTCCTGTTGTTCCCTCACTCTCCTTTATGTGCTATCACAAAAGCTTTCTGTGATTTTTACCTTCTAGTAACCATCATAGGAGCTTCAAACATGGACACCTCAAATGAGCCTTGTCAACTCTAAACACTTTGGAGAACGAGGGCAAGGTCCTTGGTAGTAAGCAACCCAAATGAGATAAGGTCTATGTGGAGAAAAATCCAACCAAGCAAGTTAAAAAACACTTCAAAATTGAAAGCAAAATAAAACGAGTCCTGGGTAGAGATAGAAAATACATATTGCAGGCAGAAAGATGTTCAGATGCTATAGGATATGCTACAGTGGTTGATGATCTCAGGTCAATTACGTAGAAGAAAACTGGTTTATGAGCCTTATTGATCAGATCTGGTATTATGTCCAACTAAATTCTGAAAATCCATTTATAAGGTATTTAACTGCATTTAGTTCTTCTGAAGACAGCACCTGCAGATTGACAAATCCATCCAACAGATGTTCTAGTGATGGAAAAGTTTTTTATGAGATAGTAACAGCTACAGACTTTCAAAGTGTGGCTCTGTGAGTCTCTGCAGTTCTGAAATGTGCCTGGGGCATTCCTGTTCTCAGTGCCTCATGGTGCTCTCTTCAAGGAGGCCCATCCAAGGTCACCCAATACTTTGCACAAGCATCTTACCTGTGAACTTGTTTAGCTTTTAATTTTCCAGCATCTAATGTTCTCCTGTCTCTCAGTTACAGTTCCAGCTTGTTTCTCACTGCGTCCTCTGATCTCTGGGAAGTGGATCTGTGGACCTGGTCCAATGAATCTCTGTTGTTTAGGTAAGCTTTCAGTTGCAACAACAGTTGGAGTAAATTATTATTTCAGTGATATTGCTTTGCACACTAGTCTTCTGAGCATGACAGAAGTGAACAAAATTCAGACCTCAGCTAGAAATGGAAAACAGGTACTCCTCATGAATTTTAAACTGTTTTTATTTCTAGCATCAGTAGCAGACAGAGAAAACTTGGTTATAAAATTGAATAATTCCAATGAGGTACATGATGCGAAATAAGAAGCCTTCACTTCTCAGAAGCCCATTTGACAGGGGCAACAGTTTGATATTGCAGGAACTGCAGCTTTCTTGCTTGAAGCAACTTCTGCAGACAACTTTCAACTGGAAATGTTCTCAGCATAGGAAGTTAAACGTGGAATAGAAGACTGAAATTACAGACCAGTGAAGCCCTGTTGAATGATTAAGGCAGGTCTGCATTTTAGTGACTGTTACAGATTAATGTAAGTTTTTCCAAAAACAATCAGATTAATTCCTTTCCTCCTTCCCTCTCTTACAAGGTCAAGGTTACTAGAAATTTACCCTCTCTATAAGGTCTTTCATAGTATTTTAATCAGTTCTAAAGACTTCTAGGTGAAGTATAGAATAGGGTCATATCCTAGAAAGGAGAAATTATGTGAGGCAGGACAATACTATTGTTGATGCTTCTTATCCCACAGGACATAGATGTGAAAAATAGATTATTTTCTTAATTTTTGCAATATCCTTTCAGGTTGTTGTTGATTTATCCATGCCTTCTTTCTGATTTCTTTAAGCTAAGCAATCCCACTTCTCTCAGAGAACTGGCATCCTTTGACTTTTCTCCCCATATATATATAGACACAATACTCCTAAAACCTGACACTGTATTTCTGGCAAATTTATACCAGCTCTGTGTGGGAAAATGATTTCATGTTATTTTCTGGTTACAATCTATATCTTATTAAACGTTCTGGCTTTTTTTTTAAAGCTTGGCAATGCTGATTTATGATATTTATAATAAACTTCCATAGTTTTAAAAGACGATCCTATATTACTAGCCTGAACTCTTGAAAATAGATTTGACTATTAAAATTATTATGAAATAATAATGCAGGGACATTTTGGAATAAATATATACTTATTTCTCATTCAGTGTTGCATTCCTTAAAATCAATCTTTTAGAATATCTCATTTCCACCAGAGTTAAGAAACTCTGTTGCTTTGTAAAGGTCTGCTGAAATTACTGAGGATTATCACCATCTCAGAAGATGAGTGTTTCTGAGAGAGCACATAAAAAAACACAATCTCATAACTGGTGATAAAACTGCAATTTGATAGCACCAGGTTTCAGAAGATCACCAGTGAGAATAGATTGCTAAAATCACCTCAGAGAGGTTTTACAAAGCACTAAATTAGTGAAAATTGATCATGATTTTATCTTGGGATCCAAAAATTGAATTTTCAGTTCTCAGGGTTTTTTTTTTTTGGCTGTGACCTTGGCTGTACATTTCTAGGATTGCTTCCTCTAGTTCAGTTTGAAAGAGTTCATAGCTAAACTGATAGTCCCCTACGGTGAATTTCTATCATCCCATGCTATTAACCCCAACCCTACATTGCATTGTTAAAAACTAGAGGGACATACTTGAATATTGAAAAATGCTGATCATAACTTCTGCTGATTGTCAGAGGAATAAGAAAAAACCTGTTGGAAATTGAGAATAAAAAGATGCAATTTTTAGAGGGATGAGAGCAATACAGATAGAAAAACTTTGGGAAATAATTTGAAATACTGTGATAGGAGGAGGCACCACAGGAGAAGAGTGGAAAGGAATACATTTCCTATTACCCATTAAAAAACCCTAACAAACTGACACACATTAATTCATATAGGTGCCAAGAGGGTGTGCCAAAACTTCAGCAAATTGATTTTGTTCAGACTAGGACTTGTATATTCAGAGGCCTTTAGTGAAGGATTTTTCACCCAATCAGCCTTTCTAATTGCAGAGAATCTCAGCACAGACAAGGTCTACTGAGCAGGTGTGAATCAGAGGTGTTAGAATGTAAATAAGAGACAACTAAGATCCTAGATATTTATTACTAACCTTTTCAACTTGGTTCTTTAATCATTAGTCTGTCCAGCTGTTATTTATAATGATGGGTCAGACTTTGGAGCACCAAAGGCATCATAACTTTGAGAGACACCTCTAACCAAGAGTTAAACATGAGCAGTGAAAGCTGACAAGCACATGAATTGCTAGACTTATGTAAAAGCTTTAGAATTAAAAAAAAAAAAAAATCCCTCTCTGCCCCCCTTTTTACCTTTGAAAATATATTGTCAAGAAAAACTAAAAAGGAATTGTTCAATAGTGGGTCACTCTCTTCAGTTGTTGATGGTTTTGACTGGAAATTAAATCCATAGTACTACAGTATCTAATTATAACTTTGGTTCTTGTGGTAAAATATAATAATAATATATTTCATTCATGTAACTTCTTTTGTGGTATAAGAGCTGGGGAAACACAGCCCAGTTATAACTCTTTAAATGCTACCGCTGAAATAAAACTTGAGCTGATAAAACCTAAATCCTGTCACAGCACTAAAATATAAGCTTTGTGAAGAAGTGAGAGAGGGCAAGGACATTTTCAGAACCTTTTTTAAGGAGCTAAAATGAAGTAACAAAAGTGCTATTAAGCAGACATTCTATTGCAGCACTGGGCAGCATGGGGGATCACTCCTCCAAACATGTGCACCACCATACAGGCTTGCTCTCAATTTATAGCACTGGGTTTACACATATCCATCAACTAAGTGAGGACACTTAGTACACAGTTTCCATCTCCTCACCTTTGTTTGTCAAGGTCCTTATCCCATACCAGACCTAACAGCTGTAGTTAATTTGCTGCCCAACCTGAAGTACCACTGCCATAGAGCCCCTGCCAGTCGCTGCAGCTGTACTGGCTGCTTCTCTGGTGCTGAGCTCATACCCTTGTCCAAGTGAGTTTGCTAGGTTTTAAGTTTCTAATTTTTGGCTTGGGTAAACTTGTTGCAGCCATTTCCTAAGTTTTGCTGTTTCTTAATTTGTAATTTCTTAATTACCTTTATTCAGTAGCTTATAAAATATAATTTCTTAATTTCCTTTATTGAGAGCATTTTGAGACTTTCAAGGTCACAAAGGAAGATGTTTGTTGAAGCAATGTAGAATGTAAGCTCTGTCAGGATGTAGCACCCAAGGACAATCTTGTTCAGTCTCAGCAGGCAAAGTGGGATGTGTGAGGCCATTAATTCATTGCAACATGTGGAATGTAGGTTTATTTTTCAGTTTATGATACTAGAATTCACATCACACAGGCTGCTGGAGTACTTCAAGCTTGAAAATAGGCTTTCATCGTATACTTTTGACCTATCCAGAGTCATGGAGATGAAACTCCATCTGCAAAAGTGCAGGGCAATAGACTGCATTGTAGGTGCATTGCTGTAGGTTGATTTTCCCAGCACAGGAGTTAAGCTCTGTTGGCTTTCCCACTAGAAACACATCTTTGTGCAGAGTCCTTCTTGTTGAATAGAAAAATATCCAGCACAACAGTGAGAGCCATCCTCCTGTTCTGTTCTCTTCAGCAAGAAACTAGGGCAACAGTGTCAGAATTTCAGTATTCTGATGTCTCTGGTGTTCAAAAACATGGCAATGAATTTTTCAAGGGTTTACAAATGTGTGAGGGAGCCAGTTGTCCACTATTCAGTGAAATGAATGATAACTAGTTACTTTAATTCTGTCTACATATTAAGAAGAAATCTGCAAATTCCACCTGTATTACAGATAGCAAAACAGTACTGAAAATCCATCCCTAGTGTGTTCATACTACAGCAGTGAATCATAGTTAAATTATGTAGAATCAGACACATTCTCTTCTCAGAGGGTTTAGTACTAATTTAAGCTACAGAGATGTTCTCAGTTTACTTGGTCAGGAAAGAAAGAATTTCATCAATGTTATACTTTGTGGTGCATGGATGGACTGAGGTGTTGTGTGTGATTAGTCTGCATTTATTGTGTAAAGTCTCCTTATACAACCTGGTAGATTTCCACACCACAATCACTACAGTCAGGAATTCCCCTTGTAGGGGCCAACAGTGTGCACTCGCAGCCAAGAA
>VZTY01032592.1:142226-164608 GCA_013400935.1 Turnix velox
ACTAGGCTGGACAGGGCACTGGGCAGCCTGGTCTAGTGGGAGGTGTCCCTGCCTATGGCAGGGGGGTTGGAACTCGATGATCTTTAAGGTCTCTTCCAACCCAAACTATTCTATGATTCTATGATTAAGGCTAATGATGTCTCTCCCTGCTATCTTATGTTTGTCTCAATGTTCCTGGGAAAAATCCGTGTTTACCTCCTGCAAAGTCATCTGCAGGACATCTACATCTGTTCAGCTAACAGTGTTTGTTAACCCTACAGTTAAGCCCATGATACATAAATAAAAGAAAGAAACCAAATAAGATTGAAGGAGAAGAAATCAAGTAAAATATAGGTATTAAGAAATATCTAATAATATTATTTCTGCAATGCACTGTTATATAGAAAATCTTTGAAACTATGGGAGCCAACTTCATTGCTATTTAATGTCATCACCAAAACAGCCTGCTGGGCCTTAAAGCATTTTTGATGTTGCTGAATACCCAGCAGTTCTATTGGGTTATGATGTTGTGCACAGAATGAGTTTTTAACATATAGGGAAGACACTGGTATCGCTGACCACAGGTGAGGTACAGAACTACACAAACTGGAAGGCATTTTGAATCTTTGAAAGAATAAAAGTAGTAGCTCTGGTTTTGTGTGGAGTCTTAGCATGAGTCTCTACCCTCTTCTAAAAAGTGACCTGTTGTGAAGCCAATTAGCCTGCCTCTTCATGTCAAGCAGAGAAATCCCAGCAGTTTCACTGCCTTAGAAATCTCCATTAGCCATAGTAGCAACATGTGTAGTAGCAACAAGGTGGTTGCAAATGCAATACAATCAAGTGACACAGCTAACAATGCAGAGTATGTCTGCAGCCACAGGGCCATCTTTAAAAAAATTATTAGCTACTCTGCTCTATTCTATTTGCTTCTTACATTGCAGCTGTCAGCTTTGCATCAGATCCCTAGTGACTTCCATGACAGATAGTCTGTGTAATATCAAGAGACTTGCTTTTGATGCTGTCTTTAATGCATTCTTGCACATTTTATCCTGTCTCCAGGGTACTATATATGTCAGCTTTACCCTGCAATCATTAGGCAGGTAATTATTATCCCAGAACAATGAACAACTCACCCAGCAGCACTCAGAAGTTTGCTGATGGTGACAGAAAGTTTTGTTAGCCTTTATTGTGCTTACCTGAAGATGCCAACTGAGACTCCCAGCTGAGGTGCTTTTCCATGCCTTATAATTATAATTGCATGTGAGAGAGCAAAAACCATTCATCCTCTGGACATTTTTTTTTAAAGTCTTTAATAGAATATATATTGATTGCAGGTTTTTCCAGCTTTCCGAAGGGACTATTTATTGCTCCATGAGTTGAGTCATTTCAGCTGACCGGCCAAGTCAAAAGCTTTCACGTAGTCGATAGAGTATATCTAATGTCTCTGGATTGGCTCCTCTGTCAATTTTATAATTGTCTTTCAGCTGAAACTTTCCCTTCCTACATTGCTTAACCCAATGTGTGCTAGTACAATTTGAATAGTCAGGCCTTTTCTCCTGAGCAATAGTGACACTTTTCTTGAAGGACAAAAAATGGGATCTGGGGGGTTAATGATAAGTAGGCAACTTCTGCTCATTTTTTTTCTCCATTGTCTGTTTCAGTGAACAGAGCAACAAGCCTTACGAAAAATAGTCTGGTACTCAATTGTCACTTTGTCTAGTCATTTTGTCTATTTGTCCTGCCTATTTGATATGTTGTCTTGATGATAATGAACCTTCTTTTAAGGAAGTTTCTTTTAAAGTAATTTAGTCTGGGAGCAATGATAGCTGTTATGCTGTAAATCAGTTTTTTCCCCACACTGTCAAGTCAGACACACTGTTTTCCTTCAGCTCTGCACACCCTTGAAATGTTCAGCCAGAACCTGCATGGATGAGACTGCTATCTCTCTGGACTATTATTGTCAATGATAAATCTAATTATCACATGCCCTATGCTCTGTCACTGGGTGCCACCTCCCGGAGCTGCCAGGGAGCAGTCCTGCATCTGAATTTGAAAAGCTCCAAAATTGAGCTTCATGACAGCTTTTTTTTTAGCCAAGATTCCCTTCCCCAGCATGGACTATCCTCCTCTGGAACTTGTTTCCTTAGCAAGTGCATGGTCTGGATGCATCTTGACCATCCTTATGTTTGTTGGTCTTGTGTCAAATTTCTTGTTCATTTAGATATCCTCTGTGATTATTGTATGGCAGACTTTCTTCTAATTCCAGTTCTGTCAGCAAGAGCGTTAACATCAGTGTTTAAAAGCTGCTTTCTGAACTGTCTTTCAAAAAACACAAATTGCCTGATTCTAAACTAGAAACAGCACTTTTGATCAAGTACATCTTGGTTTCCATAACCCAAACTTCATTAGAACTTATCCTAACAATTCATTCTTTGAATTCAGGCAGGAATTGAACTGAGCTGATGAGAGAATGCGACATGAAAGGCAAGTGCTACACTTTCATGCAAGGTGTGTTAAACCAATTTTAATTTAAAATCAGATGAAGTTTCACAAAAAGAATTCTACTCTTACAAAGTTCTCTTCCTTTCAGCATTCAAATTACAGACTGCATATTCATTGTCCTACTATACATCATCTGTCAAGATAGCAGCTTTCAATTTGATTGCTAATTATACTTCTTTGTACATACGACATTTGATCCATTTTAGGGCTTTATTTCTTTTTGCAATTATATGTGATGATTATAATGTCTTTTATATGCTGTTAGATTTTTCTTTTAACTGTACTTGACTTTACACATCCGTTCTTGGGTCCAAGTATTTGGTGCATTCTCTTACCCTACACTGAACATCTCCAGATATGCCCCTGTTTTTCTACTCAGTATCTCAATCTGCTCCCCACTGCAGTTGGTGCCTCCTTATCATGTCTCAGCAGACAGGCACAAGTTGATTTTCTGCTAACAATCCCTTCCTAGCATTCTCATTTAGGGTTCTTTTCTTCCCATTTCTGAGCTTTCTTATATGCTCTATTGACTCAACTAAAATTCAAGTTTTCATTTAGACAACCTATTTTTCAAATTTTAATTACAGTTTTACTTCAAGAACATTTTCAGGGTTTTTTTCTGTCCAGTAATCATTTAATATAATCTTCTATTTTTCATAGATTGATGGTTTCTTATGGTAACTAGAAAAATTATATGATATACTTGAGCTCATGGCAACAGGTTCATATTTAGAGTGAAGTATTTTGGTTAGAAAACTAGAAGTACAAACTTCCTCAGTTAATACATGCAATTAATCTGACACCTACAGTGAGATCAATCTTCAGGTCTAAGCAAAGTATTTGCACTGCTACTGACATGACCTCCCTCAGTTTAGTGTCTAATTATACTATTATATATTTTTTCTCTCTTAAGATAGTAGGTAGTTCCATACAGTGTTCTTTCTAAAGACTAGCTGAGACCTCCACCCAGAAACTGTGTATCAAAGTGCCTGTGAACATCAGCACCAAAGCCAGCTATCAGTTTCCCATTCTACCTCTTCCCATAGATGCTCTTTTCATTAGAATTATAGTCCCTTTAGGAATGTCTTCATATTAAAAAAGTATTTAGATCACAGAGCTTTCCTCCTTTGGAGCCAAAACTTCACCTCTAGGACTTAGTGCCAGTTGAACTGCTAAGAAACTTTCTGTCTGGAAAAAATCTTGCTCTTTCCTCTCCCTTTGCTTTCCCAGTTGGTTTCTTTGACATCTTGCACTTGACATTGTTTCAGGTGAATGCAGCTGTTGTCATTTTACCTTCTTTTTCTGCTTCCCACACTTTCATTTTGAGCCACTGGTCTGTTGAAATAAAGTTTTCTGAATATCAAAGGTTGTCCTTACACTTCTTCCTGAAGGTAAGACAGGCCTCTTTTTCCAGCCATCCTCTAAAACAGTGCTGCTTCCTGGCTGTAGTTCTGACAATCCTGAATCACTTTTTGCAAAATCATTGCAAAAACCCAAACTGTATAAATAACAGTTTTATGTGACATGGTCACTCTTTCTCTGCTCCTCTCACATGGGTCTGCAATAGCATATTTTAATAATTGTCCCTTTTGAACCCTTTCCTTAACTTCACGTTGCCTGCTTCATTCTACCTTTCTTTTCTTTACAGTGAACCTTGAACATCACAGAATCACAGAATCACAGAATGACCCGGGTTGGAAGGGACCCCAAGGATCATGTAACTCCAACCCCCCTGTCTAGCAGGGCCACCTAACAAACACATNGCTTTAAAAGGTATCTTGTTCAGGACATGACTGCAAGGCATGCCAAAACATCATGCTCAGGTTTGGTTTCTTACCATCTGGGTGAGCTTCTGAAATTTTCTGAAACTTAACAGAACTCAATTAACTTCAGTCTTAAATTAAAACTTCTCATATTCAGAGAACAAATACTTCAAACAAAATTATTTATCCTTTTGTTTTTCTTAAAGAAACAATGGAGAACCAGAGGTTCATTGTCTTCAATCAAAAAGGATTATTTGGCAAGCTTACATGCTGAAAGAAGAATACAATAAAAACACTACTGGGATGAAATGAGAAGGAAAGGCATCCAACTGTATTGAATTGCTACAACAAATACTACAACTAAAATAAATAAATCATGAAAACCAGAATGCAGAATTTCTAGGTAAAACTTAATTAATGCACTGCATTAAGCAACATTTTTCAGGATTATTTCCTCAACAAGTGGGTACTTCAATAAATAAAGCCAACATCCATTCTTAATATTTCATATCAAGAGTTATTACGGATATTTCAAATGTGTAAATTGTAATGGTTGGATATTCTTTATTGCCAACCTTCTTCAGTATAAATTACCAGCTGCCAGGATGCTTGGAATCTCTTGGTGCCAAATGATTTGATTTAATGGACAGATAATCATCTGTTGAATCTTCTCAATCTAAACAGGATATTTTGAATAAAAGATGGAATAAGGGAAGTAGGTGGTGAAGCACATGATTTAAGGGACAGTGGTTTTAAATTTTGAGGAGGGAAATTTATATTAGATAAAAGAAAGAAATTTATTGTGGGAGTTGATGAGACACTGGAAGAGACTGGCCAGAGAAGCTGTGGATGCCCAATCCCTGGTGATGTTCAAGTTCAGGCTGCACAGGGCTTTGAGGAATATAGAGGGCTGGAACTGGATCTATAAGGTCCCTTTAATCCCAAACCATTCTTTAATCCTACAAAACTTCTCAGAAACCTTTAGATGTGTGATCTTTTTTTCCAAATAAACATGTCGTAGTCTGTTAGATACCACAGTCAAAAAGCATGGGTGAGAAATTGTGTTCACTTTGTATTTATTGTAGGGATTATAAAAATTGTGCTGAATAACCTCAGTTTCCAGCATATCTAATTTATTTAACTTCAGATTGTAAGATAGGCGTGGGTGGTGCTGGGAAACATTCAGAATCCAGATGGATTCCTGGTGAAACCACACTAGTCAATAACAAACTTAGTTAAAAAAAAATGTATCAACTTGCAAATCCTTCTGTTCCCAGTCAAGCATAGAAAGGGGACAAGCAGCATGGTGACACATACATACTCTGATTCAAGTTGCCAGCTGAAGATATCAAGCTGAATTTTTATTCATTATTTCCACAAGCATGTTGTTTCTGGAAGGGCAGGTATGTGATTTAATGTTTTGAATGGCAATTAACAATGTGATAGTGCACACGATTTGCTCTTGTGCTTGAAAAAGGCTTCCACTTCTATTAATTCCATGGAATACTGTATAATATGCCTGCAGATTTGCTGTCATCCCTAGGAGATACATAGACAGAAAAATAAATAGTGATTTTAGTTTCTCCATTTAGGATTCATCATGCCTCTATTGATCTTCATTATTCCTTCAGGATTTTCTGAAGAGGTATATTAAATGTATAATAAATATTAAAGGCACTTCTGGCAATGAAAGCTTTCATATTTTAGGGTCTCTTTTGTATGCAGAAAGTGCATCTAACCAATGAAGTAACTACACCTGCACACCCATTTCTCCTCCTTGAGTGGATCTCACCTCTGTGGATCCTGACTGCTGTGAGAACACAGATGGAATTACTAAGAGGTCAGGAAGGTTAAACAGGCTCAGAAACCTTTAAAAATTTCTGTTGTAAAACAAATCTTATCTAATATGAATGCAAACAACTGTGCTTCCTCACACTCTGGGGCTGGGTTGCTCTTGGGAGAGAGCAGAAGAGGGAAATTCTGTGCTAGTCATTGGTTTCTGAACCAGGCACTCACCAGATGTTTGCACAGTAAGAAAACATACTCTTCACCAAAGGGTTCATAAACTAAGTTCAGCATTTCTTTTTTTGGGTGACAGATGAGCTTCCAGAACTCAGGATTCCCTCAGACTTTAAGAAAAGCCCTGCAATTTTTAAACTAGGACTTTTTTCTGAAATTGTCCCTATTGTGCAGATGTATTAGAGTAGCTCACAAAAACTATAGGTTACTGAATGTCCAATTTGGCCATGCCTAAAAACAAACATTTGTCCTTTTCTGTCACTACAGTCATGGTGAATGTGGAGACAGCAGGCATGGGTATTCTCAAAATCTTCCTGGCTGACATTTCTAGGGTAAGGCAACCATATGGCTGCGTTGTCATTTGGCATACAGCTTTCTTTGCTACTCAGACAGCTCAAGGGATAAGAAGTTAGTCTCAAATGGTTAGAAACTAAATCTTTTTGCAAGTCCTGGAGCTGCAAATGTGCCAGCCTCAGATCCTTGCCTACCTTCTGAATCCATCCCAAAACAAGACCAGTAAAGTAAATGCTAAAAGCCTGATAGATCAGGCACAGTCAGCCATCTTGACTCTGCAAGTCATGCTTGTATATTCAAAGTAGATTCAGATAAACAAGGGAAAAGAGACTTCCCAAAGGAGTAGCAAGCAAGAGAGGTCCCTATTTTGAAGGTTTCATTTGTGCTACATGCTGATCCTGCAGTGCAACTCACAACCAGCTTGTCACCTTAGGTCAGGGATTGACAAGTGAACTGGCTAGCCAGAAGTTTATATGGTATTCACATTCAAAGAACTGAGCTAACAATTTTACCTCCCTCAAATCTTCATCCTTTCCTCCAGCAGAGAAAAAATGGTGGTAGAATACTGAGGAGGAGAGAGAAATTTGTATTAGCTGTGTTAGCTCTTGTTGTAATGACCATAAAAGCTAGCTTATAGTGAGACAGAATTTAAGTAAATTCTGTAAAATGTGATAAAGTTTACAGTACAGAGTGAATTTCTATTTTTACATTTTCATAGTATGGCTTCCATAAGCTCTCAACAACTTGAAAATTTCCTTTAAATCAAGACAACTGCAACATTAACAGCCACGTTAATTCTTTTTTGTCTTAGAGGATCTCCACTTGTTGGGCACATCTCTCAGCACTGGCTCCTTTTGAAATACACCAGAGTCAGCTTGGATTCCTCAAGTGTGTCAATCCAGATTATTCTCAGTTTGACCTGTGTTCTCCTGATTTTATTTCTCCAGCTTTCAGCTTTTTAGAGACTGTATTTACACTAACAAAGTCTGTGGAACAACAACTGGTTAAAAATAAATACACTTTTTGTGAAAGAAACTAGCTGGGAATAAGTCTCTATGTGTTGAATTGGAACAGCAAAATTCATTGATTTTATACAATGTAGGCACTTAAACATATGAAAAAGTTAGGATGGGTCTGGACTACATTTCAATTATTCATAATATCTGAATAGCTTTTGTAAGGGATTGTTTCATTTTGCTTTAGGGGTAAATTACATTGAAGGCAGTTATGGAGCAGAAAGCAGTGCAATGTTTTTTTATTAATTATTTACTGCACAACCCAGGTTGCTTAATGGCTTTGAGCAGCAAGTATTATGCAGGCAGGAGAAAACTTCATTTTCTTCTCAAAAGCTCCTGCAGTGGCCCAGGTGAATGGTTCTTAGATTTTAGGGAACAGAAGGCTTGGTCTTTCATTCTAGTGTTACGTCTCATATTTGTCCTGGTTTGCTCCTTAGAACTCCATTTTTCAGGTTTGTAGATTTCAATAAAACCTGTATGGAAAAAAAAAAATCTCCTTTTTCTTTTGTCCTAAATAGGATCTAGTCAAAACCAACAGAGAGGGTGCAAGAAAGCAATGACACCTCTGTGCAGCAGTTTCCACTGAGACACATCTTTCAGTAGCCTTGTCACTTACAAAGCACCAGTTTTTTGGAAGCATGTTGGAAGTGAATTATCCTGTTCCTTGCTCCACATTAACTCTTCCCAAATTCAGCAAGGATTAAAAAGGCAAATGCTTATCTTCTCCTCAAGCATCATTCTCACAGTCAGTCATCCACCAGGAGAGTTGAAGGAGGAGCAATGTAAATTTTTAACTCATTTACAAACCAGGAAATGAGAGAAAAGAGAAAAAAATAGGTAGAGGTACAATTGGATCTTAATGAGAGAATTTTTCCTTTCTATTTCTGTTTCCCATATATTTAGAAATCATGCTCACAATCCATTTCATAATATGTCAACAAGTGCTAAATATTTAGAAGACAAAGCTTTACTCACACGTAAGATTTCAAATATTTTAAGAAGAGAAATGTGGGATGTCAGTGAAATATTCAATTGGGATAGATTAATAAATAACATCTACAGCCTTTAGAATGTGCCCTACTATCTAAGCAAGTGGTTTTATCATAGAGACTCTCACACAGATAGGTCTGTCACATTTTCACAGCCAATCCAGTGTATCATCTTTTAGAAATGCTACCAGAAAGGATGATCCTATCTCATCTTTTCTCCTTTCTTTTAACTGATGATAGCTATAGGGACACACAGGGGATCAGAGGAGGAAAAATGATCTATCTGAAAACCATTTAAGAATATTTGTTGTAATGGTATTTTTGAACCAAAAAATAGTAGACTATGGTATAGGTAGACTAGGGAGTAGGAATGAGAGGGGGAAGCTCATGTCAGATCATAGAGCAGAATCATTATAACTCTTCTGATCAACACCACTTATTGACTTGTATGAGAACTGAGTGTTTGTGGAACAACAGGCCAGCATTAAGTCCTATGAAAATTGTTTTCTCTTTATGAAAAGTAGGATTGAATGTCAATGTACCCACTTTCTGTTACAATTCCCACCACTGATTATTTAATTAAATTAAATGGAATGCAACACACCTGAATATTGAGAATAGCACACCTTTGCTAGCATCTTATTCATTAAATATAACTTAATGATTTTTTCTTTTCATACATGCAGACAGTTATTGAATGTGCACTAAATGTTCTTGTATCCTCTTGGCATTGCAGCAGCACTGTAGTAAAAAATGTCTTTTAAAATTGAGGTTAGCATGTAAGCCTCCCAAAAAGCGCAATTATTCAGAGTTGATCTTGCAGAATTCTCACAAGGAACAAATAAATATCTGAATATTAGATTAATGAGTGGATTTTGGCAAGCTTACAATTCATTACTTTGTATTATAGAATTGTGCTCAGCAATCATATTTAAAAAAAAAGTACAATTTTCTGCAAGACATTTTCCCAGTCATAAAATTCCCCTTGGCCTTCCATTTGGGTTTGACAAGCTACATGGGTGCAATAGGGGAGTTTGTGAAGGGTCATCAATATAATTTGAAATTAAGATTACTCAAGACTGAATATGCTGAAAGTAAATGTATTTCCTTGTGTATATCTAGTAGCAAGTCATACATTCTATTAATTTAAAAAAAAAAAATGAGTGCATTCCCAGAAATATGTTACATACCATATTAGAAATTCTCCTTTTTAGTTTCTCCTTTTTTTTTCAAATGTATAGCATTAAGTTCTGGGGCACTCATACTGGAAATTATCCTTTATTTTAGGAAAAATTCAATGTGTCTGATCATAACAAACTGAAAAGTATGGATTTACTTAAGTCCTTTCCTTAGTCAGAACCTAGATTCTAAAGGAATAATGGCTTCTTCCTTCAAGATTATGAATTTGTTAGACTTAAACCTTCAAAATGCTACTTACCTGCCTGTTTCCCAATGAATGTGAGGATTTAGGGTGTGAATACCCTCAGATTCAGTTAAAACTGGCTGAGCTCAGCTATTTCACAGGAGCCCTTGCAGTTCTCACCATCTGTCTAGATATTTAAGATATTATGTTTTAACCTATAGCACAGCAAAATAATAAAAATGGGAGTGATCACGAGTTCCTTCTATTTAAAAAAGATTGCAATGTATAACTTATCACCTGTGTTTTAAAGATTTGGGTTAGTTAATGGCTGGTTAATTAATATTCAATTCCTTTATGGTTCTTATGCTTTTTATTTTCAAATTTTAACAACTCCATGCATGAATTTTATGAGATGTTTTTCACTATAGCATTGAGTTTTTTTACACAGAGAATCAGACTCCAAAAATCATGCTGCAAGTGATTCACATGATCCAGGTATATGAAATTAGAATCCTGTTTAATTCTGTTGCCAAATTCTCTTCTATCATAAACTCAAGAGAGGTTATTCCATCTCCAGAAAACATCCTAACCTCTTACCCAGGCATGGAGCAATTCCTCTTTCCTTTCAATGACTGTACAGTAAAATGAAATAGCCAATGCAGATGTGACAGCTGCATTTTGTATGGTTAAATTAAATATAGTTTCATAGTTTCATCAAGGTTGGAAGGGAAACTCTACTCATAGAATTAAATTTAATGCTAAAGACTGAACTCTTTCTGGAGCTCTTTGAAAGGATACAGAAATACCATGTTCTTAATAAACATAATGATGTATATTAATTACTGATAAAATTGAGAAATATATTTTAACTTAGGGTGATTTACACTTTTTTAACAAGTATTTGTTGACCGCCATGTACAAAGTGTTACGTATAGAGCTCTCCAGGATTAAGCAAACAAGCAATAAATGCTGAGTTCAGTAAATCAAATCCCATCACATAAAATGTCTCTTACCATTCCTTGTCATATCCTGCTTTTGCTTAAGCCCCAAATCCTATATGATGCTGGCTGCACAGTCTCCACCTGAATTCAGGTATCGATGACTTCTAGAATATGTTTCTTTTATCTCTTGGCTCATGGAATCAATTTTAATAATTCCTGTTGAAAGTGCTCCACTTTGCATGGATTAGTTCTCTATTCACTGACTTAGAGAAAGATTGATGACTGTGGCTGAGGCACTTGTATTAGAGACAGCTTTGCAGATAAAGTCCTCTGCTAACTTGTATAAAGTAGCTCCATACTCTACCATATACTTGCTGATGTTTAGCACCAATAAAATTTATCCAAGAGGCACAGACTGTATCTCTTGTTTGTTTGCAGAGTGCCACATGCATAGTTATAATTTGGCATAAATAAAAGATAACATTGAGTAATGAGAGCAGGCAAGACTACAGCAGTGCTGGCTCAGCCCTGCAAATTTGGTAGTGCAAATAAAATTATAAGAAAACCATAATTAGGCTAAATGCTTTCCCATTTTGCTGATTTTCTTACTCTTGTCTTTTGGGTTGCATCTTCTGAGATTCCTCCTGTCAAGCAAATTTGTACTATCATGTTTTTATTTGCCTTAAACTATTTTCCTTCATTTTGCTTTACTGTGAATAAAAAAAGTTGTTTAGAAATCAAAATATGCATAATAGAATTTGAGCTAAAAGCAAGAATGGAGTCAGAAAGTGCTTATTGTAAAGAGTAAATATGTTCTTTACTGGACATACATGCAGGTGGATATTGTCTCTGTATGACCAGGTAAGAGAAATTTACCACTCTAAATCCTATGTGCAAAGTGCCAAATGCAATGTAATATATTAAGGGGTCTCTCAAAGTTGCAACACCTGTCCAAATGAGAAGGTTAAAAGGAGACATTTAAACACGTGGTTAACAAGATTGACACCTTTCACTCCTTTTATTCTCTGAGTTGCCCTAAAGGAAATGAAAATGATCACAACAGCAGATTTACATCATTTGCACATTAGTTTCCAGGGCAAGAAATGCTCCTTAAAGTGATTATGAAATAATTTACTGAGGTTAAAGGGGGATAGATTTACACCAGACATAAGAAAGAAATTCTTTACAGTGAGGATGGTGAAATACTGGAACAGGCTGCCCAGGGAGGTTGTGGATGCCCCATCTCTGGAGGTGTTCAAGACTAGGCTGGACAGGGCACTGGGCAGCCTGGTCTAGTGGGAGGTGTCCCTGCCTATGGCCGGGGGGTTGGAACTCGATGATCTTTAAGGTCCCTTCCAACCCAAACTATTCTATGATTCTATGATTCTATGATCTCGTCCCCTTTTACCAAAGCACTGGGACAATTTAGGGTACTGCTGAGGAAAGCATTGATGCTAGTGTGGTCTAGTCTGTGATCAGTGAAAAGGAAGTCCTGTAACAGTTGTGGGTGTGATGACCTTAGCACCTGATTGTTATAAAGAAAAAAAATCTGATCCTTCAGGTACAAAGCACATCTCTTGAGATAATGGAGCAGCCATAGAAGACAGTGGCATCTCTGTGTGTTGTAGGTTCTGGGGAAAGCAATAATGAAGCTGGTAGGAGTGCTAACATGTCCACATTACTATTTTGTACACTGAAGCCTTGGGTTTTATAGACCACTAGCAGAACTGAGACATCCATCAGGTCATGGACTATATGTCAACACAAAGCAGGTGTCAGCTTTGCGCCTGGGCTGTGTTTCAGATGAGTATTTCAGAGTGAATTTATGCAGGGACTGAGGACTGCCCTGGATGGAAACATCTACTCTGTTATACACAACTGGAGCAGGCAAATACTGGCCATATCAATACTTTAGTTGTCTCCATGTGCTCATTTCTCTTGGCTACCTGAAATTAGCTGGGATTAAGCACTTAGCATTACAAATCATATTCATCTGCCTCTCAAAAAAATTGGAATTTGTGAATTACATGTGCTGCAATTCTTCTGTCAAACAGTCTTACCTTCAGATGACAAACTCTCCATTTCTGCAGTGTGGCAGATTAGTTGTTATTAAGGCTTTGTAGAACAGTTCATGGAGCACATTGATTTTAATAAAATACATATTGATTACAATAAAATGTCAGCCTTTCTGCTCTGAACATTTTATTAGTTGTCATTAAATAATGTTAAAATTTTATTAAATCAATATTATGCACTCCTTTTAATTAAGATGAGATTGTCTTTGCCCTTGTTTTGCTGCTTGAATGAAACTCCACTCAGAGTCTGTAGAAGGTTGGTATACTTTAAAGAAGAAAAATATTAATACTAATATATGAAAAAATTCATATTTCATAAATGGACAATGTAGCTCACATAGAAAGTCAGTTGAGACAATTATTCTTTAAAAAGAAGGCTGTATTTTAAAGCAAATTTTGAGCTTTTCTGGAACTCCTCAGCAACTCACAGTATCAGGTCTGTGAAAATATCAGAGTGCCATGGAAGATGGAAAATAAATTTCAGACAACTAGAATTTAGAATACATGAAACTGAAGAGAGGTGGCAGTATTTTTAAAATGGTTACAGCTGAGTTAGCCCCAAAGCCTTGCAAGATTTTAAATGTCTCAATCCTAGAAGAAAAATGAGAGTGACAAAAGTGTTCTGTAGGACAACAAAACTGATTGGATAAAAATCTAAACAAAAGAATTCCATCAAGGAAAAAATGAATTTCATTGTTAGAAGAGTTCTTTCACTGAACAACGGAGTTAAATGAAAAATCACAAATTTACTTATAAGACAAAGGCACTAATTCACATTACTCCAGAATATTCTCAGAAGTATTATTTGACTCTCCCTTAGCTTCTGAACACCTGGTAAGCTGGTTTGACCAGATGGCTGTGTGCAGGAAGAGAAGTGTCAGCACAGTTAGAGCATCTGATCCTGAGGCAACTTTCATTCACAAGTGTTTGCTGCTGCCATTTGGCTACACACAATCCTACAGTTGGGTTTCTCAACTTTGGGGAGGAATGACAGGTAGAGGCAAAATTTTACACTGCATATTTGGCTCTTTTGCCTTTCAAGTGGGCTCTGTTAACCTGATGGCTTGTTTGGGAGTTTTATTCATGTATCCAAGTAATTTTTGACTTATTATAATTATTATGGTATAACCTTGAAAAATTATACATACTGCAATATGAAAAGTCTTTTAAAATCCTACAGTTTTTACCCAAAGCCCTTGGGCAGACAGACAACACCATCTTCATCTTAAAAATGCCCACTTTGTATTCCTCCTGTGTGGTCTAATAATTAAACAAGACAATTAGGCCCATTACAACAGTCTAATTTATAATATTTTCAACTCAGTCAGAACTCTGCCTGGAATGTATTTCCTTTCAAGTTTAAATGAGCAGAAACTGGGTACTTTAACTGAATATCTACATGACAAAAACCAATTATTTCTACACTTTAGTTAATTTTTCACCCACGAAGATGTATTTACTTAATCACGAAGAGTGAAATTAACAGAAGGTTGGGAGTTCAAACATAACAGTGGCTGAAAGCCAGCTTCACAGAGCTGTTGTAAATGTCATGTAATTTGACATAAGAAGTTGGAGAAGGAAACAGCAATGAGGTAGCAAAATGCCAGTCACCTCTAGGCAAAAACATCATAATACTTTTGGAAACTTGCAATTAACTCAGTCATCCTATTGATTAATATGGAAAATGAGTAAATGTTTTTCTGAACTTAGAGTTTACTGTTTTAATATATATCACAGTTGCAAATTGGCAAATCTATGCAGAGGGCTTTAGGGAGATTTAATTCTCTGCAAATTCTGCAGAGAGACAGTGTAGAAGTGGTCTGTGAATTTTTACAACAGGTAGGAGATCCCTAAATAGGAGACAAAATGCACAATAAACATGGGTTTTTTTGTTGCAAAGATATTGACTGGGATATAGCTGTGATTAAATGAAATTTACCACTCTAAGTCAAGTAAATCCAAGTACATTTAGGAAAAAAATGCAGGTAAAATAGCTTGTTTTTTTCAGATGGAAAGTGTCAAGTGTTCTGTTTAAATCTACTGCAGTTCTTGGTTCTTTGGCTTACAAGCATCAATAATTATATGCTCTCTAGAAAGGACATAATGACATCTACTAACTTCGATAATTTGCAACACCATGTTTTTCACTTTCTCAAATATAAGCTCTAGAAGCTTAAAATCATAGAATAGTTTGGGTTGGAAGGGACCTTTAAGATCATTTAGTTCCAACACGCCCCTGCCACAGGCAGGAACACCTCCCATTAGAGCAGGTTCCTCAGTGCCTTGTCCTGCCTGCCTTAAACACCTCCAGAGATACCACGTTGCATGTTAATAACAAGGGTCTCTTTGGATTTAGTAGCTTACTTTAATCATGAAGGCATTCATCTTTTCAATCAACTTTATTGATAAAAAAAAGTATACTGTACAGTACTCACACTTTATTACCAGATCTTTCCCTTTTTAGACCCAGTAGTGTTCATCATAAAGCTGTCAGTTTTACTGGGAGTTTGAAGTGGCTTTGTGAAACCAGGCTTGAGTATGATGGTGTTCTATTTAAGCAGTGCTGAGGTAGTTGCAGCAATTGAGCATAAAGGGTTTATATGAAAGTGTGGAAGGGCTCTGCTTGAATGAGCTGACTGCTATTGCCCTGTTCAGTGGAATATTTAATGCAGTTACCTTTTGTGTTAAAGCTCTGGAAGAATGACTTTTTGAGACTTGAGTGCAGCTGTTTCATAAGTGGTACTGATCTGATGAGGTCTGTGTTTTCCAACCTCTTTGTGGTCTACACTTGAACTGATTTCCCTTTGTAGTTCTAGTCTGGGCTGCTACTTTCATGCATTTCCCCCTTCCCCCTTTGAATTCTCAAAGCAGCTTAGTGAGAGAGATTTGCAGTGCTGGCTTTCACCACACTGGCTGCACAGGAAGCTTAGGTTGAGTACTCATGTTGAAATATCCCTGTCATTTTAAATAGGTTAAGTAGAGAGAGGCAATTTAATTCAAGGACTGAGAAAGGGAAGCAGGGATCATAACGAGGAGGATTGGACCTGATCTTGAAATAATAAGGGAAAGAAACTGTGACTAAACTTCAGAGGAAGAAAGAGCAAATCTTATTTGGCAAGTGGTACAATGATAAAGGTGTGGAGATAAGTAGGGAAGAGTCAAAGCCTCCCAACCACTGATGCTGCTGCATTTGCACCAGAATCCTGTCACAGAAATAGGAATTGAAGGGACTCCAAGTCTCCAAAAACTGCCTTGTGTTCTCCCATACTGTCCTTCATGCCCTTCAGCAAAACATGTTACCTCCATTTGCATCATTTTCCCCCTCTTGTAAAGACTTTCTCTTTGGTAATAAATTTACCAAAGCTGTCCAGTGTATTGAACGCGTAGAAGAAGCATCAGGTAGAAGGCAAGGAAATTATTTGCAAATATGTTTATTTGGAAATATATATATTTAGCAAATAACATATTTAATAAATTATATATTTACAAAAAACAAATCATACCAAATGAACTTGTTAGTTGCCAGATATTGAAACAGTGCAATTTTCCTTGAAACTGCAAGTTCTGAATGGAGTCACTGAGGAGTCAGCAATTTTAGATTTCTTTTCATAATGTACTCATGCTGATTTCTGCTAGCCACTGCTATATGTGGAAAATCTGGATTTCTCACTGGATTAGCACAGTCTCCAATAAACTGTTCCATTACTACAAAAAAGTGTTATTTCCATGCAACCAAATTGACAGTACAGATTAAAGATGACAGGTGTGACATATACTTTAATATCTGTGTATTTGGAAACTTGAAGGGCTCCTGATTTGTTTGCAAAGCACAGCTGCTTCAGAAACAGGAACAAAAGGATTTTAATAGCATCCTGCCCAATTCTGCCCAGGCAGTTCTTGCTTTTATTTAATTGAAACTATTTATTATATGAATGTATTTATTTGAGCACATTTTGCACTGAAAGACTCCCAGAAAGACTATATGAGCTTCTGGACAGTAAAATAAGCTCAGTCCTAAGGATTCTAGGATACAAGAAGTCTGGGGAGCACTAGAAGAAAAAGCAATGTAAAGCAAAACAGCTTACTCACAGTACACAGCTACCAAGACTGTCCCCATTTCACTGGTGCCAGTTTTTGAGCACATTGCAAGTAGTGGTTCAGGCTGGCTTTTAGATGGAGAGACTCCAGGGTTGTGTCAAGATATTCTGTGATCTCTGTAGGAAATGTGAGTATCACAACCCTCCTGCCCTCTACTCCTCATTCAGATGCTCTTGTTACCACTAGACAAAACTTTGGAGAATTTACAGCTGACTGACAATGCTGAGCCTTTTACCTTATCAGGGACAGAGATGGGTCATACAGTAATGTGTATTGATCAGTGTCCTAAAGTGTGGTTTATGTCTCATGTTTCTGCACTGAACCATAGCAGGGGGAAAGCAGACCATTACAGCCCATTCTCCCACATAGCAGACACAGCCCCTAAATGAGTGATGGCAAGCCTTTAAGGCTGGATGGAGGTACATGTGCATAAGATGATGTCTCAGATATAGTAGCTGTCTGTAACTGAGTGCATGTGCAGTTTTAAGCCTGCCACAAATCTCTAGTAAAATGAGTTAGATTAAAAATCAATAAAACCTCTTAAGAGCACTAATTTAGTTGTTTACAATGGCTCAGTTGGCCTAGGGTACATCCATAAGTGACAGAAACTTGTAAATATGTTGGAATTCCTCATATCTGGAGTAGTAGTGAACTCGCAAGGATATTTCCCTGGCCTGAGGTGTGTAAACGGCAGCCAGTGGTGCAAAGGAGGCATTGTCTCTTGGATTGGTTGCAGAAATTGTCACAGATGAATCCTGAAGTTTCAGAAAGAGGAGATACAGAAGGCTGTCACTGAAAATTTATCTGAGACTTTCTTATTTTTTGCTGTAATTGAACAGGTGGGAAAGTATATAATTAGAGGATTCAAGATGTTCATATAGATTCCTTGCTGTTTTAACAATAGCTTAATTCAAGTATTTTCTTCCAGCTACTAAATGTTGGTGATCATCACTTTTGTTCCTTCCCCTGACATACAAGGACATCAGTATCTCAACCCTGGCTCTGCAGAGAGGGAAGTGCTTTGTGACCTGACACAAGAACTGTTTTTCATATGCAGCAGCAGAGACTTTAACCTTAACAACACAGCTGAATGATGAAGGGAAGCCCATCTCCTCCTGGAGGGGCTGCTGGAGGTCAGAGGAGGTCTTAGCAATGTTGAGCAGAGACATTCCTTCTCACTGTGTCCATATGTTAATGAAAGAGTTCTACTACCCTGGGGCACAAAAGGTGCAGCAACATCAGCACTGGTTCTTTGATCAGTTCAACAAATCCACATGATTAGCAGGATTTCTTAGTAAAAGTACCATCACTTAGTCTACAGTTAATTTCTGGAACAGTCAATTTGAAGGATCTCAGCTCAGACTTTCAAGCAGAGTTTAACACATACCTAGTATTCGAGTGCCCACAGATATACTGGGCCATAAGATGTGTCACACTACAAGCTTTCACCAGGAGTGCAGACATTGAAGTTCTTGTGAAGATCAGTATGATGGAATATGTGATGTTTTTTCCCCCTTGACTTACAAACATTTTGATCCCCTCCCCTAGAGACAAGTGTAAATTAGTTCTGCTGTCTGATGTTTGGTGTTCTTTAAAAAGCTTCCTCTCAATCCCTGTAACAATACTAGAAAGATCCTTCTTCAGCTGCATTTGAAGCTGATATTTCTCCTAATGCTGTCAAGTATAAAGTATACACTACGAGATAGTTTATGGAACTGATGGAGGGAAATAAATAATAGCAATATTAATTACAAGAAGTGTTATACAGGCTGAAAATGTTGCAAAGATAAACAAATCAGTAAAAGGTGCAGTTTGCTTATGATACAGTAATTTTATGAGCAATAATTTTTCAGATGAACTGAAGCTATCACCATTATCAAATAATAGCTTTAAGAATGACTTATCTAACTTGGTACTGCCTATGGCATTCCTGGAGTGTAAAAGCATTTTAAATTGTCTGCAAGGAACTGATGCTGCCTAAAGGACATTAGAATAAACGAACCACAACATTTTATATGTTACTCTTTTTCTTCAAAAAGAAACAAGCATTCCTTGCAAAACCCTTAAGACTACATGTACTCTATTGTTTCTGGAGTATGTGTGCCTTGTTTAGTGACATGCATTAATGCTGGATCTCATTCTATTTCTTGTACCAAAGAAACACCAGAGGGCTTATGGTTCTGGGGCTAGCTGCAAAGGAATTGGAGGAAAATAATGCAAAAGAGATGGGAAAATAACAGAATTTTCCACTTTGTTTTATGAACCAGAAGATATAATTTAATCATGTAGCAAAAATTGGTTTAGTTTTGGAGAAAATATTTTATTCTGCCTTTTTAAATTCTGGGGCAGCTGCTGAATAGTAGATTTCCAGGAAAATAAGAAAGAATATTAAACATCCATAGATGAAGAATTAACCTTTTAAAAGTAGCATTAGATGTCAAAACAAAGTTGACTGTTTCAGAATGAAAATTTGATAGATGCAACATGGAAAGTGTCACCACTAATCACCTTGATCTTCCTCAAAGACACTCCCATTGGCCTACATCAAGTGAAATGGCCTTAAGTGGTCACACTTCTTTATCCAACATAAATATGCTCAGTGGATTTGCTATTTCTTGAGGAAATCAAGCAAACAGGAAGAAAGCAATCTTTTCCTTTTGATCAGCTCTCATTCCCCTTAGCTTAGGCAGAGGTGGTAGCAATTATTCTGAGGAAGATGAATCAGTCACTGCAGATCTGTTGTCACTCATGGTCATATTGTAAGACTTCAAAAGAACTGCTCCTTCAATCAGAGATTTCTCAGTCCACTCAGTGCTCTGCCTTTCTGCTGTACAAATTCTGAACAAACCTGGGAAGAGAGGTGGCAAAAGTAATGGGAGACTCTGGCACAGTCCCAGGGAGCAGAATTTAAGGCTACTTTGTGGAGGCAGTGAAGCTGCTTCTGCAAAAACCAGTGCATATGGTTGAGGTTTAACTGCACCTGAATGAGAGCTGGGTTGGTTTACAGCTAATTAGCAATTACAGGGCTCTGCTATGAAAATCCATCCTATACAGTGCCAATATTAAATTTGTTTTTCAATTACACATTTCCCTGAATGAAATAAAAAGCAAAAGGTAAGGCACAAGTGTGCCCATATAAATTAGGAAGCTGTAATTTCTTCTGGAAAATGCTCATCGAAGTGTATCAACTTGAGAAATGTTTTCATGTGTTTTCTCTCACTTCTTAAAAAGTTTTTGAAAGCCCAAATTCCAAAATGAAAATTTTAATCAATGGTTCTGTATTTAGAAAGCACATAATTTAAAGTCCTATATCTTTAAATCACAGCTGAAATAAATATTTCAAATGATGCAGAACAATTGTTTAGCTTTATTTAACAGGAACCTGACTTAGAGCAGATCATATTTCAAATGTCAGAACTGTGTTTGCTGAAAATTCCACATTTCTACTAACGTGTTTTTATCACTCATAGTCAGGTGGCCTAGCACTGCTTTTCCTAAATCTTAAATATGAAACTGAGCACTGTTGCTTCAGAGGTTTGATCATAAAATTCAGATAATTGGCAGAAAAAGAAGATTGCTAATTAATTACCTCAATCACAGCTGTAGTCTTTTTGAGCAAGTGTCATTCAAAACAGTGAACAGGATTCAATCAACCCCAGTGGAAATAAAGGAAAGCGTTTTTTTTTCATAGCAGAGGTGAAAAGCTGACTGCATCCTCAAAGGCACAGATGGGCTGAGCACAGAGGTGTCCTGGTGCTTTGCAGCAGGGCTGGGAATGATGCCTGCAAGCAATTTTGTGAGTGTGTGCCAAGTCTCCAGCTTTTTTCAAGAAAAGAGAACAGTAGTCAAGGGCACAGATAAAAAATACTCTCGTGGCAACAGAAGATAACTGCTCATTGCATTGCTTGCCATCCTTTTTCAGGCAGGGCATTTTGATTGCACTTCAAATACATAAAATTCTTATCACTGGGCAGGGGGATCATGGCAGATGTTGGGTGTCATTAAAGGAAAAGCAGAATGAAAGGAGCTTCCATGCTCCCCTCCTCCCCTCCTCCCTGCTGGGTACTGCATTATGGAGTTCAGCAGATTCACCACATGTCTGTGACTGGAGGACAAGCTGAATTCCAGGTTTTGAATAGTGGATGACTGATTCTTTTCTCAGTGGATCTTTTAAAACTATGTAAACTGTGATTTGTTCTTACTTGTGAATGAGAATATGATCCTCTTCTACATTATTACTCATCAGTTGATCTCCAAGCACTTTGTAAAGGAGGTCAGCATTAATTCTTTTCAGCAGATGAGGAAGGAGGCACAGTTTTCCGAGGCCCATGACTAGTCATGAGATAGGAGGCTAAAATACCTGTCAGCCTTTGTTCCCATCAGTAGTCACCTAGCACCCTGTTCCCTGTTGCTTTTGCTTCCTAAAAATGCAGGCAATGTATTTCTGAGCATCATCTGCTTCTACATGTGCGTGCCTCCTAGATCTCTTGGCTGGCCTCATGCTACAGAGATGAGTGCACATGAAATTTCTGGTTCACTGTTCCCGACTTAGGAATTCCCAAGAAAGACTCTGCAAATTTACCCACTCTGTAACACTCTATACCAAAAATATCAGGCTTAAGGAAGAGGCTTTTCACTGACATTACCTCCTCAGTCCTTTTCTGATCCCTGTTTAGTTAGGGAGGAACACCAAAGAGCTTTGAGTTGAACATACCTATTTCAAACTTCATGTGTCTGTTTGAAATAAGATTAATTCCTGTGCCCAAATACACTAAATAATTAACAAAGACATTGCATATGGACACAAAGCACTTTGGGATAAATGAACTTAATAAATTAATTATGGCAGTGCAATAACCCAGCAATAGTGTACTCAGAATGCAATGCTGCCAGGCAAGGCATCACAAAGAAAAGGGCATGCTTCTTTGGGGGGACTGCAAATTTATCTTCCAGGATCCAGAGATATTTCAGAGCTCTTTTAAAGGATCATTCTGTTAAAGAGGCAAGAAAATTGCAACTACTACAAGTGATTTCTTTATGGAACATGCTAAATGGGGCATCTTAGATGAAAAATATATACATAAATAGATTAATATACTGGAGATGAGTCACATAAGTGTCGGAGTAGATAAGTTCTTATTGGCATAGGGAAAGAAAACAAAATCAGTGTCAAGAGAAAGTTTCCTGCATGCAACTGCTTGGTATATCCCAATTATGGATCTAACAAAAGCATTAAAATTTTGCTTATTAACTTTTCAAATATTTCTTGCTTACTATAATTATTGCAGGCTGTCCCATCTTTGGGTAAATCCACATCCTGGGGGCTGAACTCACACAAACTGC